>NHTE02000036.1:237109-563289 GCA_002168265.2 Fusarium euwallaceae
TAGCTATATAGCTATAGGTATAATTATATTAAGAAATAAAGGTTATTAATATTATAGATTTACTTAGAGAGGGGATTAATACTTAGAGTTAGTATTAGAGTTTTATAAACCTTAAAAATATTAGTATTAAGGCTTAGCGCTAGACTTAGCGGCAAGGAATCTATAGGTTTAATTAATATTAAACTATCTAATTAAATATATAATATATATATCTAGGCTTATAAGAGTAAATATAAAATAATAGTAGTTTTAATAGTAATTTTAATAAGAGTATATATATAATATATATTATAGTACTATATCTTTATATTAATATAATAAGCTATTTCTTTTTCTTATTAATTTTAATTAAATACCTAGATTTATATATATAATAATAGCTTAAGCCTCTTAAGGGCTTTTTAATTATTTTAACCTCTATATAAGCAATAAAAGAAAAGTATCCCTTTCTGCTATTAAGATAAGTTATCCTATTAGGTTAAGGGTTTATATTATGGCTAAAGAGTATTGTAGATGAAGCAACTTGTATATAAAATCTCGGCGAGTTATTAAATTACTATTAGTTAGCGCACACATTAATTTTAATCGCGCTGGCAATTCCTCTCAATTGCCCATATACTGGCTTCTTCTTGGTGATCATGCCATTGTGCTTAGCAGATCGTCATGGCCCAGCCGTAAAGTTGTAGCTTATATAACTCGTAAACTTGCATAAATAACCGTGAACTATTCTGCCTTGCTGCTTATGACTAGTGCGCCCCACTCCAACACGGCTTCGCTTGGTCGATTACGCTGCGTGAATAGATCGCCACCTGCTTGTTCGTTTGACCGTTAGGATTAAGAGGAACAAGTCTCCCCTCTTCAACGGAGGCCTAAAAATTGGCATCTCAATATGTCAACCGTCACTTGTCACCTGCCCTTTGCCTCGGTCGTCTCTGAAGCCGAACGCACTGACATCGAAGACACTTATCTCTCCCTCGACAGTCGACAGATCCGACTCTTAACGCTCGAACCTGGAAAATACGGCCATGACATCGTGGGCCATCTTGAAATAGTCGACCTTAAGGACGAGCCCATCTTTGAAGCTCTGTCCTACTGTTGGGGAGACAAGGCTGATGTCTGCGAGATTACTGTCGATGGCCACATTGTTTGCGTTACGAGAAACTTGTACAGGGCTCTTCAGCGGCTGAGATACGAGACTGTTCCTCGTCAAATCTGGGCCGACGCCATCTGCATCAATCAAGAAGATGATGAAGAAAAGGCGCACCAGGTTAATATGATGAGGGATATCTTTACCAGAGCTTCTACGACTACGCTCTTCATCGGCGAGTACGAAGACGATGCGACAACTCCCACACCATATAGCACCGATGTTGAGCCTGGAAGTCAAGCCGGAGATGAGAATGCCATTGCCCTCATCCGCAAGTTGGCCGATGATCATCATGTCTTCTACCTCGACTTCAAAACCGATACCGACTCTCTACCAGATAAGTCATTCCAAGTCTGGTACAAGGCCACCGAATGCATACGCTCGCTCATTACTCAGCCCTGGTGGTCCCGCGTGTGGACCGTTCAAGAGGCCATCCTCCCATCCGATCCAACCGTGCAATACGGAGCCATCAAACTGAGTTGGATGGTCTTCAGCCAGGCTGTGAGTAACTTGGCGATGCACTTTCACAAAAGATGCTGCAGGGTGAAGGTTCGAAACGACTTGGCTGAGGAGCCGCCCATCGTCACTTTTTACAACAAGGTTACGGCTGTTGATCGACGAAGATATCATCAACTACCACTGAATATGCTCTTGGAGAGATTCCCTGATCGCAAAGCGACTGACCTCAGAGATATGATTTATGGGGTCCTCGGATTGGCGCATGATGATGCTGTCGCAGCGGGCATCGAGGCTGATTACACCATCGAGACGGTGCAGTTGTACGCCCAGACAGCTCGCAAACTGATACAGCTACACGGCGATCTCCGGCCGTTTATGCAAGTCTATCATTTTCATGGAGATCGTCTACCTGGACTACCATCATGGACCCCGGATTATTCTCTCGGCGGAGATTGGGAGTACTACTCGGTCGCTTTATTGTACGTTCAAGACTTTTGGAAACCTATCGACATGGGAACATTCAAGCCGCCCCCTGGCGATAATCCTTTGGAGCTAGACGTGTCTGGAATCCTCTTTGACGACATCATGGCTGTCGGCGATACAGTGACACCTTGTCCGAACGGGCGGGTTATTGATGTGTTTGACAAATGGATTGACCAAATTCGATTTCTCGGATACTGGAATACACAGTACCCTACTGGAGAGGGCACATACGGGGACAACATGTGGATGATACTCTGTCGGGGTCTGATCTGGCTCGGCTCACATGACTATCGGATGGCAACTCATCAAGACAGACAGCTCATGGAAGACGATATTCCTACGATTCCAAACGGAAGGCCAGTCAACATTGATCTACAGCTGTTGTATTATCAGCGGTTCTTTATTACACGCAAGGGTTATATGGGCTTGGCATCACCAGACATTCAAGTCGGAGACACGGTTCATGTCTTGGTCGGTGGCAATACGCCTTTCATTATGAGAAAGACTGGACGGACCAACTGTTTCTCTCTCGTTTCCGCGGCCTTTGTCCATGGAATCATGCAGGGTGGTCTACTACACAAAAAGGAAGAGCTGGAATCATTTACACTTGTCTAGTCTCTTTACCCATACATAGTCCGTCAAATAACATAGAATACCCAAACTTGAGTGGTATCTAATACGCGAAATATCGCTGCAGGCAGGTTGAGTACATCTTTTATGACCACGCTTTAGCGACCGAGATACTCTTCAATTCGGATCCTAACACGTATTGATAACTCTCCTAAGTTCTTTGGTTCCTCTTATGTTCCCCTCAAAACTCCCACTGCTTCATCAGAGTGTTCTCTTCAATCTCCTTGGCAAAGTTGACAAGATGCGTCGAGTGACACCAAGGCTTGATTTCCTCCTCCTTTCGAATAGTGCCAGAGAAGAAAGTACACCACTTCAGCCTTGGATGGGCCTCATTTATCTCAGCACGGGTAGTCTCATGGAGCATCTTGCCAAAGTCCTTGACGTGAGGATGATATCCCGTGTTATCGTAGGTGGTTGCCAGCTGGATGAGTTGCCCAAAATAAGTGATTGTTCCGTCCACTCCCATGTCTTCGTGACGGATGATGGCCTCGGAGGTTGCCTCCGATTGATCTTTGGTGGCTCCAATGTCCTTCAAGATATGGAGAGCTTTGATACCACCATAAATGTCAAAAGATATGCGAGTGGCGGTGAGGTTCTCTTCGGCTGTGCCAATGTCATGCAAAAGGCACGTCAAGGCCCAGCTCGATGGGTTCACGACAGCATATCGCTCAGGGAACTGTTGCTTCATAATAGCCATACCTGTAGCTGATATTAGTCATGTAAAGACGAGACTGAGTGTTGGACGTGTACCGATGTAGTAAACTCGCATCGAGTGGTTGAACGTCTCAGGATGAAGTCGAGCCCTGATATAGTTGACCGCCTTGGCAACGATCGGATCATGAGATGGAAACTTGATGTCCTTGAGAGACAAGGGACCAGGTTCATTGATATAAGGTTTGTCGCCGAAAATAGCTCCAGCATCAGCAGGGGTGCTAGTCCAGCCGTTAGCACCAACTTCGTCTTGAGACATTGTGATAACTAAGATTTAGGATTAATGGCCTCTATTTATGTGTTAAAGGAAAGAGAATGGGTGTAAGATGAAAAAGGGTTAGACATGTACTTATAGCAGAAGAAACGATCAGTCAAATCTCTACGTGGTAGCCGGCATATCAGCAAGTCCTGACATAATGCACCACCCACGTCCACAACACTGATAGCCAATGCAATCGAGAGAGGATCTCCAAATGCTCATCATGATTGGCCATTTACCGAACTCAACCGGCCGGCGGGGAATCGCTGCCGGCTTAATGTGTCAAATTCCAAGTTAAAGAATACCTCTTCTCCAATAACTAAGACCGAAAGTAGCCCGGGAGAAGATTTGTCATCGAAAGAAACTTTGAAGCGCATGTTATACCTTGCGCCTTATGCTGCGCCCTGGTGTCGGGAACGTGTAAGTATGTGGGAACAAGAAGATTCTGTAGGTTGTAACCGAGGACAGAAGACGGAATTGATACCAGTATCGGAGATCAATAAAAGCTTATGCATTATCGTTGTATTGATTAGTACTAACTAGTCCTGGAAACCAGAGATAAGCAGATACCTGGCATGCTGAATTGACCGGCTGGTCAGTATTGTCTGCCTCAGTAGAGGGCAAGAGATCAGGCTGTAGAAAACATGAACAGTACCAAATTCAAGCTCAAGTTTATGGGAGGCTATTTCCCGCTATGATTATCAGATGTTTGCTATTGAGCAGGCATGAGGAAGCATTTCAGAACAACACTCTCGGTGGCAACACGTTTTTATTCAATATTTAACTCATTTAAGACTTTCTATTAAGGAATGAAACCCGACGAAATCGAAATGAATTCAGGATATCCAAAAGGTGTCCGTGCTGTTGAGAAAAGCTCCATGGCTGCTGTGGTAGTCGGCGCCGCCGGGCCTCTTACTGTCTGACCTGACAGGGGAGCCACAGGATATCACTTTAGCCGCTCAGGAGAACTTGACAAAACTTCGTGTACCAATGAATCTGATGCATCCAATGTGAACATATTGGTAATCTTGTGATGTGCTCATTGAGATGCTACTCTGCTCAGTTGATGTAACCTTCACGGTGACCCGAGCTCGATCAGGTGGCCAAGCCGGCCGAAAGGAAGAGCAACTGGATCAAGGATAGTGTCCAATGGCGTTACGCAAGAATAAAGTTTTATACCATCTTGAAGAGTATTGTCTAGAAGTGGAAAACTCTACGGAGGATGAAGAAAGTGGCTGAACAAGGCAGCTGCCAAGCTCGTAATGAGGCATCTCGGATGGTGATGGATAACACATGTAAGATGACGCGAGATTCCAGCCTGAATGCTTACCCCACACTCAGTGAGTTACATCAGATCAAACCGAAATTGAAAGAGGCACCTTGAACTGCCGGCACCTCGATGGCTCGGCTGTTGGCCATGAGCTCACGACTAAATGGATTCAGGCGGATGGCACTCTACCCTGCAGCTTCGATGCTTCTATTTATCCGGAGGCAACTTGCAGCCATGGTTGCATCCTAAAAAAGACGACGGTCAAGCCAATCGAAGAGCTGCGGTGTGTGCCTGTGATCACCCTTGTGATGCCGTCGAAGCCTTGCCTGGCCCACTTGAAAAGCTACCACCTCGCAAACATACCAGCCGGTTCCTCAATGACTTGGAGGTTCCAACTGCGTGATACTTAGGCCTCCCGGTGCAAGAAAAAGAAATCTTCAGTGTTGAAACATCTTAGCTCACAAACCCGAGATCCTCCGATAGGGGTGTTTCATGACGCGCTTTGTCTCCATCTGTTCTTTGACATGTTTCTCCGACTGCAACTTGAAAATTCTTAATCTTGCATCTATGTATACGTGTTCAAGGCCGGGAACATGTATCAACTTGATGGATCAGGATCCCAAGGAGGTTATTCCCGTGTTATTGTTGGCTGCTCTTATTTCCCCGTCCAAACATCTCCAGAGCCTCAAGATACCCCACGAATGAGCATCAAACAAGCATTTAAACATGCTACAGCACCCACAAAAGCCTCCTGAAGAATTTCCTCCAGTGGATACATTTTACCAATACCGTTTCACAATGAATGGCTGAGATACAACCTGACAAGCGCCGAGAATAGTGAATCCCTCCCGTGTGGAGTAAGAACGTTTCATACAAATGAAGCCAAGATCTCGCCTCGCCAGCGAATCTACGGGAAATCGGGTCATCGTCCCGTTTCCTGGGGCCACGGGATCTGTTCGAAACGTGGGCATATGACTTGAGGCTCGGAAGATTAACCCGTAGTCCGCGAAGAACATGCATCTCATTGGTTGTTGGGAGTATAGCCTGAAGGTAATCGACCACGCCACCGCTGTACATGAAACCTTCCATTGCCTCGGAATAAGACGTGCTCCTATAGGATGGTACTTGGTAGGTGGGATTGATAGAGGCCATGGGGCTCTGTTGGGTAATTCGGATCTTCACTCTCCTTGCCAAGTCCCCAAACTTGGTCCCACGTTTAGAAATTTTACGTATACTCCGTTACGAATCGGGTTAGTCGTTTTATAGTCAGGGCCTTGGCTATAGAGGCTCAGTTATGCATATTAAAGTTCCTTGTATAGTAGGGGGCTTCACATTGTTCAACCACAGTTATAAGAAGGCTCATTGCTCCTACCTTTGTGATTCCTCAGCTCAAAGCAACCAACAGAACTCGATTCAGCCCAAGTCTCCTTCAAAATGCATCACGCCAGCCTTTCCCTCGGTCTTCTCACTGGCCTCCTCGCCGGAGCTGCCAACGCCCACGGCCACGTCAAGTCCATCATTGTTGCTGGTGGCCAGACCTACACTGGTGGTCTTCCCTGGAACGCTCCTGCCGACGCTGTGGGATGGTCAGCCGGTAACCAAGATAACGGTTTCGTGGCCCCCGATGCTTTTGCAACCGCCGATATCATCTGCCACAAGGACGGCAAGCCCGCTTCCAACGCTGCCACTGTTGCCGCTGGAGACACTCTCACATTGGTGTGGGACACCTGGCCAGAATCTCACAAGGGTCCTGTCATTGAGTATCTTGCTCCCGTCTCTGGAGACTTTGCCAGCATCAACAAGGCCAGTCTCCAGTGGACCAAGATCTCCGAGAAGGGCCTGATCTCCGGCTCCAGCCCCGGAACCTGGGCTGCTGATCAGCTCATCTCCAACGGATTCTCTTGGACCGTCACAATCCCCAGGAACTTGAAGCCTGGCAACTACGTTCTCCGCCACGAGATCATCGCCCTTCACTCCGCCGGCCAGACCAACGGAGCTCAGGCTTACCCTCAGTGCATCAACCTCAAGGTCACCGGCAGCGGCTCCGGTTCCCTTACAAGCGCGGGCGCCTTCACCACCTTCTACACTCCCCAGGACCCCGGCATCCTGTTCAACCTCTACCAGTCCTTCAGCAGCTACCCCATCCCCGGCCCCGCCGTCTCGACTCCTTAAGCAAGATCAACTCTGGTGTAGCATCACACATCTTTTCAAGTTGAATGCGCTGGAATCGTGGACTTGGAGGAGCTGGTTGAGCTCAGCTGGTCTTTTCTTCTTTTCTTCTCTCGTCACTAGTTGAATCATTTCAAAGGCTAGGTAACGGCCAAGCGCTGTGCCTGCCTGTAAATACTTTGATGTACTCTCAGAATGTCTTGCGAGCAGGATGGATATGCAATTTGGTTGCAGTCTACGGCATAACGGGCATTGTCGCCTCGCAACGCTATGTATATAAGAATGAACAACGTTAAACCCGTCTGATAATGTGCAACGTGACTTGACTCGTGTTTCTTCAGTAAGTCCATAAAATGCCTGGCAGCAGGGTGATTCGTTTCACATTATCGATCGGTAGTTTAAAGTTAGTTTAAATGTTTAGTCCGACATATGGCAAAGGTCGGGTTGGCAGCGGTGCTATATCAAGTCTGAGATCACCAACCTTATCATTTACAGATTTGAAGGTCGGCAGTTGCTATTCCGTAGATTGATTACCAAGAAAGCAAGTAAGACTCATCAAGTACTCAGTAAGACAACTACAACTGCTGGCACTATCAAGAATTTCATTGCATACCTGGGCTCCTTCGGGCAGCTCTCCGTCTAAACTTAACGTGCATTGAATACTTTTCCAAGCAAAGACAACGTTTTGAATTCAATGACACTTCCAAAAGAAAGCTATCACATACAATGACAGACAGAAAAGTTATTGATAGATGCCAACATTGAAATCTAATGCCGGAAAGCAGCGCGACCTATTTTAAAAGCCATCAGTGATCTGAAACAAACAGACAAAAGAGGCAAGCATCTAAAACTAACTAGTAGCCCCTTCCTACTACGGATGTAGAAGCATATGACTTTTAGATAGAAGCTAGACAGTCGGAGAGGAAAGGTTAGTCAAAAATGTTAGATCAAGAGTTGTTAGTCTCATAATGTTGTGACATGCATCTGGTCTTTATGAGGGCCACCCTACACCAAACGACTACTAGCCGCCTGCTAACTTTTATCACTTGCAATCAGATCAAGTCAGAGCCCGAGGTCCCGTACCTAACGGCTAAGATGATATGCCTAATATGATGCCGTATCCTTTTACGGCAGAGTGAACACAACCAGGCGGAACGATGGCGTGCCCTGATGATGTTCTCCAGACTTCTTTGGACTACCTCATTCAGAAAAACGATTGCAACCTTGGGTCAGAGATGCTTAAAATTTCTCCTGCTCTTCATAGTGAACTATCAAGAAGCACACTACTAAGAATGATGAAGATATGTTACAGCCGTTGAAACTCATCCTCATTATCATTACATACACTATCTATACATGCGTTACCGCCCAAACCTCTTCTTTATCCGTGAAATAGCTGGCGTCAAATACATTCCCTTTAGTCTATCCCTCAAGTGGTGATTAAATCCATACGTCAACGCATTCGCCAGCCCAATGTACTGCGTTGAGATCTGCAGAGCAGCTATCGTGGTTTTGTTTGTTGGGTTTCCGGAAGCCTCGATGAGGCGGTTGATGAGACCTGGCATCCATAGGAGGACATACATAAAAGGATATGCGTTGAGAAGCATCATCCTCTTGATCTCCAGTTCGACTTCGTGGGTGTCTCGTCGAATAGGGAACTCGCTTGCGTTGGTTTGTAGTGTGGCACCTTGGCCGTGTCCTTGGCCGTGTCTCTCAACTGGAGATGCGTCATCATACCTGACGTGGGCAGTTTCTGGAGCTGGCAGCCCCAATTCCTTTCTAGTTGCAGCTGACATATGGCGTGTCGACCTTCTCCGTGGCCTGGTAGCGCTGGAGCCTGACCCTTCTGCCACCTCCAGATCCAAGTCGACTAGTTCTTCTTTGTTGCTGCTTCGTATCTTGTCGTCATCATCTCGTTGCGAATTTGTCGATCTCGACCCATCACCAAAGGTGCTGAGCTCAACTTCTTCATCCTTCATGACGTGGAATCCTCCCTTCCTCCCACATTTGGACCAGAATGAGCCAGCTGTTCCAGAAGAAGGCGTGTCATAAGATGATGACCTTTGCCCCACTGGTTTTGATCCCAGATGTCGTCGTAGGTAAGCCCAGATGGAGATGTAGATACCAATGGTAGAAAAGATGACCAGGAATCGCCAACCATGACCCATGCCATAACGAAGATCAGATCGGCCAGCAGAGATCCAACACCAATTGCCGCCAACTGGTACCATCTCACCAAGAAATGTTGGAGTGAGACTGGTGATGAGTGGAATAGTCCAAACAGAGAGGCAGGTCAGGATCCATCCTTTGGTAGAGACGCCTGGCATGTACACAAAACGTGTTACCGTAAGAAGAGTAATAACGGCGATGGCGAGAATTGAAAAGTCGGCTGCCTGCACTGAGAACTGGCCCACCATGCCATTGACGACGCATGGTGTGCCGGGCTGTAGCTCACCAGTCTTGAGAAAGATGATGCCCGACACGGAGTTGTTCAAGGTGTTGATGAACTCTGAAATGTCATGTGAGTGGTGGATCTTGGGACGGGATGCGAATCCAACCGGAGAGAAAAACGTACCTGCTACAACCAAGTTCAACACGAGAACATGCCGAAAGCTCCGCAAATGCCGACGATATATAATGAACGAAATCAGAACAAAAGTCGTCGCCAAGCACGAAAGAGCGCTGCCCGCCAAGGTGAGGGAGGAAATCACCCGATCGACGTCGACAGCCATCTCGAACCCATCTGCGTCGTATTTCTGCAGCATCGACGGTGACAGTGACAGAATCCCAGAAAAGACAAAATTCGAGAAGAAGTGCCACCTTTAACAGTGCGTCTCGGGTCTTCGTCATCCGAGACGTTCGTCTCAGGGGTTGAGCAAGGCAGGGGAGCCTTACCGAGCCCCCGGAAGGGATACGGGGTGACCGTTGTCAATTGAAGGGGTCATGGAAGATGGGATGAAGAGTGAACTCGTGGGGGAGTTGCGAGGGCAGAGATCAAGAGGCTGATGCCATTGGTTCTTGGTCTCGGAAATGGCGGATAGCTGAGGTCGAATTATTCCGTCTACAATGATAGATAAGTCCATCCTATCAAGCAAGACATGACAATTCCTAGACTTTTCTAGAACCGACATCGAAAGCGCGTAAAATTTAGAGTTTATTCCACCGTTTGAAGTCCCCAACAAGCGAGTTTGAGAAAAGCCACTACCGCAACCAGGGGGCTCCGCATCAAATAACACTTCGGTAATCACAAGCCGGGGTAAGACACGGCACATAACCAATCTCAGATACACGCCCGAGATGTCTAGCCAGTTTCGGGTCCGGTGGCAAGGCTGATCCCGGGTTTGGTGACGGATACGGAGATGTTGTCGTCGCCCTACGACGGTCTTCTCCGCTACGTTGGTTGTAGGGCTTGGAAATGGGAGGGGGCATGTTGGGTATTGATGTCGTGGATTGTTGACCAAAGGGCTGGTAGTTTGACGCCTTGTGGAGTCGGTTACGGGATGTGGGATGGATTTCCCAGGGCTGAAGACCCTGAGAGGACGGAATAATGGTGATTTGGGGCTTGATTCGTCCGCTTGGGCGTGATTAGCAATGTCTGAAGCTATTTCGGAACAGGTAATAATCACAACGGTGAGCAGCTACATAACCAACAGTCTTGTCGCTTATCCTGCAATAGAGGTCAACAGAATCCTATTGGTCTTCCCGTATCTTGTTACCTTGGTCTAGAAACCATTCTGCTTGGCGTTTAAGATGTGCTCTAGGCCCTGCGGAGAGCGCAGCACGTCATATTGACTCCCTAATATGGTGCTCCTATCAATCGTCGATTTGATTTGCTGTTGGCACCTCCTATCTCATTTCCTGGGAATTAGAACGGCTCCTACCTAGGTAGACACAGACGTCGTGGGTTTATTTCCTCCACCAACTTGCACATTGGAGGCGCGCTCATGGTATTGTCTCTGGAGAAACGCCCCCACCCTCCACCTCGACACCGCCCGCGGAATTCAGCGTCAAAATTTGGTCAATACAGCATGTGTAAAGCCTACCAAGGTAGCTTATGCTTGGCGGGCATGTACGTGAAGTGGACGCGCAAAGTTGGCCCGGGGTAAGACTCCAACGTCAGTGTCAAGTTGTCGCCTTACCAGATTTAGCCCGACTCTGCGCTGGGGATGGATTTCACACCGACTCTCAGCCCCTGCTTAACTGGGCAGTAGGGCCTTGGTGGCTTGAGTCTTGGCACCATCGGCAGCGGCACTGACTGCCCCCAGCATCGCTATCACAGCAAAACCTTCCATTGTTGAAGCAGTGGTAGATGAAGATATTCGCCCCAGGATTTTTCGAAACACCAATTTCAATATTGACATGCAAATGCCTATGTTTCTCTAGCCGCTTCGCTTTTTGCCTTCTAAGATGCCTCGAAACGTGGACACTGGCGAAACCACCAATCACACCACCCATCAGCTAGACCTGCATGTCAGCTTCAACCGCCTAGAAACATCCAATGACAGATTAAAATGCAGGCTGAGCCACTACCAACCAAGGCATACTGGCAGACTGGTGTGAGGGTCCAATCAGCTGACCAAATGTTAGACCACGCTCTAGAAACGTCAGACTCTTTCTTTCTTTCTTCTTCTGTCATCATCATCTCGCAAACCATCTCTTGCTCCATAAACGCGCATCCCGCAAAGCGCACGAACAACATTCGCGATGGAGATCGCCGCGGTCGCCATTGCCTTTACGCAGGGCATCGGAATGATCGCCACCGACGTCCGAACGCTTCATTCAATCCGACAGGCTCCTATAGAGTTCATGGATCTGCTGAATCAACTTTCCACACTCAACGGGCGGACTGAGCTTCTCCGACGTTCTCTCGCCTCCTTAGCAGATGTCGCCCATTTGAAAGTTCCCAACGTGGTTATCGACACTATTCGCAATCTCCAAGTACAGTTTGAGGAGATTTCTAGCAATTTAAACGACACAGCCACCAAGTTCATTGCTAAAAGCAAGGGACTCGACAATCAGGGCCGCCACAGAATCCCGAGAGTTCTCTGGCAGAGGGAGCAGTCCAATTTGATGAGACTGAGGGAAAGGGTAAAGCAGCTGAGCAGCGACATGACAGATTGCCTCGCTGCCATCAACGCTTCTCAAGGGTGGGTTCAAGGCAATCTGCACTTTCTTTTTTGCATGCAAAGGCTTACGCAAAATGGTACCTAGCATGCGGCAAACTGGTCTCGTGCTTAACGTTAGAGCGGTCATGGAACAGTCTTTTACAGATGTTACCTCGCAAATTCAGCACGGGAACGCCTTGACAGAGCATACCCACGCGTCCGTTAATCACGCTGTGCAGAAGAATGAGTCGCAGGCTGCTCTCCTTCATTCCACTTTGGCAAGCCATCAAGAAACCGGCGCAACCATTAGTAGGTATGTTGATTCCCCCTCACTATGTAGTACCTTTTGATACCAACTTTAATTAGGAGACCAGATATTCTCGAAACGAGAGTCGAAACGCAGCTTTCCCAGGTCATGGCACACTCGAACCGCGGCCCTCAAGGCTCTCGGATCAGAAGGCAGTTTGATCACACGGTGATATCAGTCAGCACAACTCTCAGGCCGACATGTCCGCCCAACTGCAGATGTCAGTGTCATGGAACTTCATATGCTCGCTCGCCAGGGTGGCTGAGCTCAGTCATGGGCTCGCTCTTTGTGCAGTACAAGAGCATACCGATGCTGGGAATGAAGAAATGTGACACGCCGCTGTGCCAATCGTCGTCTCAGTCATCGCTTCATCTTCAGTGGTCTTTTCCTCGCTGGCTCATCGCGCGGGCACTTGTGGCTTGGATATCGTGGAACTCGATCAACGATGACGGCGCGGCCCTGTTTTTAAAGATTCCACGGTCTATTAATGATTTAACTTGGTTAGTCTCGAGAGGCCAAAACCCAAAGGCCTTCATCCAGCGTCTTAAGAACGGCACGATTCGTCCAACAGATATCTTAGCCGAATGGGGCCAGACCTTTGTAACAGTTAGTTAATTCTCAAACTAGAAGATAAGAGGGACATTCACTAATGCTTGCCCACTCTAGTTTTGCATTGAGCAAAGGCTCTGGCCACACCTGGAAATTCTTTTTGATTGGGGGTTTGACCCAAGGTTGAAAGATCTGACGGGCAGGTAAGATAGATTCATCTTGTCAGTAAGAGGACTGCAAACTAACTCGAGTTCCAGATGTGCCATTCACTGGGCAAGGCAAAAGTTGCTACAGGGGTACATGGATAAGGCTCCCGAGAAGATTAAAACAATTCTTGCGCAGATCTCGGCAATGGAGCTTGAGGATGAAGAGCCGCTGACCATGATACATCAAGCTATCCGAGGAGAGACGACATATTCGCTTGACGAGTGCATTCAGATGGAGCCGCAGCATATCAACACGCCAGACGATGTCGGGTTCGCCCCTCTGCACTGGGTTCTTTGGAAAGACGACATGGCCGCATTTGAGACTTTGATGAAAGCATCGGCCAATGTCAACCAGAAAACCAGCCACGGGGGTAGGACGCCGTTGCACTTCATATGTGCGTGGACCAATGTGATTATGGTCCGGGAACTGATCGATTCCGGCGCCTCCGTATCGGCGCTTGACAATAACAAATGGACGCCATTGCATGACGCTGTCAACATCATTTGTGGCGTACCACAAGAGATGGATGTGGTAGAAACCCTCTTGGATGCTCATGCCGACCCTAATTGTGGTGATTGGGGAGGATCTACGCCGCTGCATATTCTGTTTATCAATGATGAGCTCGAGTCGGACTTCCTGACGACTTTAGCAAGAACTCTCATGGACGCCGGCGCAGACCTCGAGGCCAAAGACATGGTTGGCCAAACGGTTCTACTCTATGCTTGCACTCAAGTATGCAGAAATATCCCCATCTTGATTGATCTCGGCGCAAATGTTAGGGCGGTAGATGACGGCGGAGAAAGTCTGGTCTCAAAGTTGCTCCGCAATGAAGATGATCTCGAACCCAGTTTACTTAACCCAGAGTTGCTCGTGGGTATAAATGTCGACGCTCGCGACAAACTTAACTGGACTCCATTGGAGACCCTGGCGTCGAGGGTGCGCGACACCATCACATGGCAGCCGGTGACTATTCGCGTCGTCGTCGACATGGTTGACCTGATCCTGGGAATCCGCGAGGCAAACTGGAAAGAAGGGTTATTCTTGGATATCAAGCAGAAGTTGGAAGCAGACGGTTCACACGCTCGAATGCGTCATTGGGTCTTGCGACAGCGTCAGTTGATGCAACGAGACGACTCATTGAGTGACTTGGATTGCGAGGAGTGCCACCTCCGGGGATGGTACGATGACAAGTATAACGAAAGCAGCGCATCTGACATTGATGACGATGAGCATCACCTTTCAGATGGTAGTATTTCAAGAGATTGGCAAATAATCAACAAAGGTGACCCTGAAGAAGACAAAGAAGATGGAAAAGAAGACGACGACGATAACGGGAATGAGCGAGGCTAGAGCCATAGCAAGGAGAGCATCGATTTCCGTCATGCCCACGAGACTTTGAAGTAATCTACCTAACTTAGAATGACCAACCCGTTCTCTACCGAAACCAACCATACATCAAACTTATTCCCGTCTCTTAAACACCAACTGGCATTCATCCTAGTCATCGATTAGTACACGTCTCATAGTATTCAAACAGCCAACATACCATGGGAAACAAAGTCGCAAAAACCCGAATCTCCTCCGACCGCTCTGTAGCATGATGCTCCCACTCAAGCTCCAAAGCCGCCTTCCCAATCATGGCTGCCATAGTCAATGGCACATACTTCCTCGCCAAACAATCATGCGGCCCAGCACCAAACACTAGCCAGTTCTTCGTCTTTTGCTCAGCATCCCCCGTGATCCACCTATCCGGGTTAAACGTCTCGGGGTCAGGGTACGCTTGTGCGTCATGGAGGGCTGGGTAGCATGATGGGACTATCATAGAGCCCTTTGGGACGGTGTAGTTTGGTGTTACCGGGAAGGATTTTGTGGCGAGGTAGGGGATGAAGATTACGGGGGGACGCCAGCGGAGGAGTTCTTTGACGACGGCGTTGGTGTATGTCATTGATTCGAACATTGATAGTTCGAATGGTCGGCTTTTGTCGCCGTCTCGGATGGCAAGGTTTTCTTCTCGGAGACGCGCTAGGACGTCGGGTCGTTGAGCGAGGACTTGGAAAAGCCAAGTAGTAGCACTGCTCGATGCATCCTGTGAAGCGAATAAGAATGTAAACATGGTGCTTCCAATCTCCTCATTTGTAAACTCGCGGATCAGGTTAGTTGGTTTCTCGATTCCGGTCTCTCCAGCAACGATCCTCTCGTTGTACTTCTTGGACTCCATCATGTGAAGAACCCATTGGTCGACAATGCAGGTCGGTTTGCCCCCGGCGGCCATGTTGGCCTTGCATGCTGCTGCGCACTTGGCGAACTCTGCCAGGACGGCTTGTGCAGTGCGCTTCCCCTTCCAACACTTTGTGTAGGGGACGTAAATTGAAAGGGGGACGTTGACGAGCTCGAGTGCAGCGGTGACGAGGTAAAAGTCGTCGGCGATCCTTTGAACAGCATCTTGCGAGATGTAGTCACCAAAGAAGGTCCTGCAGGAGAGAGCACAGTTGATCTCTCTGAACAGACGCATAAACGCTGTAGGCTTGCCTCCATGGGCTTCGCTCTCGTCAACAAACTTCCCAAAGTAATCCTCGTACACCTTTTCCTGTACAGGTAGGTAGGAGCCAAGAGCCTTGTTGGAAAAGAGACCGTTGAGACCCCTGCGGTATTCTGTATGTGCCCTGCCCATGAGAAATACCCAAGCGTTGGATCCCATAATCTCTGTGGCCATCGGGACGAGGCATGGTTTGGCGTATGTTGGGGACTTGAAGACTTTGTGTGCGATGTCACGATCGGAGGCTAGAACAACGAATCTAGAGGACACGAGGTTAACACTGAAAAAATACAGAGGAGAGTTTAGACAAACTTGTGGAAGACTGATACACAGCTGAGAGGGCCACTAGCCCATTGAGCGAGGTAGGCGTCAAACTTGGGATACAGGGCCTGCACGAAAGGTCCCATGAAAGGGATCTTGAACCTTGGACCAGCGATTGAGCCTTTTCGGATAAGGTAGGCAACTGAAACAGTCAGCGGTTTGCCATTCGTACAGACTCAGGTAGCATACCTTGGTCATAGGTCATCAAGAGGAGTAAGACAGTAAAGAAGATCTGCCAGTTGCTGCAATTGGCGAGATAACCTGTCAAGACGCCATTGCTTGGTACTGGCGGCGCAGGGAGTGTCCCATTGTGCAGCATGTCGCTACCTTGCATGTCCATCATCATGCTGAAACTTGATTTAGGGGTTGAGAGCTTGACTGCATCCAAACAAAGTCAGCAACAAGGCCTTTAAGTATCAAATCCCCCAACTGCTGACTGATTCAACTCCTCGCTTCATCATCCACAGCGGCCGACCTTTGAAACAATCCGAATCCGAATACAAGACAAACCCTCAACCCCGACTGGCCAGATCTCAAGCCAAGTCGATCCCCGAAGAGAATCTCCGTAACTCTGGCAGATTCACACTCTCTCCAACAGGGATCACTATCAACCCTGAAGACCATTTGCGTACTAGACTCCGAACCAAAAGTGTGGGGAACACATTTACCGCAGCCATCACGCTATGGCCACGATAAAGGTGAACGGGCAATTCCGGGGAATTCAACAAAAAGGAGAGATCTGTAAAAATCTCCTGATACCATCGAAATAAGCTGAGGCCAACCTCTCTCGGTCAGTCACCAAATCCAAGCCTCGGTGTTGGTCCGGTTATAACGGTTATTCTTATTACCGGCCAACCGTTGCGGAGTCTAGTCCTATTTAGTTCTAGTCTCCGAAAAGAAGCTTGAATCCGAATACGGGATGGCTTTTTTCAACTCTGTTTTTTGCGTCAACCACGTTGAAGAGAAGGGAAGAGTGGAATTTGTTTGGTATTGCTTCATGTCAACATGTCCTCCCACTGTCGCTGAAATATTACTCCTCGAGGTGTTTCCATCCATAGTATCCTCTTAAAGTGTACAAGTACATCCTCCCAAGTCTGGATCTTGAGAGATGTAGCGGCTAGATAAGCTTGTTCCGTGAACCATTTGCTGTTGATAGGGTCAATTGAAGACACCATTCCCACAGAAAATATCCAGAGTTTTAGTGACTCATCAACATCGCTTCTCACCAGGACCTCAAGATAACTTCGAAATTGTTGCATGATGGTCATGACCAGGCCGATGTGTGAATAATATGTCGTTCCATGGATCGCGAGCATGTAGAGTGCCATGGCGTACCGAAGACTTTCCGAGGCGGCCGACTGTTGCAAATTTTGCGTCGAAAATGGCGGTAAAAGGAGTAACTTGTGCACCACGAAACAAGTGAGGTCGTGCAGCTCAGTCCCTGATAAGCTCGATGCTTCTTGTGAAATGTTGCGAAGGCGGGTCAAAATGTCGATCACAGCAGGGTCGATATCCAAATCGTCGATGGCCTCACTCGACGACTCAAGATCCGGCGATGCCAACAACCACTGCAACGTCGGACACACCCCATCCCCAATCCCTAGATCATCTTGAATAGGAAATTGAGGTGCGCCTGTAACAAGCATTGATACCCTACCGACAGATTAGCAAGCGTCCGACTCTGAGATGGTGCATACTTACCAAGCAATCATCCTCGCCGTTAGTGGACTTGATTGTCGCACATGGCTTATCCCGCCTCTGACTCCGACTATGCGTTTAACCCCGTCAATATGGGTCCTGCTAGCTTCGACATTTCCTTTTCCGTGCTATCCGCAGACGTATAAGTAGAGGGGAGACCTTCTGGGTGCGAGTTCTTACCTCAATTGCAGCCAAGGTGACGACAGAGTTCAACGTGTCATCCTGAAATGCAAGGGAAGAATTCTCAATCTTCTGTCGTATTAGAGACACGGAATCGACCATGAGAAGTTCTGAGATTGGAAATCCTTTGTGCGCTCTCAATTCCTCGTCGAGAGATGCCGTTTGTATTGACACGTGAAATAGTGCTGGATCCGCAAGTGCAAGAGGCCACCATGATACGATGAACGGATTCGATATCATGTTGAGATCTAGCGGGTAATATTGAAACGCAATATTCGAGAGAACTATCCAAGTCAGCTTTCAAACACAAAAACGTACGTGGTGGCATACAATGGTGTATCAACCGTTGAACATGAATCCGGGAAAGTCGGGTAGGAGGATACGAATCAAACGGATCAAAAGACGTGTCTACAGAGTTCAAAAGCTTCACCGAGCCATCCAGAACCTTCCTCGACATCTTGACATCCCGTTGAGCAACACAAGTAACCTTGCTCGCCTTGTTGATCACAGCCCTACCATGCCCCGGACCCTCCGGCGGCGCCTGAAGAGTCAAAGGCTCATTAGCGTAAACGCAAGAAACCCTCCTCTTGATGCATCTTGAGCACCGGGGAGTTCGGAGGTCGCAGCTGTGTTTCGCTTTTGCGCAGGCGTTGCAGGATCTGCGGAGAGTGGTGCGCATTATTGACGGGCGTGTTATGGATGTTGTGGTGTTCTTGTCAGTGGCAGGAATGAGCTGAGATGCTGGGCGTGGACATTTATAACGCCGGTGAGTTGGGTGGGGCCGTGGATTATCTAACCTGATTCAGGTGAGGGAGTGTGCTACCCTACACTCATGGTATTTTCCGTCTTATTCCGTGGAGCTTTGATAACATGTTAACATGGAAGAGAAGACGGTGGGACTAATTAAAATAATGAGAAATATCATTTATTACCTTGGTATAATGTTTGATATATATGATCGGCCTTTAATCCCCAATTGCGTTACTCGGGTGCCTTACCGACTTCCTTATTTATGATACAGAATAGATCAGGCGGAGCAGAAATTGTGAGTAAGAATGCTCATCGATATTTATTGGAGTTATTTGACTCTACGTTCTCAGCCTATTTTCTGAATATTTACTAAATATCGAGGAGTTATTGTTATTATTCGCCCATAACATGATATGAAAACTACACCAGACTCGCAATCATGCACAGTAGGAGAACAATTACAAGCCAATAGGGGTGGAGAAACAGGTAGGTTATGGCCATGAGAAAAATTGGCTCTCAAGACGCATTGGGTTGGAAAGCATTTCCTTGGCATCGCGCCTAGAGCCGTTTGTCTCAACGTGGGTAGGTACTTGTGCGGAGGGAAGTGAACGAGTGAAGGGATACAAAAGGTGAAAGACAAAAGAAAACCAAGCATCTACTGACATAGATACCCGTTGGTGAGATCTGGTTAATTTTAGTAATATTATCCTTCCTTAACTTGACATTAGAGAGAACATCCCTTAGGTGTTTTCGTTGATGAAGATGTCTAGATGCGCATTGGCACTGCTGCGCTAGAGTGGATAGGCTTGATTCGACGAATACACCGTTGAACACTTGGAGCTACCACAATAACAATGGTTCCTTAGTGGGATAATAAAAATAATAGATTAATAAATATTAGGTTTTGCTCAGACTATAACGTAGCTCTTGTCCTAGTCGTGAAATACATAAACGAGAGATAAAGGCAATATTAGAAACGCAAGTATAACCTAGGAATTAATCAAATAGGCTTATACTCTGCTAATATAGTTAATATTATTGCCGTATGCCACTTTGAGAAAAGAAGTCATGGTATCGAGCAGCATAAATGACCAATTGCCACGGTACCTGTTAGAAGGTATCTTCTACTTTTGCCGTATGGCATAATGGCATAGTGGTCTATCGTGTTTCACACATCGCTATTGTTAACTGGAGTACTTACCTCACTTCACTTTGGTTAAAAGCACGGAGTGCGTCAGACATAGAGATTAATATGACATTCTCATGAAACTGTTTGCTACATAGGAGGATGGTAGGTATTGAGTATCATGCAAAGCTACCAGCCGGGTGCTTTAGGAAAAGGCAACTAGAAAGGATTCATCCATAGATGGGGGCTTAGTGTCGCTAAATATGCCCAATAAGCTAAATCCAAGTATATCAAACATGTCGCCGTTGGTAAGAAAGGAAAAATGTGTTCATTATTATAGTTGAAGCCGGGATAACCGACATAGAAGATCGAACTGATATACTGTGATATTTGAAATTGCACCCCCGAAGAAAAAGAGAGCCAAGCACAGGAGGAAGAAACGAAATTTTGCTCAGGTATCAGTTGATCTATGGTTCTATATGAGGCACAGCATCGGAAGAATGATTGAGATTAGATAGTGTCTTCTCTATATCCTCAAGGCTCCCCTTCCCTTGACTAGTCGACTCGTCAAGATCAGGCCTCCCCCGACCAAGATAGTCAACCCCGCCCATATCCAAGCACCGTTATACCCTTTCGCCCTGCGCAATGCTCCAGCGACAGGCGGGCCAAACAACAGCGCAAATGACATGACAGAAAATGCCATGCCAAACCTCGTTCCGATCATCCTGGGATCACTTGCTAGCCTTACAAAGATAGTCGGCTGTAAAGCGAAGAAAGAACCCGTGAAGAACCCGTGGACGAGGACCGTGATGAGTAGTCGAGGAAGAGATGTGGCCGACATCAGACATAAGCTGGTGATGCCTAGAGCCACGGCGGTAGCAATGATCATGTTCATTGGTCCGATCCTCTGAGCTAGGAGGGCGGGAAAGATGCGTCCAAAGATGGAACTGCTGTTGAGAATGGCGAGCAGGTATAAGGCTAGCTTGGGCGATACAATATCCTGGCCAAGTGCGTAGGGCTGGATATAGACAAACGGCGTGTACATGCCCAAGAATACTGAAAAACAGCCTGCTACGAAGAGTAGATATGACCAGTCAGTAAAGGCGGTTCTGTCAACAAGTGAACGTCGCTGGCGTGGTTCTTTTGCAGCGCCTCTAGGTCGAAGGACGGCATTTGCGAACCCGAGCATGACGAGGAGTAGCAAAGCAACGGCGCGGACCGCCCATGGGAGAGTGGTCTTTGCATGTATCTCTCGGACCATAATTGGGAGCAAGACACTGCAACAAAGTCAATAGTTGTGCAGGACTCCTGAGGAGATCAACTTACCCGCCAAGTCCGCTTCCACAAGCAGCGACTCCATTGGCAAGAGGCAGCTTCGTGGTAAACCAGAGCGACGTGATGGCCACGCTCAGAATCGATAGACAACCAGCTCCAATGCCAATCATCAGACCTTGCGTGAGAAGATATTGCCAATACCGATTGCACAGACTTTGCAATACCGTGCCAAGGACGATGAAGAAGGATCCCACGGCGAGAAGATGACGAAAGTAGCCTGCATCGTAAATAGGTCCCATCACGAAACCCGAAAACACCATAAGAAAGGTCTGGAGAGATCCAATGACCGAGATCTGGAATGGTGTGCGACTTGAAAGCTCGTCATTTTCGTAGATGGTCTGAAAGGACCCGAAACTGGCTATGAGACCTGCTCAAATGGTTAATTTTTCCCAGCGATTTGGGACTTATATGAGTGCATACCCCACGTGCAAAAATAAAGACAAAATGAACCTGCAACTTGCAGCCAAGCCAGGAGGCCTCCATCTGGGACAACCGTTGATGTGGACGCATCATTGACCGACGGGGCCTCATCCGACGCCTCTTTAGAAGAAGCCATGGCAAGCAAGTAGCGGATGCAGTTTGAAGCTGTACGACGAAACCAATAAAAGAGGGCTAGCACAGACTAATAATCGAACCTCGAACGATGCACCAAGTGGGCGGAGTCCATGCCTCGGCCCCATTTTACCAGATTTTTTCTCTTATGCGTGGATTACAATTATCGCGTCCCACAAGGCCGCGCGCGCTTCCTTTGTCATCACGGACATATTTCCGCTAGAGTCAAAGATCTTGGCATAAGTGGAAAAGGGAATGAAACCAAATCTCAGGAGATCGGGGCGAATAGGACAAACATGGGATAACCCGGAGAATTAAGAAACTGGTCAGGTTCATTGCCGGAACATCACACCATAGAGGTCCACTTGGCTTCAAACATGGGCTTTTTTTTTTGGAGGTTAGAAAACTTGTAAGCATGGGCTATGACGTTTCTTGCAGACTGATGCCGACCTTCCTGATATGATCGTGGATCCGTAGCTTCGCCGAATTACCTACAAGTGGTACTATATCCGGTTGTAACACGCAGGTACTACAGTCGCATTAGTGTAGGGAATATGTGAAGCCCTGTGAAGCCGAGTGGGATTATTAAGAAGCCGAATTCGAGAAACCGAGCTGGGAAGGTGGTTGTAGGAGGGACTTTGGTCTTTCACATTATTCCTGATATCGTAAAAACTTGTTGCGATGTGACGTCTTATCTTGAGTGACACGTCGTAATCTGTGCCGTGTGACAAAGTTTCAGCTTCAGCTGTCACAGGCGCATACAAAAAGATATCCTAGGCATGACGGCTTACAGCTGCTGAATTTGGCAAGTCAAGATGATCTACCAAGGCAATCAACTTCCAACAATGGCTCAGTGTCGTTCATGCTGCTATTCTAGGAAGGTGGGCGTAAACTCAAAATTTTAGATTCGGAATAGGTTGCTAATTTACACGAGGACCCCTGATCTGATAAGATGTAGATCTCTAAATACAGCCAAAAAAATCAGGATTAAGCCAGGATATCGTTCAGATATGCCTTCCAGCCATCGTCATCGACGTTTTGGCTCACGTACCCAATGTACATGTCTGGTCTTACAACCACCACTAATGGCTTGCTCGCATCAGCCCAATCTGCCGAGAACACGGTCTCCCCTTCAACCAGCTCGTGATGACCATTGGTGACTCCCTGCGGCAGCACGGTAAAGACAGAAACCTGATTATTGCCAGGCGCGCTCTTAAGATGCTGTCCAATAGACAACACCAAGAACTTACCATACGAAACACTAGAATACACTCTAGTCTCGTCAGAGCCAGTGGCCAGGACCATGTCAGGGCAGCGATCGCCTGGTCTCCAGATCCCCTGCTCCTCCCCACTGATGAGCGGAGTAGGAAACTCGTTGTAGCTGACACCCATGCCTTGCATTATCCCCTATTAGCGGACTCCCCGAAAGTCTAATCGAGCCTTGCGCACTACTCACCTGTGATGAAACCAGCATTTCTTTCAATCGTAGACACATACTTCTTGGCCTCATGGACCGTGTCTCGTACTAGTTTAGCTGCTACGCCGATGACTTGCTCGGCTGTTGATCTTCGCTCAATGTCGTAGCTCTTCACCACCTTGTCGAGTGCGTTCTCAGCTAGCAGGGATGGTTGGGCGAGGAGTCTGAGACGCCAAGCTAGAGCGAAAGCGTCGGCAGCTCCCGTGTTCAGGCCTTGGCCGCCGTTGACGGAATGGACGTGGGCAGCATCGCCAGCAAGGAAGATACGGCCATTGCCATCCTTGGAGACAAAGGACCCTGCGATTCTTTCCTTGACTAGAAAGCGTTAGCTGAAGATCGGCACGATGTAACTCAATGCGCTTACTGGTGAAGGTACTGAACCACTCAGTCTTCTTGAAGTCAACTCTGTAAGGAGCCAGATGTTCTTTGATCGAAGCTTCAGCAAGAGGCTGAGTGACTTCACCCTTGAGAAGGACGTAGAAGCGTGACATGCCACGCTCTCGAGGGATCCAAGCCACTCGAGATTGGCCGCCCAGCTCAAAAGTGATGATTTCAGGGCAGGTGGGAAAGTCGGTATCCAGGAACGTGTCAAGCACAGCCCAAACCATCTCGGGCTTTGTGCCCGTGAAGCTGATACCGAGGGTGTTTCTCACAAAGGACCTCGCACCATCGGCGCCAACAGCATACTTGCTGCGGATTTTGCGACCTGAGCTTGTCGTGACTTCAACAAACTCGTCACTCTCTGTGATGTCGGTGACGTGCTCGTTGTAAGCAACCACACCTTCAAGGCGGTCTGTCATGACCTTCTCAACCACAGGCTGGCCGATCATGAGGAAGTTCTTGTGGAGGGCATTCTGAATGCCTACCCACCATTCGTTTTGGCGGGACTTGAAGTCTCCATCCTTGAAGGTAGAGCTTGCTTTATGAGGATCAGTATATAGTCCTCACATCAAGGGACGAGTGCTTACTGTTGCACTTGAGACCATCTGGGAGGAGTTCATCGAGAATGCCAGCGACTTCATAGTATTGCTGAGTGCGAGCATTCAAGGCATCAGCTCGACCAAGTTCAAGCGTGGATGGCTTTTCGTCTAGACACTGGTCAGTATGTTACTAACAGGACAATTCTCTCGTCACCAACCTAGGACTCGGACCGAAACACCCAGAGGCTTTAGGAGAAGGGCAATGAAGAGGCCGGTAGGACCACCTGATGTTGTTAGCGTGGTTCGTGTAAAAAGCAAAGAGACTCACCTCCAACAATGGTGACATCAACTTGTTCCATGACTGCAACAACACAAAGACGAGAATAACGAGAATAACAAGAATAAACGATAATACAGAATAAAGACTCTGCTCTTTCAAAAATCAAGCCAGACTCGTACAACTTGTATCATATCCAAACACCGGAAATAGACGCCCATCCTCGTCACCCAAAACAAGACCATAAAACCCTTATCCCTGACCATGGCCACTTTCTCGGCAGAGTCCCCACCCACCGGCCGGAGCCGATTCCTCCTGCGGGTCGGGCCTTGTAAGCAGAACCGGCAGTGACCCCTTGATCTAAGATGGGATGACCGGTGGGATAGCCGGCGCCGATCCACCAGGTGGGATACATCCGCCACCGGCTTTTTAGCACGGATGATGATTTGCATGCATTGCAGACGCAAGCCCTTGTTCCGCATGATACCTTGTTTCAACAAATTCTCTTCTGTCCTCGCCAAGGAATGAAGCGCCTCAGGGGATTACGCAACGTCCTTCTTTTTCTGGCCTCACATCCGTCGTCGGTTCTAAGTTTCCAGTTTGGTAATGCTTATGTGAAAGTTGGCCGAAGAATTTTTTTTTACGGTGACGTTTTGAACATCAGATTAGATCTTTCGATTTTCTTGAATTTGTCCAGGGGGGTCGGTTTCGAGTAACGGAATCTCGGAACAATTCCAGAGTTAGATACATGCCACGGATGATACCGTTTGTGTTGCTTTCCTCGGTCTTTCTTGAACAGGGGAGGAGATGAAAATTTTACTTGAAGACATTTATTGCCATTTCTTTCCCGTCGGGTTTGAACTCAAATTATAGTTGCTTCAACCGCACTTCTCCCCTTCTCCTGTACTTTGTTTCTCCAGCCCTCTTCGATTTCACTTGCAGACTCTCTCACAATGGCTGTAGCCGAAGTTACTTCATATCCCCCCGTTCACACTAGCCTCCTCCATGATGTGGCCGCAGACAGCATGAAGCCTCTGGCTTCTGCCGTCGACACCTCGGCTCTCGAGACATCTTCAAAGATTCTTGACATCATTGGAAGATATCGTCTGAACAGGGGAGAAAACATCTATGCCAGTGCTGATCAGTCTGTCCTCAAGTTCATCGCTCTCATCTATACACATGTCAAGGCTCAGCAAGCCGTGCCGCTGTGCCTCCCTGCGTTCCCCTTCAAGTCACCAAACTCAACATCCAAGGTTCTTGGGAAGCTACCTGACAAGGCGGAAGAGTTTGCTCTGAGCCATCTGAATGGAATGTGCCAAGCCATTGCGGACATTTATCCTCCTGGCGCAAAGATCACCATTATCTCGGATGGTCTCGTGTACAATGGTGTGTTATCCCCTTATTTTACTGTTAGTACAAGACACTAACACTGTTAGACCTTCTTGGTGTTCCTGATAAGGATGTCTGGGCATATGGAGAGACCCTCAGGGCTCTCGCTGCTTCTAAGGGCTTTGCTCACATCTCCTTTGCCCGTCTCCGAGATCTCGTCGACATTGATCTACCAAAAGAGCTCGATGAGATGACTTATGTCGCTAATGCCTCCAACTTCCGTCGTGCCCTCCTCAACACCTTCAGCAAGCCTGGATGGACCTGGGATGAGGTCCGTCAAGCTGAGGATGCATGCATGACGTATCGTGGCTACATCAAGTTCCTTCAGACAGACTTGGAGACCGTGTATCCTATTGGAGATGATCGTACCAAGTCTCGGTATAAGAGGGGAACTGAGTATATCGCCAAGCAGATGATGGCTCGAGGAGATGTAAGTACCTAAGCATGCCTGTGAGATAAGAGACTAACATAGCCAGGCCTTTGCCAACGCGGTTCGTCAGAAGTATCCTGACCACGTCCGCCTGTCTATTCATCCTTCTACTGGCGCCGTCAAGTTGTCCATCAGCTTGCTCCCCACTGACAGCATCTACACTACACCATGGCACAGCACCTTGGTCCTCAAGCTGGACGGAACCATTGAGACTGGAATGAGGTCTCAGTTTGAGAACAACGACAACCTAGAGCTCATCTACGAGAATGGTCGCCCAAGCTACTACCGCGAAAAGTCCCCTCTTCTCAGCTGGGCTGAAGAAAAGGGCGGCATCGTCGTTGATCACATCTACCCAGCTGGTCTTACCATCCGTCCTGCCAACGGACCTGGATCCTTGACCATCGATGACATTGACACACAGAAAGTCCGCGCCCTTTCAGAGATCAACTCTCCCGTCATTCTGCGAGGATTCGTCAAGAAGCCTGATCGTGAGCGATTCATCAACCTCAGCTACCAGTTTGGAACACCGCTGCCATGGAAGTTTGGTTTGTTGCTTGAGGTGAAGGATCGAGGACTGGAGACCCGAGGTCTTAACAATGTTCTTTCGGCGGAACCTATGCCTATGCACTATGATGGTTTGTTCAAGACGGTGAAACAGACGGATGAGAGTGGAAAGGAGGTTCTGGTCTCCACACCACCACAGTAAGGTTCCCCCATTCAACGCCACAACCCACCAACTAACAACCTACCACAGATTCCAGCTCTTTGAGGGTGCAACTGCTTCTCCACGAGACACGGGATTCACCATCTTTGCCTCATCAACCCTATTCTTCAAGTACCTTCCAAAGTGGCTCAAGGTCGACGAACTATCCAAGCTGACATGGAGCGTGTCAACTTCTTCCTTCGACCAAACCGTCCTTAAGGGCCTACCCCTAGTCGTCCCACATCCAACCACCGAGAAGCCCTGTCTGCGCTACCATGAGCCATGGCCCCAAAGCAGGACCCAATTCGACGCCACAGATGTTATCATTGAAGGTCAAGAACCTGGAGAGAGCGCATCGATCTGCGCCGCTATTGATGCAACCCTCTACGATCGTAGAGTAGCGTACTATCACGCCTGGGACAAGGGAGACATTGTCGTTAGTGATAATGTCCTGATGATGCACACGAGGAGTGATTTCACTGCGGGCATTGACAGGGAGCTTTGGAGAATTCACTTTGATTAGATTATTAGTAGGTGATGTTGTTACTAGGAGAAGAGTCACAGGATCAACAATGATGGAGTTAGTTCAATAGGCGAATTGTACATTCAAGTTTGTGTTACAGATATGCAAGGATATATTTGCACTCCAAGCTCGCCTTACACCTGGCACCTCCACATGTCCTATGTCAATCTTTGCAGTATTTTCGCCAAGATTTCCCTCGGCTTGGGCCTTTTCATTAGCGGCAATGACATGTAAGATCCAGGGGTTGTAATGGCGATGCCATTGTGCCTTTTGAGACCCGAAGTGTTTCGTTTGTTCGCCCATGCCTCGTAGAGGAACCAGTCATCTTGATACCTCCCATCTTGCCATTTGATCGCGCCAGCCCCGATGGGCATTCCAATAATCATTCCGGTTCCAACAAGGGCGCATAGTGAGTGGTACCACCCAGCTTGTGCGTGCATTGATGCAAATCCATTCATATGAAAACGGGGATTAGTGCGGTAGGCTGTCAGGACGACTTGGATGGGGGGGCAGGGTAACCCATGGGATTGCAAGGGATTCAGTACTGATGTATACTAATATTCGGATAAGTTTATTTCCTTACAGATTATATTATTTTCAACTGGGCGTACCTCGAAAATCTCGGCTTGGATATTCTTTCCCGCGACGGACTTCTCATCTGCCTCGGCAGTGTGGAGGATTCCCTTTGTGGATAAGGATTTCAGGACCGATGGGTCTATCTTATCTAAACTGGTATCACAATTGACGTGAACCAATATCTGCATCCATGCGTCTTCCGAGTCTGACGCCATGGTTGACGAATGAGGTGTTGAGAATTTGGATTCTCTATCCAGATGGCAGATAGACGATAGTAGAAAGTCCCATCGCTTCTGGAACGATGTACCATCCTCCGAAGGATAAATCGGAAAGAATAGGATTATTCTGATCTGTCTTGATGGTTCGAAACCGACAAGCCGAAATGTAAAGTCGAGGTTTTCAAATGCTTGAGAAGAACAGGTGATGATGGAATGCCTCCTGTGGGTGAATTCTCTCGCAAGCCGGTAAGGAAAAACGAGCTGGTTGTGGACTTCTTGACACACTGGAATTTCGAAACCAGAAATCCCCTGATGTTCAGCGAATGAATTTTCGTCTGCATCCTCCTGATATGTGTCTTCAGGGTGATCAAAAGCGTCTTCCCTCTGCCCGTGGCCCTCATTGACAAGTGTTGGGAAGGACGTGTCGCTGGTGACCTCTGAATCCCGGTAAGGATTCTGACTTGACATCCACGATTCCCCACGCGAGCTTTGCTTGGACGAACTCGGCATGGAGTGGTAGGGCCAAGAATCCTGTGGAAGGAGAGTGGTGTTACGCTCTTCTGGGCCCTCGTCAAAGGAGAGTGCTTTCGAGCTGTTGGCATCGGCGTCACTGTGCGCTGCATCAAGGGCCTCCTCGGTGTAGGTTGTCATCTCCTCAAAGAATCTCTGAAGGATAAAGTCGTTTGATGCAGCGGCGGCAGCATCTCGGGGGAGTCGAGCCTGCAGTCGAGCAATCTCTTCCAGGATCTGAGTCGTGTCTTCTTTGATGGCGGCAGTGTCATGGCGAATTTCTGACGTATCGTTTTTGATTTCTTTCGTCAGGTGGCTAGGCTGTGCTCAACATGCCGAAATCACTAGATGGCATTCGTATACTTACAGGGCCAGCATATCCAGAGCAATCTCCAGTGCCGTCTTGTGGGCTTCCAGACTTGAGCGCAGCTTGTTGATATCACCCTGCCCGTTGATAGCCCAAGCCACCCGGGTCTTTAGCCGATCTTGACTATACTTTGTGATGCATGTCTGAATCTCAGCCATAACCAAGTGACAGTTACCAAGAATCGCCGTGACATGCTGACTCAGAGTCTTTGGAAACGTCTTGCTCCCATCAGACGCGTCTTCTTGAATGAGCTCAAGAATAGTCTTCAAAGACAACAGCTCACGTGAGACGCTATCCAGATCGCCACGAGCTTCTCGACACGTCCGAACAAACGAGTGGATCTTGACGGATAGGCTGCCGATGGCCATTATCAGGCCGGCGCAGCCACTCGCGATGGATAGAGGGTCCATCGGGGCGTTGACATTTCGTCGTCGCGTGATTGAAGCGGGGAAGATGAGATCAGGCTGCGTGTTCTCAGCTCTCTGCGTGAAGACGACGTTGGCGTTTCTGAGCGAAGCTCATTGGTAGCTTTGGTGTGAGGCTGAAGCGGGCTGGAGTGGAGATGAAGAGAGAAAGGATTTGATTGGATAAGACTCTTATCGATAAGGTTAAGTCGCCCAGGGCAGGTTAAAATCGCAGTGAAATAAACATCATTTTTCGGTGAACTTCCAGCCAGCGATTGGCTGTTGTTGGGGTGAATTGTCAGCAGAGGAACGAACGTAGCTTGGTGAACCTTGAGTTACTAACGGCAGGCAGACACGAGAAATAGCGTCCATCGCTGCCAAGTTTAGGGTAACTATTAGGCGCGAAGACGCCACTGACCTTTACACCATAAACCGCTTGCAACGACTTGCAATGGCAACCTTCAGGCTATTACTTTTCCGGCTCTAAACCTTATTGGCGTACTGCTCAATGCCAGACTGAATGGCCGAGTTGAGACCTATCCATGCCAAGACCTAGAGCGAGATGGGATTCCATTGGATGAGAGCATTATCGATAAGGTTAAACGGCTCAGGGTAGGTTAAAATCGTAGTGACACCTCCGCCTTCGTATTCGGGACCTCCTCTCCATGGATACCAAGACCTGTGACGAGACTGGTCCATTGGATCCATGCCGCGGTGAAAGAGGCCGGTCGCCTGGGACTAAAATGCAGTGAAGATATTTGGGGTCTAATCGACTCCTGGTACCAAACTATAGGTAAATGCAGGATTGGCGAGTTTGACTGCTGATGTGGTCTAGATGCAAAGGCGAATACTCACTGCCTACGTAATCTAAATACCTCTTGCGATAGCTAACGCATGAAAAAGCACTAATTATCATCGAGTATAGGGTGATTATCTTTATGCCCAGATCCAATGTTATATCACTCAAAGCTCATTAAACAACGTCGCCGTTTTAGCTCGCAACAGCAACACTTATATTGCGCATTTGTACCTTTTTTTTTAGTATTCTTTTAATGTTTCTTTTGCTAGAGGCGTGAGGCAGACTTCAACGGTCGGGAACGCATTTCATTGTCCGCTGAATGATGCGAGTAGTGGGAGGGATGGTGGGTGACGAGATTTCGTTAGGTGGAAGCCTTTGGCGATGATGCTCGTGAGGGAGGGGTTAAAAATGCAGTGAAAAAAAACTAAGGCATCGAGACTTTCTTTTTTTGTTGTTATGGCTGATGGCTTTTGACATAATTGCAGCCTATAATAATCGAGATTTTCTGTCGTCCAATGGCAAGCGATCGACTATGCACAAATGTCAAAGAAGGCTTGGGCGGAGGCCCCAACTTACCAGTAAGAGTACCTAGTACCGACTTTGCCATGTTCATATTATGGCCATCTGCCTCATACTAGAAATCAATGCTAGGGTAAATGGTCGAGTCAAAACTTAGTTGTGCTAGAAGCTTTGACGATACGGAACCTCATATAGTGGGAGACTGCCGAGAGAGCTTGTTGATTGCGAGGGGTTAATAATGCAGTGAAGGATCCACAGCACAGGATCCATAGCACAGGCACCCTTTACCAGCAGCCAGACAAGAAAAACCACCCATAGTCATCAATATAGGTAAGGTGCTTGTCTTAACAGACTGAACGTTACCCAGATCGAAACATGGGTACTTCGCCGCTATATCATGAAACGCCCGTGTAGAACGTCAACGGCAACCCTCGGCTTCCGTTCCTGTACCTAGCGCTTAAGCTTACCCTAGGCCTAAAAAATGATGACCGGCCCGTCTGCCGAAGGTCCGGGGCGGAGGACGGGGTAATCTGCCGTGGGGACCCACCCGGGCTGAGAGCTTGCGCGTAGGCTTACCGTGATTGAAGCATGCCGAAAACTCACGCCATTTCTCGGCGGTATGAGAGATTGAAGAGTCGGATGTACCGATAGACATGTTTCCTGAGACTGTTAGCAGGTTATTACCCATAGCAAGGCAGACCGATGAAAATTGCTGATCAAAGAGCCAAGACTTTGTTACTGGACTCTTCTTCGTGTTATGTCACGTGACCGGCCCTGGTGGTAAAACTCCGTGATTGTCCGTTATCATCCCCGATTAGCAGCATCACGCCCACTGCTTGCCAATTGCTTCAGGTCAAACTGCCTGTTCAAAGACGATCAAACAGATCATTGAATGGACTTTACTGGGATTTACCACCATTCTTGTATGAAATCGCATCACCCACGATGTCTACACTCATCACAATTGCATGGCTTGCCTCTGTGGCGTGTGGACCCCGGGACTGCATCCGCCATCTCCTCGATGCCGGGCATGCATCCGAGATCTTCCCCACACCCCGAGAATGCACCGAGTTGACCGATGTATACTTGGAGCTGCTATATTAAACGGGCAGCTCTGTCTACTCTACCTCTGCTGTAGTCAGTTCAAACCATGATTCATCAGACCTACAAAAACAGGAGTAAGACACCTCCTATCACCCTAATTTCACTACTAACTTTACAGTGTCTGCTAACCTCGTCCCCCTCACCATCGTCAAGGGCGCCGGCCACGAGTTCATCCCCCTTCCCCAGGGAGAGAACGCCACCACCGCCGACTTTCACTCGATCCGAACCAAGACGACCGATTCTCCTACCCATCTGACCTCGGGCTTCTACAAGATTGTCGCTGGCAAGGCACGACCTGCTCATTATACCTTTGAGGAGACCAAGTACATCCTCAGCGGTCAGATTGACATCCTCGTACGTCTCTGGAATATCCTGAAGCCCTTTGAGGCTGAGTTCTTGCGCTCGAGACTTACTAACCACACCCACAGGACGAGGCCACTGGCATCACCCACCACCTTGTCCCTGGTGACTTTGCCTTCTTCCACGTCGGCTCCAAGGTCCAGGTATGTATCCATGCACATGATATTCCCCAATTGGCATATACCTGACATTTCACGTCTAGTTCTCCACCAAGTCCGAGGGCCTCGCTTTCTACGCCGTCACCCGACCTGTCCGAACTCCCCACCCCAACCTCCAGGGTCGCGAGGAGGACACCAAGTCCCGCCTGTAAAACAACAAAAGCGTGTCTATCTTCAATATCAATGAGTAAATAGTAATGACCAATAGTGGATGCATTCCACATTATGCCAAGTGACTAGGTCACGGCAAACACCAGCAACTTGACTCGTCTGCTCTGCACCGCTGTTTCTCTTTGTGCTTGATGTTAATGACATTCCTGGTCTTCTTATTACTGTTTTTCTAATGAAAGAATTTGCTAGGTGGCATTTCAAGACAAGGCTCTGCTACACAAGATTCGATCGCCCCATCTTCAAGCTAGTCTTATCACTTGATTGATAGACTCAACGCCTTCTGGGAAACCTCACTTCACCAGACGTGCCTCATTCAATTGCCCCCAATATTGCACCACTCGATCATGCATCTCAGTAGGTGCAAGTGCCATCTCTCGACTGCCCTGGCTCAATCTCGCATTATGCACTGTATCCACCGTGGGACGATAGCCCAACGACTGTTCAATCCTCCTGTCGATCAACCTTGAGGTGAAGGCTAGGAATCCGAATGGTACACTGGCCGTGGCAAGAGTTAATCTGACAGGTGAGAGGAGAAGCGTCATGAAAGTATTCCTCCAGGGATTGATCTCCTTGAGTGGCGCAAGAAGCAGCAACGACAGCATCTCGGGATAAGAGTAAGCCCAGAGGTTGCTGTCAAACTGTTGATGATGAACACCGCCGAGCTTGAAAGTGAGATATTCCGCAAGGTTATAAAGACCATAAGAGGTTTGGTGTAGAAAACCGATAGGTGCTGGACACTGCTTAGTAGGATTATTATCGATGGGGGTTTATTACTTACATGCAGCAACATGGACCACTCGCTTGAATAATTCCAAGGCTCCTTGGGAAGTTCTCAAGCCTCGGAATGCCTTTAAGAAGGACAATGTTCGACCTCCGAGCAGCGCGACGCCACCGAAAACCCCTGTGATGGGATCACCAGGAGCTTTAAGATCCGGCAACTCGACGTGTCGGATCAAACTCAGGTCTATCTGTCGGATCAGGCCATCACTGATAAGAATGCTTGCGGCGATCGTGGACAGTTTAGACCCAGACGGCTGGTGTTTCCAGACGGCTACACGGTCAGGCAATAGGTCGCAATGGCCCTTGGCATACGCCTGTTGGAAGGTGTTTAGAGCAGACTTGGCAAACTTGAACTGACCCGGCTCTTCTTTGGATACCTTTTCTGCCATCACCTTGACATTGTGACCAATCTCAGGCGATAGTGCCTCTTGAACTCTTGTGGCGACAAGGTCCGAGGTGATGCCTTCGAGGGGAATCGGTTCTGGACTGCACCCAGCCTGGAACACACGGTGAGACCAAAACGGCTGATCTCCAGCAATAGGGATCATGATGATAGGCTTTCCCAGCTTGAGAGCCTGTGAAAAGGTTCCGGCTCCCATATGGATCACAACAGCTGCGACCCTAGGGAAGAGCCAGTGATGGGGTATCTCGTCGATGATGAAGATGTCATCTCTCTCAAATAGTTCAGAGTCTATACCACACCAACCCTTCGCAAAAATAATGCGCCGCCCAGATTTGGCGATGCCGTCAAAGACAGCTTGGAGAACTTGTTCAGTGTTTGGGAACGACATGCTCCCAAAGCCGACATAGATTGGTTCGTCTCCGCTCTCAAGCCACTTGGTCAGTTCAGCGGGTGGAATATATGGTTCTAGCTCTGCGAAGACAAAGCCAGCGGTGTCAATCTCATCACCCCAGTCCGCGGGCTTTGGGAGGAGATGAGGAGACCAAAGGTTGGTGCAAGGCGGGCGAAAGCGAAAGAACTGGCTGGTCCACCATATGGGTGAGAATGTTTCAAGGCCCATGGTATCAACACGAAGTCGGTTGAGACCAGAGTTGAGCATGAGAAAAAATCTAGAACGCGCGTAGTTAGCAACAATTTTGTACCACGTTACTGGGGTTTCTTACGCCAAGTCCTTTAGCCACCACGAGAGCACATTCCTGATAACTGAGTCGCTCGTCGCAGAGCTCTCTGCCTGTGAATGTGGTAGGTACTTTGAGTATATCCGCGGGTTGTTTGCTTGAAGATGTATAGGAATGCCCATTCTTGCTGCAGCAGAGCTGTGAACAAAGGTCGTCATAGTCGCAATGATGGCGTCGGCAACAAACGGCTCCGGCGATGTGCCCTCAGGTACTCCAACAGGATCATCAATACAAGCTCCCCAGAACCGCTGACCCATCTCAAAGAACTCGTCCTGAATCTGGGGCAACAACTTGCGCATCCCTGCTGTGCCAAGACTTCTCCGGAAGATCATCTCCCTCGGGTCGGCTCGTCCTAGAGAGTAGAACTCGATGCCGGCAGCCTGGACTAGAGGTCGGTGACGTTCATGAGTGACGTATCTTACGCGGTGGCCGTGATGAAACTGCAAGACTTTGGCGATTTCTAAAGTTGGTTCAAGGTCGCCACGACTGCCGAAGCCCATGATGATGATGTTGAGCTTAGGCATGTTGGCGAGGGTATCCCCACTTGAGGGATCGGGGGTTGGGCTCTCCATCGTTGGCGCACGTCCGGCCTCTAAGTAGACCCTGGAAGGCGATAAGTAGACACACTGATTTGGAGGCCTTTATTAACTGACGACAACCCAAACTCGGGGCCCGCGGACGATGTCGAGTTGAGACACGTCTGGGGTTGTTGATGTCGCCGTCAGCACTAGCTCGATTGGGAAGATTCCGCGGACGACGTGTTGCACTCGCTAGAAGGATCGAGTAAACGAGCCACTAAGAAATCAAGGATTGTATAATAGGAATCCAGAGGAATGGATCGCTTCATTGCTAAAACATGGGTCTTGGAAAAGTTGGTCGTATATCGCATGAATGGGTAAGTTAAGCTCGGTTTGTTGGACTATCTACAGATCTGGAGGTTAAGAAGCCTCAACAGAGCTAGGCATGACGTCTGCACTGGTCTACTATAAGATTGGCTGTATTGAAGTAGAGAAGAAAAACCTGATCGTTTATCCAATTTCATCTCAAACCCTCGCCAAAAATGGAGTCTGCTTGCACATAAAGTCAAACTCGCCGTTATCTTCCGTCTCCTCAGTCCCATGCACCTCCTCCATATACTTGGCATACTCAGTATAGTCCTCGTCGTACATAAACCAATGACCTTGCCTCGCCTCGCACTTGACACCTCCTGACTCGAGAAGACGCATGAATCGACCAGAGGCAAAGCGGTCCGTCGGATTCCCCAGCTCATCCTGCCCGACAACCATTCCGTATAGGTATACTTGCTTCACCCTTTTTAGAGCCTCTTCTGAGGTAAAGAGCCCTTGAACCATCTTGATCAGTGCCCTGTGCCTTCCTCCATCTTCATCGTTCTCTAGAACCTTGACCTCGTCTGCACCTTGCTCATCGACGCCCCTCAAGTCAATAGACGGTCGTTGCTCCAAAACCAACACCGCAAGGGTATCGCTACAGGCCAGAAGAATCTCTCGCCAGTCCGAGAGACACTGAGCCTGAGCACTGATCGACCAGCTCACTTCATGTGTGCCATAGCTTCCTTTGCATGGCTGGCATAGATGCAGATGTTTCAACCGTGGCAGGGTCATCTCCGAGGGGAACTTGAAGTCGCGAGAGCTTGGGAGAAAATTGACCAGAGGCTGTGGAATAACAGTCTCGAAGTATTCGTCGTTGGGGTCAATATCGTAGTCTTCGCTTGTGTCCCCCGGAGGCGGGAAAAGCTCCTCATCTCCGTCCGTTGGGAAATTTGACCAATGGAGAAGCCCTAGTTCCAGCCACTCGAGAGTGTTTCCCGACTTGAGAAGCCACACTGCAACGCCGCGAGGGATGTAACCAAACAGCTTGGCAACTCGAAGTTGTAGAGGCGGAGCAGTGATTTCGGGGGCAGTTTCATAGTCTTCGGATTCCGAGATGTCTCCATGAAGTTCAAGTTTTTCTAGGTTGTTGAAGAATGGCAACAGCTGCCAAAATCGTATCATGGCACCTTGGACAGGCTCGTCAGCAGTGGTGTTGCGGGGTTTCCAATCCGGTTGAATAACAGCGCAGAGACTCTTGACGCGACTAGCTAGTCGCTGGAAGTGTTCCGGATCATCTCTGTGTAGCCGCTGCAGCATGGTAAAGAAAGCCTCCGCCCTATGGCTTGCTCTTAAAAAATGTGTCCATTCATAAAGCCATCGAAAGTAGGATGCGGGTCTGATTGGGGGCGCTGAGTTTGGTTCAATAGATGATGCATGGTAGCCGGGCTTATGAAGTTCAACATTCTCCCAGAGAAGAGGCTCGACGTGCTGACTGAGATACTTGCAAGTGTATGAGAGTTGCGCAAGATGGTGAGGCTCTAGGTAGGATGTGATGTCGTCTAGAAGCTCACGGGGAAGAGACTCGAGTTTGGAGCGTGGATGCATTGCTTGATCAAAGCGTGCATAACTTATGGGTTGAAAACCAACATTTTGGTTCGCTCGCCGACTCTTTATAGGCACCATGACCCACAGTTGTCTAATGCATGCATGGTGCTGGAGTTGTTGGTTGTACACCCAGAGGACAAGGACAAACCTTGTATATGCTTACTACCGTGACACGCAGGCTGTTGAGCAATAGCGCTCTTTGATTGGTCAGAGCAGCCCCACTATAGGGGCTGTGCGCTGGTATATCACCGTTTTAGGCGGTGCCCTCATTTTCACAAAAACAAGGCTCTTTCAAATACCGTTTCTCATGCTTCAAGGTGACCGCAGGCGCTCTGTACGACACAGGCAAACAAGGGGCAAAGGCATTGAGGGGAAAAAACCGGCCACGGCGCTTGATTCATTCAATTATCTGTGTGTTGCATTTACAGACTGTTTGTCCTATTCTCTTTGACGAGAACCACATAGCAGCATAAAAACCCAATGTGGCCACAGTGTTTTTTCCTGAGGGAAACTTTCATAATATGGGGCATAACTTATGCGGGTTTCACTTGGATTGATAACAGATTGACCAGACAAATTCTCAAGCGCAATTTATGCTGGAACATAGCACTGGTATTTGCATAAATCGAAACCCCAACCACAGCATAACTTTCATCTTAGCACTTCCTGTACTAGTGATAATAAACACGATCAGGTTCCTGTCTCTTTACATCCGGGAACAGGACATGCACCTCTACCTTCACTGTCTGTGCTCCGAGTGGGGCCGCAGCATACCGATCCCGAAGCCGCTTCACGCGTCTAAACGCGTCTCATCAGAGGACGATACAGTGTCTGGGGGGTTATGGAGACGGCTGATGGGCGCTTAGAGATGGCTGGGGAGAGACACGGAGCTGTTAATGACGCTCCGTACTTGTGAGAGAAAGGCACAGAAGTCGAGAGCCACGTGTAACCCTCAACCAACACTCACTGTGCTCTCGAGGGCATCATTCACTTTATATCCCCATTTCTTGGTGTTTCGCTTCCTGGCTGAAACCCCTTTTGCGAAGGACACGCCTTAGAATAAAAGAAAAAAGCCCTCGCTCAGTCATCCAAGTGTTTGCTTCACCCTGACCACTATCATCTTCAGCCCAGTGCCATCACCAAGACACGGTACACTAGCGTCACGCTGTGCAACCACCATTTCCAGGGCTTGAGTGCCTAGGAGGCCAGGTAGTAAGTACAAGCGGGTACATGCGCATCTTGAGACAGTTAACAGCGTGGAGGGAGTGGCCAATAGACGCTGCAACGAGTGGCCTCGCCCAAGCAGTTGGCCAAATGTCTCCAGGGGCGTGCACACAGCCAAGTTCCTGCGTCGAATTGATTGCTACTTGTTATTGACTACCCAGGAGCCGACAGATAGATAAAGGTCTTGTTTTAGATTGAGGGGAGGCTCGCAATTCGTGCAGTCGATTTCCGTCTTGGTTCTATCATCACTGCCTTGCTCGCTTCATCCACACTCCATCTCAACGCCACAACCGGCTATCAACTTATTGTACTCCCTGTCACTCATTTCAATTCACATTGATCGATGTTGGAGCAGTCAAATTTGTTTCATGTCACATTTCATCTCTTCGGGAAGGCACCCGACATGATGGGTAACCGTTTCATTCAACCAATGGCCGTTTTCATCCGTCAACGGTCGGTGACGGGGGACTGCATTCAAGCCAAAATTTTTCTGACCTTTCGTCAAAAGAATTTTTATTTGTAGTTCTCAAATCGCTGTCCTGCCGCTTACCGTGGCTGGCCAATATTGCGTTTGTTGCCGTTCCGCTGTTCGGGTAATGGCGTTTGAAGCAAATACTGGCATGCACAAAATAAAATAAAAAGTAGAATAAACTTGAGTGAATGTTAGTAAACGCAGCAATTGTTCCGATCGCGGACGACACTCGAAATCTCAGCCTAACCTCACCCCATTGTCTTTCAATCGCCAAACGACTCTCACAATACCTTCCAAGGCTGATACAAACGTGAACCTTTATTCATTCTTCCGATTGTGAACTCGGTGTCATTTGCATCTAAGCGAAGCATTCAAGTCTAACCTGATCGATTGTTTTGCCCCGAGATCTTTCGTGAACATGAAACTCTCAGCACCATCATCACCAACCTGGTATGGGAAAGCTGACCACGAGGACTCGAACTTTGTGGACGTTGAACCCCGATACCTCAGGACGTTCAAAGCCATGGAGCAAGATGCGACCAGAGACCCTTGCGGCTCCATTCCCATCGGAGACTTGATGCGGCAGACATGCGGCGACTCACTCTTGCGCACATGCGTTGTTAGCATGTCGCTGTACACGCCTATCATCAAGAACAGCCCCAAGGCCGAATCCGGTCCAGCCAAGGCAATCGTCGCTTCCATCGCAAAGGGTGCTACTTTCCACGCCTGGTCTCGCATTGTCGATGCGCTCAAGGCACGAGACTCCAAGATTACATTCAAACAGCTTTATCGTCGAATCAACGAATGTACCGATCCAACAGGCCCTATGCCGATGCTGCAAAGCTATGGTCTTCCGCGCGCCAAGGTGCTGCTTGGACACGACTGTAAGTGGTCCGACCTCGTGTTGATACGGACTAACTAACAGATTGCAGGCTACCTTCAAGATATCGAACACACTTGCGCCGACTCTGGCCTCTGCACGTCCGTCTGCGCTTACATCGTCGACACCACCGACAAACCCGGACCCCAGAACTTTGCCATCGAAAACGTCACGGTTGAATCGTACTTTGATCGCGACGATAACTACGATCTCCTCAATACCTACGCAGCCGCCGGCAACATCAACCACTTCCAACCCAAGGATTGGACTCTGCAGTATCGCCGAAAGATTAGAATTCACATGGAGACTCGGGTCAGAAGACACAATGAGAAGATTGGGGTGTGGCTCGGGAAGAAGGTTCAGCTTTGTCTCGGTCAGGGAGAGGGTTTGGAGGATCTGGTTCCTGGGGAGGACTTTGGTCAGTACTTTGTTGATGTTGATATGGATCTCGACAAGTTTCTTATGGGAGCGATGGATCAGACTCGGGAGTTTTGCGCCACTCGGATGGGTGGTACGTTCAGCCTATGAGGCAAGGGAATGGGTTGCAACTTTGGCGTTTATGGGGACAAGGCAAAAGGATCAAGCAGGTCTAACTGGGATTAGAAAGCTGGGTTATACATACACGGGATAGTTCCCATTCGGGGGTCTATAGGCGAATAGGACTCTGATCTTCTAGTGATGCAAGGCCTCAGAAGAATGACGACGACATGGGATTGTATGGATGATGCCGATTTCCCGTCTTCGAGTCGGACAAAAGCCGACTATTCCCATATCGAGTTCATGATACAGATGGCGGAACCAATCACTGCCCATGCCGATCGTTGCGCCATCCTCTGATGCAACCACTGGAGGTGTTCGTGATTACGGTGGGGAATGAGGAATACCGTCGCGAGATATACAAGACATATTTAACAGAAACTATCCGTTGCGACTTGACTGGCGCCAAGGAAATACGTCGTGCGATCTATTGGTCTGTCAAGAAACATGGCGCAACCTCAGAAAAGCATCGCTCGAACCTCGTCGAGAGAGGTCCAAGTCGATACACCAAAGTTGCCCGATCGCTACGCAGACGAGAGCTACAAGCTGTTCTCTCAGGTCAAGGTTGATCCTCCAACTCCCGAAGAGGCTCAAATAATCCGTAATAAGTGTATTCGCTGGATTCTGCCCTTCTTATGTGTTGGATACCATCTCATGTATGTGGACAAACAGACTGTGAGTATTGTCCTCCCTTCCATGCTCACTATCACGGGCTAACTTGACCCTGTAGCTCGGGAGCTCTGCGATCCTTGGTATTCTTGAAGATGGTCACTTGAACGCTACTCAGTATAACTGGTTATCTTCAATCTTCTACCTCGGGTACCTGCTGGCAGAATGGCCCCAAAACCTGGCTATTCAGAGATTTCCTGTCGCGCGATGGCTGGCGATTAACCTTACCGTTTGGTACGTCGACTCGACTCCCTCATTGCTGTCTCTAATAGGCTTCTAGGGGATGTATCTTGCTGCTTCACATCCCATGCAACAACTTTGCTTCCTTCTTCGTTGTCCGCTTCTTCCTCGGTGTCGCTGAAGCAAGCATCGTACCATCTTTCCTCGTCATCTTATCCATGTTCTTTACATACGATGAACAATCCGTATTGATGCCCATAATGTGGGCTATCGGGAACTCGAGCCCCATCACCTCAGGCCTGCTCTCTTATGGTGTTCTCTTTATTGACACGGGCAGTTTCGCGCCGTGGAGATGGTTCATGGGCAAGTTATCAGTCCAAGCCGTTGATGTTCGCTAACGCATTTCTCAGTCATCACCGGTACTTTGACAGTAATCTACGGCATCGCCGTTTGGATCTTCTTCCCCGGAAGTCCCATCACAGCCCATTTCCTCACACCCGAGGAACGAGCACAAGCCATTCTCCGCATTGAGTCAAACCATTCAGGAATTGAACAAAAGCACTTTAAAAAGTACCAATTCATCGAAGCCATCAAGGATCCCAAGACTTGGCTGTTCTTCCTTCACGCGTGGTCTCAGGAAATGGCCAACGGTCTGACGAATCAATACTCGTTAATCATCAAGTCGTTTGGCTTTACAACTCTTCAGACGACGCTGTTGGGCTGCATCAATGGTGTTACCGCCCTTGTGTCTCTTGGTGCGGCTGCTTGGATCTTGGCAAAGACACATAATTGCCGGGCGTGGGTGTCTGCGGCGGCATACATACCTCCCATCGTTTCCTGCATCATGCTACTAACTCTTCCTTGGGGTAACCGCTGGGGCCTACTGACGGCTATTTGGATACGTGCAACTGGCGGAATTCCCTACGCTGTTGTCATGATCTGGGCCGCCAACTGCTCTGCTGGACATACCAAGAAGACTGCGGTAATCGCCCTGTACCACGTTGGGTACGGTCTGGGCAACATTCTCTCACCTCAGTTATTCCAACCGCAATATGCACCTCGATACCTCGTGACTTGGGGTGTCATCCTCGGTGTGGCATGTATTCTCCCAACTTGCATTGTTCTCTACCTAAGATGGTATCTGGCGAGAGAAAATAAGAGACGAGATGAGATTGACCGACAAGGCCTCATCAGAGAGGTTGGTGTTATTGAGCATGTCGATGAGAGCGGGGAGACGACAGAAGAAGTGGTGAATACCAGGCAGCTGGACCTGACGGATCGAGAGAACCTTGCCTTGTAAGTCGCAATGAACGAAGGTGGTTGAACATTACTAACATATGAATAGCCGATATGTCCTGTAAAGCTCAGGGTTGTTAGAGTACTTTGAAGTACCTCGTCAAGATAGGTAGTAATGTGTTTCGGCTAGAGACATGGGGTAGATTCGTAAGAGTCTCTGCAAGCATGATAGACACTACAACTTCATAGAAAACCACCTTGAGCACAATTACGCCTTCAATAGAGCTAATTCCGAAAATATCCCCCGCTAAAGAATACTTCGTCTCACTCATGATGAAGAACCTTGCGCCAACGCCCTTGCATTGACCGTCGACATGAGCTGCTGATACGCGGCTTCGTCCCTGATATTCGTATCGCCCTCAGAAGCATCCCCTGGACTTTTCACCTGAAGAGCCGGCTTCCAACCTGTATGACCGTGGAACATGTTAATGTTGAGCCTGGCGTATTTTAGCCGCTTCACCTTGTCAGCGCGAATCTCGGACGCAAAATCTCGATGTATCCTATCCTTGTAGCGACGAGAAAGTACGCGACCATCAACATTCGAGTAAGCCTCGTCGTGACCACGTTGAAGGATGAGTTTGGAAGAATCTCGATCCGGTCCCTCGCCCATGCAAAATACCCTTAGCCCTTTCATAGACTCTGCCCATTGGGAAAGGATATTATGCCACCGGAGAGAATATTCACGGACTCCGAGGCCAGGCTCGGGTCCATCGAAAGTCTCAACGACGGAAGGATCACTATCTCCATCATCAAAGGGATATCGACGCCAAGCCCTGACTATAATGGGGCATTTGTCGAGATACAACTCTTGCAGTCCACCATTTTCCCGGCCCAACGAGGCAATCCAGTCAACCTGCCACTGTTGACCAAAAACGTAATTCCCGAGAGCGAGGACTTTAAGTCTTGGGAGCGGCGATTCACCCAGTTTGCGAAAATCGACTTTGGGATACAGACCCCAGTAATCGCAATAGAAGAGCGAAAGCTTCTGTAGGTTTTCGGCGATGCTGGGGAACATCCATGTCTCGGGCAAGGTCTGGAGCATCCCGTGTTCGAGAAGTGTTCGGGTCCTACCACGATCGAGACGACCCCCGATAGTGATTAGAAGTTTGAGGTTGACGATAGTGGGTATTGATAACATCTTTTTCAACACCCCCGAGTCCTCGGCCAGATTATCTTTGTAGGGTGAGAGGTTGGATACGGTGAGCTCTCGGAGTGGCATGACGTGGCCGAAGGGGATATCCTGGTCATCGGGATATTTGAAGGGGTGTTCGTCGATGTAATATCGACTGAAATCCGCTGTTTCATCAATCTTGGCTTGTATTTCCGGTGTCCACATGCCCATCACACAGTGGCATATCGTTTCCATGACTCTGAACCGGAAACGGCCTATGTATTCAAGATCATCAATCACCGGGCCGTAGTATGACACTCCCAGTAACTCGTGAAAGCGCACGTGAAGTGTAGTGACGTTGGTGAAGCAGCGTAAATAAGGTAGGGCTCTAGCAAAAGGCCAGGATATCTTCCAGGGTCCGTTTGGGTCTTGGGAGACGCTGTGATCCCCCCAGGCTTCTACCGTGATCTCTCGTACGAGAGCGCGGAGCTTAGGATTCTTTGCAATGAGGATGAATCTTTCGGATGAGTCGTCAGAGGCTTCTAGACGTAGGTTTTTGTATGCCCATGGTAAGGCGATGATGCCCATCTTGCTCGACACAAGCCGTAGTCGAAGTAGTGTCGGCTTTGGCAGGTGTTTGCATATCTCGCTCCATACTTCTGGAGGTAAGTCGGTCCAGGTGCGTGTTTCAGTGGTTGACGACATGTTGAAGGTATCGCGGCGAAGTTGTCGATAGGTAATGTAATGTGCAAGGTTGAAATGCCGCACTTTGTGCTTACGCCCATGCATGCATGGTGCTGCACCCACCCAGCCACGCCAATCGGCGATGGCTATTGGCTGGTTAGATGAGCCTGGAACCCATTTCCAGCGTTGAGCTTCCATAACCACGCCGATAGATAGTATCGTCTAGGCGAGGACCGCCGCCTAACACTTTAGTAGACTCGTGCAACTCACTACCATCTATCGAAGAATTGCGCGGCGACGGGGAGGATCTCAGCAAAGAATGTAAAGACTGCATGCAGATAAACTGGCCTGATGAGGATAACTTTATGAAAACCCCGTCGATTTGACAAGGTCGCGTGACATCAAGGAGGCATTTGGGCTTATCAAGATTATGTAGCTGGTCAATAAAGACGTAATTGGCGATATTCATAAATAAGGTTCTCGACATATACCGGCACCAAGTCAACAATAACAGATGATTCTTCGAGAGTATTATTCACCACCTGATCTCGCATACAAATAAATACGACGCTCCTACCAACCTTCGACTATTGAAGCCTTGTCTAGGCTATCGCGGTAAATGTTCAGCTCCTGCAAGCACAGCCCCCTCATCTGCACTGCGCCCACCTGACGCATCCTTTGTTAACTCGAAGAATGATAATTGGCTCCTCAAAAATCGGGCACCAAGATTTTCCGGGTCATTTATTGGGAGATGCCAGTGGTGGCGTTTGCTATTGTTTGTCACACCAAAAACGTGCAGGACAAAGAATCATGCTACCGCTTTTTGCCTCGAAATATCCTCGGGGGGACAATTTACCACTTTCATTTCTATTCATCTTGTTCAGCATAACGCAGCAGGCTGATATGCCACAACAATACCGTGTCGGGCTCGTTTGCGATTGCACAATTATGTGCTGAACTGCTGACGATAATGCTGGCCTGATTATCTTTTTTTTTGGGCGAGCAAACAAATATCCGCCGCCTAATCTATCTCCGAAACCGCAGTTTATCGCCAAACATTACATTTTATGCACTCATCCGTTTGACACTGAAAAATACTGAATTAATACTGTGCAAACGGGAAGACGGGATTTTTTTTTTTTTTCATTGTCCTCTTATCGAACGGGATTCGAGCTATCCTAAAAAGTTTTGCGAGCATTGTTGGACATGGCAATCGGAGCGAATGTTTTTGAGATACCCTTCGCGCAAACAACTTCACAATCGAAACCATTTCTCCTTCTTCGGTTCTTTAACCTGTTTGGACAGACTGAAAGGATTTTGATGCACTTTTCCTTCGCATCAAAGACTTCAACTGTGCGACCTCACTCAACTCTTCTCCCGACCTGCAGATCTTTCCACCAACACTCCCCTCGTGGATTGATCCAACTCGGCTGGGAACCTTTCGTCCCTCTCCTCCTCCTCCGCGATCCTTCTCACTCACCACACGCCACTCCGCTATCCCCGAGCCTGCCTGGCGCAGCGCCGTTTCCGCCATGTGCCGACATTGTGCGAAGAATGGCCCCACGGTAAGCCTTCCTTTGCCCTTGTGCGACCACAGACTTGACCAACTTTTTACCTGCAGATGATAGCCGGCGTCAGGCTCTCCACCTATGTCAAAGCAGAGGCCGCCAAGAAGCCATGGACCTTCAAGCTTTGCTCCGACCTCGAGGCTAAACTGATGATAATCATCTCTAAACGCCTGAGAGATGATGCTATGACGTATTTCGATCCCAACCTGATTGACCAGAATTGCATGATCAATCGCTTGGTGGCCGACCTCCGGTTGCAATGTAGCTACTCGCCTGAGAATCGCCTCGTGGTTTATCGTAAGTCTTCAACTGTGCATCACAATTGTCGACAAACTTACTGACCTCGTCCAGGTGGCTTAGAGGCCCAAGCCAAGGGTGTTCTTTCGGATTTGATCGCGTGGGATGCCATCTTCAAAGTGGAAAATGGCAAAGACGAGAACCTCTTCCAGTGGAAAGTCGGCTTCATCTTCAACGACATGGCGACTGTCGAGAGTGCGAAGAAGTACATCGAGACCAAGCGCGCCGAGGAGGATCTGCTTCATCGACAGCGAACGGCTCTGGCGCAGCTGGCCAGAGCTAGATCTTCTCTCACCGTGAACAACAGTTCCGCTACATCGCAGCGCACCATCCAAGCTGCAACTTCAGCGGCCCAGACTCAACCAGCGACTCCATCCCAGACGGCGACCACCCCCCAGACGGCGACTGTTCGCACCCAGCCAACCCAAGGCTCTGGAGAAGGCGTAGATAGCATCCCTGCCTCCCAAGCCGGGACTGCATCCAACCCCATCACCCTGGACGCCGACGAAGATGGAGGTTCCTCTCAATACACCCACGCTCACGCCCCTCGAGCATCTTCATCTCTGGCATACGTTTCTCCGTACACTACTGCTGACCAAGCCGCGGCTCGTGCGGCGGCGATCCCTCGCATAGAGCCCGAGGGAAGTCACAATGTGCCGACTACCAACGTCACCGCACCTGGCGAGCATCGACCAGCCAAGCGTCGATCCTCTACTCGCTCTACCGGAACCTCTCGACCTCCTTCCCGTCGTCGTCGGGCCAATGCTGACTAGCTATCTCTGGTCAACACTTCATATTTTGTGATTGGCAACGTTGATCGCCTGTGCTCATAGGAACAGGCTTTCTCTTGGCTAGGGTCGGAAGATGGACAGGGGTCTTAACAATGGAGGAAGAGGACGGTAGATGGTCTAGGATTGCTTCGACTCGGGCATAGTTTACAGGTGGATTCCCTTGCCGACTTTCTCATGTCACCTAGCTCTCCTACGTAGACCCAAATTACGACCCTAGAACACCCCGTGTTGGCATTCTCATTTGGCCCCGTGCACCCGTAATATAGGTATCATGTGAGCTTCCCAGGGACAAGGTGAACATAACAGAGGCTCACGGCCTGAGGTTCTAGAACATGCGCTGCCTACAGAATCACAACTATTATCTGATTATTACTCAGAGGACATTGACTTGGAGTTATGGGATTAAATATTCAAAAGTAACAACTACCCAGAGGGCAACACATAACAACGCCGCTCGATTTCTTTCTTAGCTAGAGGCTCACAGTCACTATAACTATATTACTCCCAGAAGTATTGTTAGCTTATATAATGTATAGTATTAGTTTTAGAACTAAATTAGTTTTTTACCAATGAATTTATAGTACTTCTCAAGTCATGCAGTTATAACGAGTCTTATCCCCTCTTTGATGAAGACGCGTACGCCCTCTATAGTCAGCCGCCCCCTGAATTGTGGCTTGAAGGCGCCAAGGTGCAAAAATTCAGGCAGCCATGCATTTCGTGCCTAATAAATAGCATTGAGCCTCAGTAACTCTGTGCACTTCCACCCGTCTTCTCTAAATCCTCAGTATTCGATGCAAAATGTCTCCCAACGTTGACTTTGTACCATTGCAGGCCGCCTTTTCCATCTCTGCTTTGGACATTACTCAGAGCGGCGATGTCATTATCCGCGGACGCGAGGAGCGATTTGGTGATTCAAGGCTGCGGGACAGTCTGCCGCCGCAGGAGCCTTCGACAGCGCGTGTCTTGGTCCTAGAGTCACCATTTTCGGTCAAGAATCCAGGGGTAGAGGAGAACATGCCAAACTGGTTCGACCTGTCAAACTGGTTCGACCAGTTCAAAGAGACACAGCCCCCCCGCCCCTTCAGTTATGAGCCCTTGGAAAACCTATGGTCCGGACTTGGGTCTAACGATCCAACAATGGCATTCTGGGTTAGCGACTATCTTATGCGGGAGAAGAAGACGTTCAACTCCAGTGAAACTCTGATGGATTTGTCCCCATACTTGCAGAGGGGCTACATACAATATGGCCGGGGCGAGTGGTTGACGATCTACATGTGGATTTGCATGTCTTCAATACACGTAGAATTTCTCCAGGGTAATAGGGTTCAAAGTGAGTGATGCACTCCCTATCACACACAGGCTTTTCCGGGCGGATAGCTGACTCGTTCTCAAGTCACCTGTAGATTCCCAATAATCCCGGATCAATATCAGAATCAAGATTCGGATAGACTCGAGGTGTACGTGGATCCTACTACGGGGACACCGTCGCCTCTGAAGCGCCACTTCTTGCGACTACTCTTCTCTCAGGAATCTGCAACCAAAATTCTTCTGCCCACCACCGAGATAGCATCTATGGCAGTGACATTAGATGTTTTGAGGGCAAGCGTTTTGTGTTGGACTCAGTTCCTTGTATCCCTAATCCGGGATTTATATAAGAACCGAAGGCAACTGGAGTCCTCACGTTCACAACCAAGCTACAACATTGAGAGCATACAGCCCGATATCTCCCACCTAGAGCTCATGCTGCGATACACATACGCATCGTTTCTCTTGAAGGTTCAAGACAGAGATGACGTGGATGTGGTAAAACTGAAATGGCTCGAGTTAGAGATTGACACAAAACTTCGCGGGCTTCAGATCCATGTCCAACACTGGCTCAGCATGGTCGATAGAATGGCCGACATCAGTTCCGCATCGACCGACGAAAGAAAAGCTCAGAGCGTCAATCGTCTGACGCTCCTAGCGGCGATATTTCTACCCGTCGGTCTTGCGTCGAGTCTTCTCAGCATGAATGTCAGGGCCGCCGACCTTGGTCCACTGTGGTACGACTATTTCGGGCTCGCTCTGATTATCATGGCCCTGGTGGCGTTGCTATACCTTTGCATATTGCTCCAGGACAGAGTGCGCACAGTCGACTGGGTGAGGGATGACGAGTTGCGAGTTATACAATTGTTGGTGGGAGCTGTCTACGGCTTGAAAATATGGATTATGAGATCCAATTGGCGAGCAATGAAGGTGTTTATTTTATGTTGTTTTGGGGCGGTCGTTGTGACATCTTTCTGCCTGGGCATGACTCGAGATATAACATTAGGGCTACACATTCTCGGATATGGCACGGCTGGATTTATGGCAATCATTGTACCCCTGTTCTTGCTGGAGATTGTGGTCAAGATACATAGGTACGGAAAAGCTCTGTAGGGCCTCCAGGGGCGAGGTTATAACGGCTACGGACTTGGTGAAATTTCTCTCACATTAAAAAATGGCTCTGCAAGGTTTTCGAAATTGTATCTTTGCGAGATGTTAGCCGCGCCGTATACACTTGAATAGCCCCCTTTCTAAGCCACGACACAGTTCACTTCCGTTTCGCTACCTGAGCTTAAATTGTACGACTACCACTTGACGTGTGCAAAGACTTTGTCCCTTACCGTCTTATGTAAACCCCATGCTCTCAAGCTCCTTCTCGGTCCAATCTCATAACTCTTGAATAGTCTTTTCATCCTCTAGAACTGCGTCTCTATGCTCTTTGAGCTTGTGATTATAAAAGCCACCGCTCCTGACATTTTCTTTCTCAGTCGTGTTTGCTTACAGTTGGGTCTTTGCGCCATCATGAACATCTGTCGCGAAGATGGACTCCAGGACACCAATAAACGCACCAAGCCAAGGTCTTTGCTTCCGAAAATCATCAAGCAGGCCTGTGTTCAGGACTCCATCGTGCATGGCGACAAACTTGACAGTAGGGTGTAGCTTGCCTAGGGCACGCGTGTGGTAGTAATCTGCGAGCTTGGACTGGCCATATCGTGCCAAGCTGGAGATCTCATTGAGGAGGGTTTTGCAGCGAGACAGAAGAATTCCTCCCTTTGGTGCCTGTTTGAAGGCCTCGGAACTCAGGTTGACAACACGAGTATCTCCTCCATGTTACTCAGCCATGTTGAGAATGATTGGGAGTAGCAGCTTGGTGAAGAGGGCCGGGCCTATGTAATTGGACCTGAAGCGGACTTCGTAGCGGTCAGCTGTAAGACCAGCGGTGGAGAGGCACGAGCCATTGCGATTTCTGTCCCGACTCCCTTGGGTGTTGGAAAAGATTGGCAACTATGTCATCGGATCTGGCTATGAAACGGTTTGTTCCATGTCCTTTGAACGCATTGAGATACTAACATGTACTAAGGCCTGGTATGGAAGGAAGATTAAGACCTTGGGTAAAGCGTAATGCATCGGAAAGCGAGAGTGCTTGGTTCGTGAGGATGGGTTATTGTAATTATTTGCTGTGCACTATAAGTTTTCCAACGTATATGCCTGTCCAAAACCCAACCACAGCCTGGAAGGCCTCAAATATTCCAGTATTATCGGGAAATATACATTGCTCGTGCATACCTTCAGCGTGCATTTAATTAGGAGTGGCCGGGTAATACTTCTCTGATCAGATGAACGAGTTGAGTAAGAGCAACTGAATTCAGAGCTAGAATATATCTTCCGATGACGGAGTTGCATATTGAATACGATGATACCCTAACCTGCATACGCTTGAGGCGAAATGAATCAGCACAGTTGTGCCTTTGGCCCTAGGGGTCTCAATACGCCGTCACGATGCACCTGAATACGATGTCAGCGTCCCAAGATCTGCAGAGCGGCCGCCGAAGCGGGTAGATCATGCCAGCCAGTTGCTTAGGCTATGATGACTGAAGTTTTGGAGGTCTTGTGATCACGAAACCAACCATGGTCTTGTTCTGCAACCAAGGCCTTCAAGTCTCCATTACCACACTGCCGGGATATCCCAAGGGCAAAGTACAAGATGAACTCATCACAACATGTCACAAATCCTGAGGCTCTGCCTCTGAGCTGGCACGACTTTAAGGATTGCGACGCCCTGCCCAACCCATGTAAGCATCCCTTGTCCCCGCAGCACCTAATAATAGACCATGCCTCGCAATAAGACCCCATTGATCGACATAAAAAAAACACGGCGACAAATAAACCTCCTCGTCCGCTCCCGCAAAGCTGCACTCTGCTGCAGGGCAAAAGGGGTCTCCTGGGCAGTGCAGATCATCCTCCCCACACTACGCAATACACATACGTGTATGCTTGCAAACAATTGACCGTTTAAAACAGCCCACCTACAATAATTACGTACGATTTAACGTGTTAAGGAAAAAACCTGTGGGTATCCGGTGACGTTTTTTTAGGTGCTACACTACTATGCACCTAACTGACCGACTTGCCACTCGATCACTGAGGGATCTCGCAAAAATACGATGAATCTCTCGATTCGGACATGGGGTTTTTTCTGGAATCTTTGAGATCTGCAATTTGGTAGGAGCGGAACGTCGGGGGTTATGGGGCCGACGTTCCAATTGCATGGCCACGAGTCGTCGGTACATGATGATCTATTATTGGATCTGCGATTGAGGCCGGGGCAGCCGTTGCAGGTGTATTGTCACGCAGCCTAGTCGTCTCTTTAGGCGGTTATGAACGTTCCCAAGTTGACAAGATGAACGTAGGGAACTTCACAAATGACTTCAAGCTGCTATCAACTTGACCTCTGAACCTATCGTCGTGACAATTCAATTCACCATTCCCAATAGTGCAAAAATCTGCGTCCTCCACCGAGGTCCCGGCACTTCTCTGTGAAACATTGGAGAGAGGCAGTGCCATAAATCCTCCGCCACGAATAATCTTCCTGCACGTAGGTAGCGGTGTGGATCATGCGACCCAGCATAAACAGTCGTCATGATCCAACCAGTTGTACAGGCATGAAATACGAGGCTAAAAAAAATCAGGAGATGCAGCAATGAATGTCTTTGAATAGAGAGTCGTGCATTCAACATCGTAGACGGTTGATCAGTGGGTTCGACGTGACCCCAGTGCTGACACGAGGTCTCGTATCCAGAAGCCGTGTCTCATTGTCCACCCAGAGTAGTCTTACATGTGTGAGCTTCGTGCTGGGGTTGACGATGACGTAGTGGCCCGTTGATATAGATGATGTGCATCGAAGTCTACACAGCCATTATCCAAAGGATATAAAGAGACGCATTCGCCTTCATCTGATCAACTCACTCATCATCAAACAAGTCAACAACACAGTCTCACCTTCAACTCCAACTTCAACTCCAACCTCTCGACTCAACCATCCATCATCAACATGCACTTCACCACCTTCGTCGCCTCCGTCGCTGCCCTCGCCATGGGCGCCTCTGCCGCCCCAGCTTCAGGCCCCTACGACCCCTTTGCCCAAGTCCGTCTTTACCCTCAGTCCGACTGCGAGCAGCCCAATGTTGGCTACGTGAGCATCCGACGATCCGCCATCAACAAGTGTGGTCAGCTTGACGGCACCTACACAATCAAGTCCTTGAACATTGAGCAGCTCACCGATAATGCCAAGGGATGCACACGTAAGTAGATACCGCGAAACCATCCAGTCTATTGCTAACGAGTCTTCAGTCTACACCTTTAGCGATGTTTCTTGCAAGGAGGACCGCCAGGAGGTTTCTGTTGGAAGCTGCCACACCGGCGCCGAGCAGTACGGTAGCTACCTCCTCTCTTGCGAGTAGAGTGGACACGGCCTCTACTGTAATGATCACGACCCTATTTTATCATGATGATTAGGATATATACTTGTAATGGCCGTGCAAGAGATTTTGCTCACCGACGCCGGTCCTTGACTATTAGATAGACGAGATTCATTCTCACGAGTCACTCTCATTAGATTTCGATTTGTTTATATACAAGCTTATACAATGCAAATTCTCCCATCAGCGGCCCCAGCTCCGATGGCAAAAGGGCCTAACTTTGCAGTCTAAACATGAGTAAACCAAAGGATGAGAAAGAGAAATAATAGTATGATTATTTTCTAATACTATTATATTACTTATGGTGATTTTCCTACAATTCTTACACCTTACGTCTAGTCGTTTTTGCCCTAATCACTGCTCATGGGCCCTACATCCTCGTCACTGCTCAACCGCCTTGTCATTTACAACAGCACCTTCCTCAACACCAGGCTGCTTGACACCAAGCTGAGCAGTGTCCCATCCATGTTCCTGGAGATACTCGCGGAACTTCTGGTCTTCGATGGCGATGGTGTCTTGGCCGACATGGGGAATGCAGAAAAGGACGATAGCGGCGGATAAGATACACAAACTGGATGATACCCAGAAGGGATACTGAGCCGACTCGGTATCGTTGCCGCCAGCCTTTTGGATATAGGGAAACACCCATGTACCAACGAAAGCACCAATCTTTCCGGTAGCAGCAGCGATGCCGTAGTATCGTCCTCTAACACCCGTCGCCGAGGTCTTAGCAGCCAACAGACCAATGTTGTTTCCGGGTCCCAACTCGCCGAGCGCTTGGAAGATTCCAAAGACGACGGCGAATGCGGCGATGTGGTTCGAGATCTTGTCGTACACTCCAGCCATGATGAAGCCGACGATAGCTTGAAGCGTGACGCCGAGGGCCAGTGTGTATCGAGGACCAAGCCAGTCGCTGACGAACGCACCAATTAGAGTACCGGGCAGGTAAAACATGTTAACGACTGTGTTCCAGCCAAATACTGTGGTCAGCGGTGCATCCTCGCCATAGATGCCAGAGAGAATCGACGACGAATAGATGCCAAAGGCATAGGATGAGAACTAATTTGTCAGTTTGATGAATGTGATTCCAGAGGTCTCGGATACTTACGTTGTAGAGGAACCAGACCAGGCTAACACACAGCAGTCTGAACCAGTAATAGCGCAAGACCAGCCAATAAGGAGTCTGATGTCTCATAGAGTTATGAGTAAACTCTTCAGGCTCCTTGAGTCCAAGGCGCATGATAAAGAGAACGAGAGGAAATACGACGCCGATTCCCAAGCTAGTTCGCCATATCGTGCTGAGGTGGCCGTTGTGGCAGGCGGCTGCAACCACGTCTGCGAAATGTTAGTAACATTTCCAGCCAAAATTACACATACTCACAAGGAACAAATGCGCCAATGACGAATCCAAAGTCAATCATCGAGTTGGTGAAGAGAATGAACCATCGGTTTCGAGTGCCCTTCTTCATCTGACTGCTTGACTCGGCACATCCGACGCTACCAGCAGGATATTCACCTATAGAAGTCAATTCACTGCCGCACCAAATAAAATACCCGTAGGGTTAGGCAAGTGAATTGTGCAATTCCTCTTGTTTGTGATGAACAGAGGGGTTGCGCACATCGTGCCTAACCCCCTGGGTAGATGATATCATACCTCCGATACCGATTCCCACAAAGAACCTCCAAGCCGTAAGCATGTTGAACATACCCACAGGCTCGCCGTGCCAGTAAGATCCGGCGGCTAATGCGGTGAAGATAATTAGGATAACCGTAGAGACCATTAGGGTGTTGGTCCGCGACCAATGATCGGCCAAGAAGCCAAAGACCAATTGACCAACAACGGTGCCGGCGAAAGCGATATCTGCAACGTATTTGAAGGCGTTTGAGTTGATGTAGACGTCTTTGTACTGGAATTTTAACGTGGTGTTGACTGAGCCGATGACCTAGTTATCGCATTAGTAACGTGAGTGAGGCATGAGATCCATTATAACATTGGAGTCAGTAAACCAGTAATACTCACGTTGTTAATATATCCATCAGAAAATAGACCAGCTCCACAAGCAAATACAGGTAGAGCAGTCTCTAGCCACGGCCTTTGAGGGCGTGGCTCAACATCTGCATTGTCGCTGTGAGGCTCAGCAGAGTTCTCACTCTTCTTCCCAAACCCAAACATCGTGATAATGTGGTAAAGATGAGCAGATAATGCTCTAAAGATGAGCAGATAATGCTCTAAAGATGAGCAGATAATGCTCTAAAGATGAGCAGAAGTCCTCCAAATGGTGGGCAGCGAGATAAAGTTATAGGCTTGCAGAGTGACACGGCCGTCTCACAAGGCCGACACGAAAATCACCCGAGATTAAAAAAAATCACAAGTCCCCTCGGTGTGAAAAGAAGGAAATGGGCTCGAAGAAAAAGCTCGTGGAGAGGGGAAAGGATTGAGGACAACACAAGGGTCAAATCCGTCAAACCAACAGCGCGCGCGTCTCCACTTGCGAAGAGCAGAAGTTCCTTCATGATCGGGGCATGCTTCCCAATGGATAGCTACGTGCGGGAAAGAGCCAATGTGATTGGCTTTTGGAGGTGATACGTAATCACAACGGATCTCGGGTTTGGTGTTGATTTGATGCTGTGGCGCACAAAAGGCTTTGTCTACTACGTACTCGGCAGCCGTGTCAGGCAAAAAAAGAGACATCCGACCAACGCTCTCAGATTATTCTCCTATAAAAATAATTAATAATAAGATTAAAAGTAAGTAAATAATATTATAAAATATTTATATAATTCTAAAATATTTTCTTATTTTTATTATATTTTTATATAAATTATTTATTATATTTATAATGATTGCGTTCGTCGGCTCCAACGTCCCAAGCAGGGGAACAATCATGCTGTATCCATGTCAGTGGACGATTCAACTACAGCTGAGATGATCGTCAAGGAACTTTCCTTCTTTCATCGGCCTCGCCTGTCTCACCACGGACTCCCCGAACGTGACCTTTGTGGCAGGTGGTATTACGCAGGGTGGCCGGGTAACACGGCACTAACAAGAACTGTAAGGATTGAGACTGTGGATGTGTTAATTACAAGGTCCACACTAACAGAGTCTCTCCAAACATGTGATGAAGCTGTTAATGTCAAAGCTTTATACCTACCAAATTTCTCATAGCGTAAAAGCGATAAAGCCGAGGCTATTCGCATTCATATTAATGCGCTTTTTCAACACATGATTGCCCCGACGTTGGATGAGCACGAGAGCAATTACTCGATCCGTCTTGGGCTCTTGGCAATGTCTTGGCGATTAGGTTCTGCTGATTGGACATGGACACGCCGATGCAACGTTACAGGCGAGTTTGATCTACCCTGCATCAACCGCGGCAATTGGGGGGGGTTTCTTCTCGTAAATCGACCGGTATCATTCCTTGTTTTGAAGGAATATTCGCTTGGGTGATTTACGGTAAAGTGTAGATAAGGTTGGTTTTCAATCTCCAGGCGATGATAACCGATGAGTCTGAGCGACAGTCCGACCACCGAAATGATCCACTCAACTTCCCCGGTCCGACACCCGCATGATTTTGATTTTGAGCGTCACACAACGAAAGACTTACGTATTCACACAAGGATCTCAAGGTCGACGTCAGTTTAACTACAAACCGGGCTCCACTGTTGCTATCGAACTGGATGATCCTCCCACGGGGTTCACGCATCGTCGTCAGACCGAGGTTTCTGCCCCCAGACAAAATACACAGGAATATACAAATGAATCGATGGATCGGTCAGCTCCTTGCGAACCTTGGCCACCAAAATCTGTATCTCTTCACTGCTCCAACCAAGAACCCGATCAAATACTGCAGGCGTGTACGACTCGACAGCCTTCATCTGCTGGATGCCTTGAAACCTGCCAATCTCCTTGAGTCTGGGGTCCTTGGGCCATGCGCCAACCGGTATCTGGACCAATTGGTTAATATCAAGCACTCACAAGATAGAGCGCTACAGACCTTGCGGATCTCTTGGCGAACATTCTTAAATCCAGCGTCTTCGAGTTTGCTCTTCCACTGAATGGCGTTGTCGAGGGGCTTGCCAAACCGAGCCAGCCCGTCAATCAGGGTCTTGAGCCAGAACTGCGCATTCTCTGCCCTTTTCGCGGTATCATCGTCAGAGAGGAATTGGGGGTACGTCGCCTGTAGTTCAATGTGCCCGTTTGGAATCAAGTGCTTGTACGCTTGACGAAACAACTCGTCGTCGTTGCTGATGCATCCTTCCAATTCGCGGGCGTGGATAAAGTCGAATTTCTTATGGTAGGACCACTCTGACTCGTAATCATCTACTTCAAAGGCGCAGTTTGTTGGAGTCCTAGAAATATCAGAGCCTGGCCTTTACTTCCAAGGGACCACGTACCATGCGGGCTGGATAGGGCTCAGGTCGGTACCAATCACTTCTGCCGAGGGGAATTGACTGCATCGACACTCATTAGTTGTGGCTCAAATAGTCTATAAAAAAGAGTTCATACTCGGCAAAGTCGATGGCCCAGATCCCAGTGCCAGTCCCGAGATCAAGAACCCGCTGGGGATTCTCAGAGATGGGTGCAAGGTATAGTTCGCCTCCAAGGGCCATGCAATACAGATGGTGGACCAAGTCCATCCTGTCTTGCTCTTCTTCGTCATTTGGCTGTCATTCAATCTTAGCGTCTCCCGTGATCGTAAGGCGGGAGTGCATGAAATACCACTAGATAAGTGCCTTCACGGAATGCATGATAGCGGCGACCGTTCTTGATGAGTGTTAGCAAATTGGGTGAGCCCACCTATGTAAAGCTGACCTCATATCTGAGTCGCCGAGTCAGAATTGACTTAGATTAGAGCTTCGTTTTCGATACTCACTTGTAGTTCAAAATGCTCGACGTCAGAGAGGTCTGTTCACTGGTCGACGAAATACTGCAACGAATTAGATGCAAGTAGTTGGCATGTCTGCGATGGACTCACAAGTTACTGTAAGAGGAGTCGGTATCACCCAGATCATCCTGAAATAGCGGTGTGTTAACAGAGGCACGGTCTGCGTTCGTGTAGAAGGGGCTTCTAACATCTGCTTGTAACGGATCTTCGGCAAGAGCCTGTCGCAATTCGACCATCGGAGGATCTTGTCCCGGTTCTTGAGCCATGGTGATGATGGCGGCGCTCTGTGTGGGGGCAAAACAGGACTGGCTCGAGATGAGGATGAAGAAGAGAATTTTTAACTCAATAATTTCCCCCGCTCTTCATGTGGGCGGTTATATCAGGCCATAAGCCCATCTTCTGTCTCATGATTCGACAATGGTCGACATGTTGGTTGTGCCATGTGCCCAATGCAACATTCTTCTCCACTGTTTCCTTGCAAATTGCACGTGTTTTGCCAAGTAACGATTACAAAGATCCCCTCACCTGGCGATGGCATCAATTGTGAGTAGCTGATAAGGGAGAAGAAGTGGGATTTGTGATGAAATGAGTTGGACCTTGGTGGCTTTGTGTGATTGTCAGATCTGACTTCTCCGCCATCGTGGCTGCGGACGGGTCAGATCATTGAGGGGTGCCTCGGGCCGCTATACGCCAAGTGGATACGTCTGGGACATGGTCTCTTTACATCTTGATACTGGAAGGTTGAGTCATTGCATCTGGTTAGACCTTGGACGACCGTTTACGGTTTGACTTGTGCAAGGCATTCCCATTCTTCTTCAAGATCATGTCCCGCTCTATCGCGCTTAGCTCATGGACGTTCCTGCTGGACATGCTTAGCACATGATCACTTTTCATCTCTGACCCATCACATGGGCTCATCATGCGGTAGCAAAGTGAGGCAATCAATCTCTTTCTCTCGCAGCAATGAATACACAGGTTGGTCTGGACCGTTACCAGCACACACCCACTCGTTGAACTAGACTTGCCGCAGGGTGACCAATCATCAGCCGTGTAAAGAGGAGACTAACAGGGTCGTAGAGGGTTCAGCTGAAAGACGTGAGCCAATGAGATCAACAAAACCCGTTTAGCCTATCAATAGTTCAACTTGGCTCAGAGCTGAAAGATCGTTTCTGGAAATGTGGAGGAGTACGCGTCGTGTCTTAAATCCATCGACAGACCCCGCAAGCGACTCTTCATCAAGCCATCTCGTAAAGGCCTTGGTCTTACTTGGTAGTTCATCAACATTGTTGTTCCCATTACCGACTGCAACGGCAGCAACCGTCACCACAATGTCTAGAATTCTCATCCCGTTCGATGACTCTATGCGCTTTGGTCAAGGCTACAACTCCTTTCTACACGCTCCATGCATAGAGGACGCCGTCAGGTTTAAAGATGTTTATACTCGCCAAGAGCCCACCAGCAGCGATGGGTCTATCTCTCAGAATGTCGACTACTCATCAAGGTTCGTTGACAAGATATCGGATGTCGCTAAGAGACTCAATGTGAGTGCGGGCTCTTCCATCAAGAAGGGAGGCATCATCGGTACGGGCTATTCGGTCGAACTGAATGAGACAAAGTTTATGGCAAGCAACGTCAATGCCATGGTCTCAGTCAAAGTGATCAACCAGACCACCGAGTTGCTCGGAACAGCAACGTTCAAGCCCAGGGATGGTCACAACTTGGATAGCGAGTCGTTTGTCGAAATCTATGGAGACTGCTTCATCTCGGGTATGCCCACCTCTGACGTTCTCTTGAGACGTGACTAATAGGTAAAGGTTTCGTTGAGGGAGGAGAACTCACTGGCATGGTGTCTGCCAAAGTCCTGAACGTGGAAAACAAGTCTGCAGTGGAAAAGGCGTGAGTATCTAGATTTCTCTAGCAATAAGGTACTCAAGGTCCTGACATTCTCAAGCATCAAAAGTCACATTAGTAGCTGTTGTACCAAGTCGGGTCGCAAGATGGACGTTGCGCTGGATGGGAATGATTCCACTTCTGAAACCGAGTCGGCAATGAAACAGACGGACACAGCCATCACAGTTTGTTGGTTGGGAGGACGTGGGATCAATCCAGGTGAGTGTGTCCTTTCTCTAAAGCATGTTTTTCCTAATATCATGACAGACGGAAGACCGTGGACTCTTGAGTCCCTCTATGCTACGGCAACTGCGTTTCCATCAAAAGTGGCTCAATATCCCAAGCCAACATGGGCCATCCTAACCCCTTACGATCAAACGAAGAACTTTGTCACGTGGGCCAAAAATCATGGCATCCAGCTGGCTCGGTTTGAAACAGCCCAAGCCTACGCTAGCGACCTGCTGGACATGTACATGGAATACTGTGGTTGCACAAGTCAGATCCGAACTATCCTAGAGGATCCAGGCGCTTATGTTGCCAGAGCAGTTGACAATGCTGTTGGTACCGGGATGGAAGAGCTGCTCAGGGCGCGAAAGATGTTGGAAGCCCAGAGGGATGCAATCAGCAAGACCATAGACAAGCTGTGAGTTGAGACGGTATTTCATATAAGCTTTTGCTAACCAGTGTCTAGCGCTATTCATCCCGAAGACATTGAAGAGATCAAGAAGCAGCATCCTATCGAGGCACCAGAACTCTGGGCCGCCCGGCTCCCAATTCGGAAATAGCAAGTTAAAGCGCTTGAAGGTCAGGCTGCAGGAGTGTCCTAACTATTCTTGTCTGAAACATTGGATCTGGGGGAGTTCACATGATCTAATAGCATTGATAGGGTATGGGAATATTCTGAAGGGGGCGAAAGAGGAGCTTTCAAAATCACTAAGGATAGTTGATATGGCTGAGAGGTCCAGGGTTATCATTACTATTGCACAAGTGTTTTTATATGTCCATCTACTAGCTACAATGCTGCCCCATATACCGTCAACCTTGTCATGCCATTCATATGTCTAGATACGACCCAGCAGAGTCTCAAGAGATGCGGTTTCACGCTTGGGTTGCATTACCAGCCAAACTACAGAACAAATCTACTATCAGCCACCGAACTTCAACTACACCCCGAACTGACGCTAAGCGCCAAGTCAGAACTACTAGCCCGGATATGGCAAGGGTCTTGGTGACATGTATGACAGGTCAGAACTAGGCGATCGATAAGACTTCTGGGCTGAATTCCTGGTACATGGTGAACTGATAACGAGGATAAGTGGCAATCTTCCCGTCAAGTGTCCCCCGAGTGATGCTTTGCTTGTAATCAACGTGTTGCATACTAAACTATGTTCTTTGTTATAGTTCAAGCCGAGATAACTCAACTAGAAGATGGTGTTGCATACTGATGTCTATGGCTCCAAAGGTGACTTGGATGATTCTGTGTCTTGCCTCAACTCGGCTTGACCATCTTGATCGACCTTCGTGTCACATTAAGAAGATGAAGACTAATTATGCGTAGTGACAAGATGTAGCGCTTCAGTGAGAGTAATTGGTAGCCGTCTCACTTTTCAGATTCTAGCCTGACACTTGCGTTCTCAAGGGAGAAGAGAGGTGTCACTGCCATGTCTGCAAGGGATAGGAGTCATGACTCGCTGGACCATCAATGTAAATCCAGCCCCTCACCGACGATTTCACCATATCGATAATGGCGCCGACGCCATTCTTGTGGATATCAACCAAGGCAGCCAAGTGAACCGTGTTTTCGGCCCTTTTTTGCGCGTCAAGTGGGATGTACGAGAAATGGCTTCACTATCTGGCCCACAGGCGATGTGGATACATAGAGAGAGGTCTCGAGCGTCGGAGATGATCCACAACGGGAGCTAATGCTAGACCCGGAAGCCAAGCCCATGGGGTAGTTGATGTGGGTGGCACGGCATCTTGGCTTTGGGCATCGAGATGGGGTTTGTTGACGTGCCCGGGCGTTTGCCAAGGTTCTGTTGCGGATCCGTTCATGTCGTTTGAGGGGTTTGGAGATGTTGACATGGTCACAGGTAGAATGAGACACCAGTAGGTTATGTGAACTTGTTTATATCTTCAATCGCTGTTTAACTTCAGACTGATGCATTATCGCTCATAATTTATCGCTACTACTTCATCAAGTAAACCGCTCAAGCCATATCATCCTCCTTTCGCTTCTCATGCTCCTCAACAATAGCACCACTCTTCTCCTTGTCAATAATCTCCTCAAGAGTAGGCTCCGCCTTGGGGGCCTTGATGCCCATGCCATTGCGAACCCAATGAACAGTGACGTAGCCAAGAACGTAGACAAAGCCAACCATGGGGACAAGGTAGCTAATGCGAGTTCCCTTGGCGTCGGCAATGGCACCCTGGATAGGAGGGAAGATGGCACCACCTGAAACACCCATGACCAGAACACCTGCAGCGCGTCGGGTGTGGCGACCGAGGTTCTTGGTACCCATGGCAAAGATGGTAGGGTACATGGGAGCTTCGAAGAAGAAGATGGCGATCAGGACTCCGACGCTAGCAGCACCCTTGCCGGCGCTGACATAGGCAGTGAGGGCAATAGCGATGACGGAGTAGATGACCATGATGAAGTCGGAGCGCAGGAAGACAGCCAGACCTGTGGCGACGAATCTACCAACGGTAAAGGTGATGAGAGCGTAGCTAAGCATGGTGCTGGCCTTGCTGGTGGTGAAGCCACCATTCTCGTGGGCGTAGTTGATGAAGAATGTGGCAATGGTAACCTGGGCACCGACGTAGCACATCTGAGCACCAAAGGCGAACCACATGTTGTACTGCTTCCAGAAAGATCCCTGAGCAGCCTGTCCATGAGCCTCATCCTCAATGATAGCCTCAGAGACTTCAGGGAGCTTGGCAAACAGGAAGAGCACGGCGACAGCAGCACCAGCGCAAGCCACAGCAAGGTAGACAAACTGCACATTCTTGAGGCTGTTCTGGTTCTCGCCCTGGAAAAAGTACTTGGAGGCGATGAGGGGACCGATGAAAGAGGCAACTCCGTTCCAGGACTGGCAGAATTGGAGTCGAGCTGAAGCAGATTCAGGCTTGCCAATGACGACGGCGTAAGAGTTGGCAGCTGTCTCTAGCGTGGCAAGACCGCAAGCGATGACCAGGGTACAGGCGCAGAAGCCGCCAAAGACAGCGCGACCGTTGCTGTTGGAGTCGGCAGATTTGGCAACAGGCCAGAAGAGAATGGCACCAAGAGAGTACAGAGCCAAACCCATAAGAATAGTGAGCTTGTAACCCCTTCGCTTCAAGACTTCGGCGGCAACAGGAGAGAAGAGGAGGTAACCACCGCCAAAGTACATGACCTGAAGGCCAGTGGACTCGAGACGTGTGATGCCGAGGACCTCTTGGAAATGCTTGTTGAGGACATCGAGGAGACCGTAGGAGAAACCCCACAGGAAGAAGAGGGAGATGATGAGCGACAGGGGAAAGATGAGGGCTCGACCTGTGAGGTAGCCGCCAGCCAGCTGAGGGGCAGCAGTAGGAATAGCACCGGCCATTGTTGATGATTGAAGATGAAGGAGGATGATTGAGATGATTCAAGCAAGAATTGACCATGATCATTACCCTTCTTTATATCTCTTGTCGTGGCGGATCCTGTCGCCCCGATAACCTCCACTTCCCCAACCACAAGACCCCATCCCCAGACTCATCCCTTGGTGTGGAGGAGGAGACCCTCCTCCGCTTGGTCTCCTCCGCTTCTCCAAGAAAAAAAAAAAAAGAGCGAAAAAGGAAAAAAACTTCTCACGGCTTCACCGTCCCCCACTAGGTAAATCGAGACCGACCTCAAGGTCGTCCGGGGAAGAACCATAAAACAAGCTACAACGGGCCGTTACCCAGTAAGAGTCGTCCCCCGCCACACCAACCTGGTAACGCCGAGTGAACCTTTCCCCAAGGGGACAACCGTTGTGGGGAGGTTGGAGACAAGTCGGTCCGACACGACGCCCGTTCATGAATAGTTGGCGGCGGCATTTAAGGGCGATCCCCCGTGGAGGATAGTACACTGTTGGGTGCGTCTATTGTATGTGCCGGGGGGTTTGCTTGATGGCTTTAGGTATTCGGCCCTTTGTGCAGGCGCCATGTACCGGTGTCGGAGTGGGCGGTGATGATGAAATTGGAGTCGTGAGAAGCTTGGCGGCGGTTGGTGAGAGGGGATTCTTAAAGGTTGGTATGATCCGATCACCGGCCCATTGACCTTTTTTGTTGGATTTTCATCTGGGTGAACTGCTTGGGGTAGCTTTTGTTGCAGATATGGGTGGTGTACGATTGGTTGGTTTGGATCCTTGTGGTGTTTTACTCTTCCCCACAGGCCACGCATTCAAGGGGGATAAACGTGTGAATAAGGCCGAGTATATGACTCGACATTCCCAGGCCATATGCTTGTCTTGGATTAGTTGTGTTTGCGGCTCCGTAATTTCAAGGCAAGGGTAGATCTCCACGCTCTCTGGTCTCGAGACTTGCTGGAATGACATTTTGACCACGTGGTGTTCCTCGTGTAAAGATGCAAACGTGGAGGGATTGTCTGAGTTGGAGTTGTTTGAATCAGATCAAGGCTGGACACTGAATGACATGATGTGGTAGGAACAGTGTCGATCTCAGTACGATGATCACTCTTCTTCCGAATCCCATCTCAACCTTGTGTGTGAACCCATGTCAATTATGTAATTTAAGCATATTTTCCCTCACGCGGTTTTTAAGGCACCCGTTGCAACATCTTGGCATGCATGGAAAAGTTTATTGCTCATGCATGTGTGTCCGACAAAGTGTCTGTTGGTGTGAAGAGAGGAAGATCTCTTGACTCAGGGTACATGTAAAGACGTAGTCAGGAGATGTTTCTAAAATGATTAAAATCTGATAAAGAATTAGTTCCACTCACCTTCTTCAGCCTCGATGAATCCTTTGATACCATGTTGTATAGGGTGGGTGATGAAGCACTGATGAGTCAAAGAGACATCATGGGTACCACGTGACATGACAGGTCACGTGTGCATGTGGGGGACGGCTAGAAAGGGCTGCGCTCAATTCAAGTTCAATCGCCTTTTTGAGGGGATTGAATTGTGAACTACCATGGTTGAGTTCATGAGGCTATTCAGCAGTCTGAATCCAACTGATTTGATAAAAGTGATGGCGGTTTAGGGGGAAATGGTGGACGAAAGAAACAGGACTCAAGGGGACAAAGTATCTAGGTGGCAAAAATAGTAGGTCATATACCTGCAACATGTGTGCCAGGACGGTTCGAATACTTTTGTCAACGACTCCTCACAGTCCCGATTTTCCCTCTGACATATGAGGGGGCACTATACCCGATTGAAATGGTGCAGATAGGTCACCAGGGCCAGTGCAAATGAGTTATGTTATGTAAGCTAGCAGCATAAAGCGGCAAGTCATACATGCACCGTCAGTAGTGCAAATACAATCACGTGACATTTGCACAATTGACGGTGCAAGAGTGGCTAAGTGTGGCTGCGGTGGCTAGGCGGGGCTTTAGGAAGCAATTTTCAATCTGCACCGCCAGCCGTGCAATCATCACGTGATCTTATTTGCACCGCCATCGGTGCATACGCCTTGCCGCACAGAGCTAATCAGAGGCTGACTTGAAATTAGCCACTTAGCCACACTCACAGCTACGCCGTGATAGCCTCGACAAAGCTTCTTCCAAGATGGATAAAGGGCGCTGTCTCTCCCCTTGCAAGCTGTTGCAAGCCGCCTTTCCAAGCCGGTTGTCAGCTCAATTGGGGCTGTGAGCCGACATGACGTATTTGCACCTGGCCTTTCCCGATTCATCTATGATGACTAAGCGACATGGTAGCCACGTGACCACCCGAGAGCCCGACAGCTTCCTACCCTAAAATATCGACAACACACCATAAAAGAGGCATCACCAAAATAATGTCTTGGATTGAATTAATTTAATCGATTCGGATAGTTGTACTCGAATCCTCAAACTGAAAAAATCCCACTTCGAATTGGATTGAACTGAACTTGAATCGGTTGCAATTGACTTGAGCGTAGCCCTGAGTCTCGGCTCGTGAGCCACCACAAATGGAAACATCACATCTGCACTCTCATCATCAATATCGCACTCTAATTCGCCTAGTAGCCTAATATATTTACCAAGTACCTCCCAGTGAGCGCGGGTGACAGCCTCAAAAGAAGCCATTAGCAACAACGACGAGGAAGACAGGCACAAGGAGTGCGTACCAATGGCTGTGTAAAATTAAGCTATCGGACATAAAAGAATGACCAAGTTAAATAGAACTACATTAAAAATCACTTGTTTCACCTGATAGTGTTGAACAAATCACAACGCCGACCTGCAACCTTCCCGTGCTGCTTAGCCATTCCTCAAGCCAGTCCTATCCACCACCGCCAACGCCTGGCAGCGATGCATGCTTAGTGTGGGTGAGTGCTCTCAAACTCGTCAATCTTCTCTGCCGCCTTGACCACTCTGTCGGCCAACTTATTAGACAGTCCCAAAGCCTCCCTCTCACTCAACATCTCGGCAAGGCGCTTCTTCCAAAACGCCATCCTCTCCCAACTCAGAGGTGCAATACCCGCGCATAGGGATCCTCCCTGCAAAGCTCTAGCCATGTCCGCGTCCAACTCCAGCTTTGACACCTGGTCCTCGAAGATAATCTCCCCGTAGTGTAGAATCCACTCTGTCGCAACCCACAACCTGCTGTTAAGGACTGGCCCCCTATCAAGCTTCTCTTCCAAGCCATCTCTGAGCTGCCAGATTGGGAAAGTGAGCCAGCATGTAAAAGTTTCGGTCTTGAAGCGGGCAAGGAAGGAGTTCAAATTTTCCCATTCGGACACTGCTTTGGGTGTGTAGTCGTCGAGCTCGGTGGGATCTGTGACTGTTAGCTTCATTACACCTGTAAGCATGGAGACAGAGTGGAAACGTACCAAACCAGAAGTCTCGGATGAAGATTCTCAACTTGGGCAAGTGTTTCCAGTCCAGTCCTTCGTCCTTGAGATGTGTTAGTGTGGCATAATAATAAACTGAATAGCATACTAACCTCGTCAAATTGCTCAATATGTCCGTCAGTCTGCTGCACATTTTGCATAGCCTGAACAAAAGTGTCCTGCCACGGGTGATCCGGAGGGAGCAAATGGGCAATCTCCACCACTACGATACAAAGCCCTTGAATGAACCAATGGGCCTCGTTTTTAGACCTTCGCACGGCGCCCTCTCTTCGGATGTCATCAGCTAGCGCGGCGGCTTTTGTTGATACATCACCTCGCCTGCGAAGGCCGGATTTGATGATGTCAAAGAGGCGCTTCGTAGGGTCAGACTCATTTGCAAGACTGCCGTAGTTAAGGCGGATGCGATACCTCGTTTTGGTGTGGCGGATGCGATACCTCATTTTGGTGTGGCGGATGCGATACCTCATTTTGGTGTGCAGTAAACGGGGTGAAAGTGAAATTCGGTGGTGAAAATGCTATGTTTCTGGAAGAGTCTGAGGCTGAGATGAAAAAAGCAAGTCCAAAGCCTTGATTTTATAGCGTGGGCTGACCTCTCGCTAGACTGGCAGTCCCCCCAGCCGAAACAAAGCCTCCAATCCAGAATAGTCTTGAATAGGGCCACGGACCAACAGCCGACAGTGATGGAGGGTTTCGTCACAGCCTAATTGGCTCAAGTTAAGCGCGTGACGCAGCCTCTTGATGAGCCAATACGAGAATACAAAGAGCAAACTGTCAGCTCCAATTCAAGAAACAGGAACCCCTAAGGTGTTCTTTGTTATATTTTAAGCCCGGCCCTCAATGGGATGGCTCAGCTATCCCATTGAGGGCCGGGCTTAAAATATAACAAAGAACACCTTAGGGGTTCCTGTTTCTTGAATTGTGACGAAACAGCGTTCGGCAAGGGACTCCGTTGTGGCTGACGGCCACCGTGTGTCAGCCCAGCATGTAAAACGCCCTAACAAATACGAGAAAGTGATATTTGAGCAAACAATATGTGTTGGCATCTCTGGTCGGTCCAGATGGTGGGAAGTATGGCGATATAACAAGGCTGGCCATCCGAGCTGCTCTCTTAGAGGCCATCCTTCTCATCACGTTCTATTCTATTACCTTTTATAGAAATGAACTCCAACACGACACTGTGCTCTACTTGTTCGGGTACACGATTCATCTCTCAGCGGGTCTCCTGTGATGATTGTTTGGGGACTGGAACCGCATCGACCCTCAGCTGCGCCGAACCTGGAACGCACAACGGCAATGCCTGTGGAAGCTGCCGCAGCTCGGGAAAGCGTCCTAGGGAGCCTGATTGCTCGAAGTGTAGTGGCACCGGAGGCTACACCAGGCCGTCGCCCTGTCTAGTCTGTTGCAGGGGAGGGCTTGTCCGTCGTCCAACCGATTCATCCTTCGTATGTACATCCTCACAATTTGTATTCATTATTCATGTCACTCACGCTGCCCACCCATAGGTCACATTCGACGGCACGGAAAACAACGCCGACGGACAAAGTGATAGCGTCAAGAAGGCAACATGGATGTACGGTCGAGACGTGAGAGATCAGGTAGCCAACGCTCCACAGCCCGTCGGACGTCACAAGAAGGGCTACCCCAGCACTTTTGGCAACAGGGAGAAACTCCCACTGCAGTCGTCCGCACCTCTTCAGCATATTCCGCTTATACCCGGTCAGACGACGACGCACACCGATAACCGCGGGGCAGGAACGTGGCGAGCAGTCTTCAACAACAACAACCGCCAAATTATCGATGTGGTCTATCACAATGCCAATGCGGGGAAAACACCCAATGGGAGGAGTGATAAATTTACATTGGGCCACTACTATCCTCAAAAGGTGGGCTCAGAGGCCGACGCAGATGAACAAACGGTGGAAGATGACAGCTCTGAGACGGGAGATGACGGTGAGGATCCAAAAAGCACAGAGGATCGGTCCACGTCGGACCTGTGAAGTAGCATCAAGTCTTGTAACTGGGTGGGAAACATAGCTCTGGAGTTGTGTGTTTAAGGTCTGGAGGATCGACATGTGGTTTTTGTGGGAATGGATTTGAAAACAAAGTTGACTTTTGATTGAGCGTTGTTCGGTGTTGGATAGGTAGTTCTCAAGATCACTCATTAGCGTAGACATAGATTTCACAATTAGATGAACCAATTCATTAAAATAGAATGTTTTTTCCCTATCCTAATGGCTCCCGCAAGAATAAAACAAGAATTCCTTCAAACCGTATCTCAGATCAGTCATCGCCGACCTCGTCCAACTCTTCCAAGACCTCACCCAAATCTGGTACATACGTAACACGTGTACCCAAATACTCGATCCCCTCAAACAGCTGTGCCGCATAGCTCGCCCACGTCATCCGATGATCCTCTTCGTCGTAATCACGGACATCCAAGGTATCCATGTGCTCCCTCCAATGCTCATCCGACAAGCTCACACCTTTACCCAGGTCCTTCCACGACGTAAACACGATGGCGTTGGCTCGTGGATAATCTGGCGGTCTTTGAACGACGCTGATCTTGAAGTCGGTGGAACATTTTTCGCATCCCCAGAGTTCGTCCGAATGCCACTCGATGAACCACGGGTTTATGTCGTTATCGGTCCAACATGTCATGCCATCACGCGAAATACAATTGCAAAGATCCCAACCGTCGAGAACCGGAAGAGTCGAGGTATCCTTACTCAAAACGCGGTCGTAAATCTTCACGTCAGGCTCTTCCTCTGGGTTCAGGATATAGGGCCAGATCATATCCCAGCTGACGTGTCCACACACCCCGGTCAACCACCACTTCTCATAGAGAATCTCATTGAGCATCTTCACGTTGAGCAAGAGATCTGGGCCAGGTTGGAGAAGAAGCACATTCTCTGTCTTGAGAATGAGTCGACCTTCGCAGATGCGTGCCGACGTTCTGCTCGAGATCTTGACCCCTTCTGCCTTGTACACTTGTCGATCAGCAAGACAATCGACAGGGTAATTATCCGTCTTGAGTCTAAATGACCGACAAACAGCAGCGACAATGTCAAAAAAGACATGGTAGGGGAGAAACGGGGAGTCAAGATATCCCTGCCGGATGACGTCCGAGTCACCATGACGGATACATGCCCTTCGACCTTCAACCTCGTCCCAGTAGCTATAGCTTCTTGGGGGGTGAAACATGCCGCACTCATGGCAGAGAATGTCGAAGGGGAAGAATCCGTCCCGGTCCAGGCGAGTGAGAAACTCTAGCCTGTCCGTTGCAGAGGCGAACTTAAACGCTCCACCGATGCAGTGGTAGGCTCGGCGGTCGGTGTAGGCGAAGGAGGCTCTGTCGGCAGGGTTGAGAACGTCGGCGAGCTCAAGAATGAGCTCGTTCGGGAGGACTTTGAACGGGTTGCTGGGCCTGGGAACAAGGGGTAGTGCTTTCTTGCCCAACACGGAAGCATGGCTTTCCATTGTTTTGGCTGGTCGAGTACCCCAAAAGAGAAGACGGACAAGGAAGATTGTCAGAAGAATAATGTCAAGCATGGTGAAAGAGGAGTTGAGAATGATGTCAAACATGGTGAAAGAGAAGTTGATAATGAGCACTTGTAGTATAGTGGTAGTTGGTAAGGTGAAAGTAATACTCAGAGTTGATTGTCTTGACTTTACTATGTCAAGACGAGGTGAGGTAGGAAGCATTATATAGATCAAAAGATGTGGTCAAGTGCTCATAGGGTCTCGGGAAATGGCTGGAGTTGATGCATTGAATAACTATAACTGGATGAGGATGGCAGAGTTTCACTGTGCAGTTGAACTTTCTGGGATCTCATAGGATTCGATTCACGTTTGGTCAATGTACCACTGTGTTAGCATTAGCATATGATGCTATGATGTATTGGAAATGTGTTCTTTGTTGTAGTTGAAGCTTAGTCCTTGATGGGGTAACTGAGCCAAAAGATCATTTGGTCAAGGTCAATTGGTTACTCTCAATTTCATATCTTGTAACACGTTCACAACCTCGTCTTAGAGAGTGTACCACTGTTCAGGTCACTCAGGAGTCTTGTTAAGACGCATGGCATATCTTCTAATCAGAGCAGGCTCCATCCTACATATTTGACCAACTTGGGATCAAGGTGTGACTTGATGTTATTATTTAAGTTTCATGCCTAAAAAATGATAATCACGTCACAATATGCAGCAAAACATCACCAATCACGACGTTACTAAAGAACCGACTTAAAGTTAAGCCTTGCATATTTTAATTGGTATCAAAGAAGAGTCATCTACGAATTTAAACTTAAACGAGCGATTATGAGAGGCACATAATTCATAGAATACCAGTTACTAACAATGTCAATACATTCATCTACAATCCAATACTACCTGCATTGTCGAACTCTCAAATTCACCCATCTTCTCGAGCCTGTTTTATCGCCCTGACAGCCATGGCAGTGACAACCCCCCTACTTCCAATATTCACAGCCTCCTTGCCATACTTCCACAACCACTGTCTCTCCCAGCCTCCATCAATCTGCTGTGTTTCAAGCAAAGTCTCGACATCCTTCTTATTCTCAATTCTAAGCGCCTGCGCAGCTAGTGATCGTAGGGCTGCACTAAAAAGGTTTTGATCACAACCCATGCGATCCTGAATCTGCAAGATGAGAAGGGATCGCATCTCACTCAGCGCCTCATCATTCGGACGCTTCCCGCAAACGTCGCTGAGAAGGAAGAGGAACCAATCCGGGCTGTCAAAGTACCGCGTCCCGAGAAGGTATGCTTCACTGCGCAATACTCGGCAAAGATAGTGATACACTTTAGGCAGCTTGTCAATCCGGTTACTGAGGAAAAAGCAACGAAAGACATTTGCACAGATGCCGTGGCAAAACCGAGGGCGGCGGGTCTGGAGCCAGCACTGTATCACATTAGAGTAAGATGATATGCTTTAGAGGTTACTTACGTATGGCAGACCGTCAGGGTTGAGATGGGACAGGATCTCTTGCACAGCAAAGGCTTCTTCCCCATGTGAAATGCCTTCAAGGACAAGCATTGCCAATGACGTCGTGCCTGAATCATTGGGGTAAACAGTATCGTAGAACACTGGTTCTCCGATAAAGTAGTTCCAAGTTGAACCAATCTTTTCCAGGGTCACCAAGTTTCTGCAACTTATCAGCCATGCACAATATCAGACAAGGCTACCTGAACCCAAGGTCACTTACCTATCGCCCGTGTGTTCAAGTATGATGAGCTGAGAATAATTGTCAGGCTGTATCTCTCCGGTATTCGTCTCACAGAAAAGCTTCTTGGCATTTCGCTTTAGAAAGTCCAAGCCACGAGCAACAGCATCACCAAACAGGTTGTTCAACATGGCCGCCGCAGAACCAGTGTCGATGAAGTGAACACCTCTAAAACCCAAAGACTGCGCCGCGACGACGTTTTCAATCTGATCATTAAAACAGACACATGTCTCTGCGGACATGTTGCAGTCCTCCAAGAACCTTTCATAGCAGACTGCATCTGGCTTTCGCAGACCCATCAAGCCAGAAGCGTAAAAGTCATCAAAGATGCCCCATGTGTCAATCAAAGGCTTGAGCTGCTGGAAGTCTTCAGCTGGGATGTTGGAGAGACCAAAGACCTCCAGCCAAGGTCTATTCAACTTCAGTCGTTTGATCTTATCAATGAGTTCCATGTCAGGCTGTAGCGACTCCTTCATGGCATCCAAAGCTTCAGCCCAGGCGTTTGAGTCGAACCCAAAGTGTCGACAGATGGCGTCGTAGCAAGTCATCTGTGAGACCTTTCCTCGTTCGTAGTCATGCCAGATGGGGGAGTCTAATGCATTGCTGATTTGGCGGGGAGTAAGGGTCTTGACGTTCTTGGCTGAGTAGAGCAGCAATACGCTGCCCAGATCCAAAACTAAGGAAGAAAAGGTTCCGAGGGACATTGCTGGTATTTTTGGACTTGATGGAAGAATACTGAAAGGAAACAACGGCAGAGGATGGCTGACGATTGTGGTGGGTTAAATACTCGTATCTCGCCAGTGAATGCCATCCTGAACAGAAGAACGATCACTGTAGTCATTCAGCACTTGATAACAGATGAAGTCCAGCTGAAAATAAAGAATGATGATGCGGTAGCTAGATCCCCAGCTCCAATCCCCGTTGTAAACTGGCCCTCTCGACGATGACAATGCCTTGGCAGACCCGCGACAGTGGCTTACTACCATCCCGTGTCTCAGTTGAACGTAAATCCAAGACAGGTTCTGCAACTCAATTGGGTCATGTGAGGCTGATCACTAAACACATTGGTTTTCCCACAGATATCTCGCCTATATTCACTGGCTCAAACGAAATGGGTGTGGGTGTACCATCACATGCAGATTGCCACTGAACCGGTCTTTGAGTTGCGACGTGTCCCCCACGTCTAACTTTTCGTCTCTGCATAACTTTCTCATACAAGGATTTACTATCATTCGCGGCCCGAATAATCAAGACATCGATGACACGGGAAGACGACGGGTTATGGTCCTATCCCGAGAAAAGGAAACAAAAAAAGCAGTGATAAAATGCCATTCTTCTCTGTGATCGCTAATCATGGCATCAATTCATATCACTTTCGAGACTGTACAGCATATACCGTGACTCACCACCATGGTGTTTTTTTTTTTTTTTAAAAAAGAAAAGTCTTGCTCTCTGTGGGAGAACCGCATGCATGATGACCATGTCTGCCTATCCACTCTCACTGCAACGCGTCAACGGCTCTATTCGAACCCATGTCATCGTGCCTACGAACGGTTATACCCAATAGGGACAGAGGATGGGGTCTTCTCTGATGATGCCTGTAAGGGTCAAAACTTATTTCCGCGTCAAGACCCTACTGCCCAAAACCTTTTTCCGATCAGGAGTGACAAGATGATACCTCACCAAAAACTATTTTCCGTAAAGTTTTCAACTTTTCGGCAGAACATGACCTCAACGGCTTGCCTGCATGCCTATAAGAGACCTCTTGTCCCTTTGAAATGGTGTACCTCAATGATCATTCCCACATCACCATCCCTCCACTAGCTGAAAACGCTTCACCAACGACAACATGGATATCCTACCTATTCTCAACGAAGTTTTCGCCATCAACCCCAATAGGGAAGAAAACAGGGCCTTGTTTAAGCATGGAATCAACTGGCTCTGGGCTGTCACGGGCATCCACATTGTCACCTTTGTACGTTCTCGACAAGACTCGTTCCAACGCCCTCCACTAACAGTTTCACAGTTGACTATCTTGGCCCTCTGCTTCTTCATCCCATCAAACAAGCGAGTCTTCAATTACCTCTTCACCGTCGCCGTTCTCGTCGGTTCCGTTAGCTACTACGGTCAAGCTGCGACCACCACCCTCTTCTTCGCCAGATACGCCAACTGGCTCGTAACCTTTCCCTCTCTCGCCCTGGCCCTTGGCTTAGCCAGTGGTGTCTCCTGGACTACCATCGCCTGCAACATGGCCATCAGCTGGCTCTGGATTCTCCCATACCTTACCGCCGCCTTGACCTTGACTTCCTACAAGTGGGGTTTCTTTGCCTTCGGCACCGTGTCCTACATCATTCTTGCCATGAGCACCCTCAACGAGAGCGCCGAAGAGGCAGAGCGTCGAGGTATCGGACGAGACTACAAGTTGCTGTCTAGATACGTCAACTTCCTTTGGTTCCTCTACCCTATCGCCTTTGGCATCAGCGACGGTGGCCATGTGGTCAGCAGAACAGTGGGATCCATCATCTTTGGTGTATTAGACGTTTTGCTCCTGCCCATCTTTGCCGTTCTATTTATCTACCTTTCGAACGAGTGGGACTGGCACAGGCTGGATCTTGACTTTAGTGCGTACCGTAGATATAGTGACCCAGACATGGAAGCTGCTCTGGGTTATGGAGGATCTCGTTAGTCCTGGTAGTTCACTGTTTGTGGAGTGTGGACTTTGCTGTCGCATGCCGGGCACTAGGGGGGTGTGATGTGTGGAGCCGGGTGTTCCTTTGCAGCCCGTAGAAGGGTTGTTTCTTTCTTCTTGTCGACTATGGCATTGCTGTAGGTTGCACAAGTACGCGTTTGTTTTCTTTGTAACTCGATCTAGATTTGTCCTAATAGCTATATGTTGCACTTTTGCTAAGCTTAGACCGAAAGCCATCTCTAGGGATGCCTCTTAACTTTAGACGAGCGACGCATCCGCAGCAAGTTTAAAGTCCCCATCGGATTGCTCGAGTCGGTGAACAGCCAGCCGCAACCAAATATTCAGATCACACAGAACCAGCGTTCTGGTACCGATACTCTGGCGCCCCAGCCCACTGAGAGTAAGAATTACTTCCCGTAAAATGCTTCCCACTGCCAAGCCATCCTTGAACTAAAGTCCTCTTACACCCAGCGGCCTTCTTGCCCGTGAACCTCTCTTCCAACCAGTCCATCCATAGCAGCCTAGCCGCTGTGATGATCGGAGTGTGACCAAGCTCGTCCACAACCATGTACTCAAGAGCATCGTCTGGATAAAGTTTGCACGTTTCCGTCACGGTCTTATTGGTGACTGCCTCCACAGCGAAAACATCCTCGGGTCCCTGCACCACCAACATGGGTCCTGCAAACGGCTTCTTTCCAACATTTCCAATCTTCTCAAATGCTTGAGCATGGTACGACGAGTTATACCAGTCTGGCTTGGCAAGAGCATCTCCCGATTCTGTAAGGAAGAGTTGTTGAAAAACGGAAGCTCCTCCCTGGATTTCAGTCAACAGCTTGATCCTGGCGATTGCCAGTGGCTGTAACCATTGATCAAGAGTAAAATCGGGAAAGATGCTTGAGACGCGCATGGCGGCAATGCTGGCAAAGTTTGCATTTGGCAGCATTTCAGTGATGGGGGCAAACGAGATGGTTCCGACATATCCTTTGATGAGGTCCTTGAAGGTACTTTTCTTGCCAGAAGCAAGAAGCTCGGCCACACTCCATGCTACACCGCCGCCCTGGCTGTGTCCAGCGACAGCGAACTTGCCACTAAGTCGCTTGCCAAATGCCTCAAGCGCGGCCTCCATGGCATACAGAGTGTCTTGACCGGCTGCGGGCATGGCAAAGTACTGGTGAGGAATTGTGCTTCCGTCCCAAGACTTTTCAAGTCCGAGGCCCGCATAGTCCGGTGCAACAACAGCGTATCCAGCTTGCACGAGATGGTTGGGCATCTTGTCGTCGTACTGCAGGGTACGGAATGAGGATGGTCCTGCATCAGCAAAGTAACCGGATGTACCGTGGGCCCAGAGCACGGCAGGGGCCTTGTCTTTGGGCTCACCGTCAAATTGGCGGGGGATAAAAGGCCAAAGGATGTAAGCACTCGCCGGGATGACAGTGCCGTTGATGTCCCGAGTCGTGTACAGAATTCGGCTAAGAGAAGATCCGGACGCGATGTTGAAAGGTGTCGGATCCGTCACTTCCTGAACCTTGAGCACCTGACCAGGTCGCAGATTGGCTTTCTTTGGGGGAAGAGTGTAAAAGTCATCCTGTCTTGGACCGCCGTTTGCAAGGTTGGATCGATCGAAGTTGATGATGGCATTGATACTGGATGCCACTGTATCAGAAAGTCCAGCAGCCTTAATCTGGTCAGGAGTCAAAGCGAAGGAAGAGTTGAAATCTGTTGAAAAGGGGACGGCTGGAGGGATCTGTTGGGCTTGTGATGCTGTGCCCCAGAGAGCCTGGGCAAAAAGTAGGTTTGTCGAAAGCTTCATGTTTTGTTACTGGGTCTTGCTTCGACATGTGGCTGTGATGAATCAACTGCGAGATTGACTTGATGTTCATACTTATATGGCTTCCCGCAATTGTCCTTACATGAACAGCGAATCCTTCATCGTATCTGAACCTATCACATCCCATCATGATCTCATTATACAGAATTGATAATAACGTTGAGGAGTTGTCTGCGGAAAACGAGCGGGAAATCGATAACGTTAAAGGTCAACTATTACAACGAAAGCCGCAGCATTCCCGCTGTCTGGGTTCCCAGCCGTACTTGAAGGATTGGTTGGTAAGCGAGGGTTCCACTGAGTTGCTGAGTTGAGCGGAGTTGCGGAGATTTTGTTTACAAAGCGGAATCCTTTCGGGCATAAGATGCGAACTAGGAGGCTGGTGATAGTAAGATGAGATGATATGATTAGTGAGGCTCAACCGGAGACGAACAACTGTTGGGGATCTCGTTATTTCTAAAAAGCGGGAGGACAAAGAAGGATTTCTATGGAGTGAGAGTAATTGCCATCCGGGACCATATGCTATATAGCCCTAAATACCGGAAGTAAAAGGAAGAGAATAGTAAAATTAGAATAAATATAGAATAAATAAAGGGTGCTATTCCTATCTCTATCGCTCACATCTGCGTTGTGAAAGCTGTACTCATTATCGACAAGCATTAACAGCTGGGTACACTAGGTGACTGGCCAAGCCGCGGTAGCAGAGTTCCCTCAAACATAAGCACTAAATTCAAGTCCTCTCTTCAACCAATCACAGGACAACGTGGCCGAGTGGTTAAGGCGATGCCCTGCTATCCTGCATATCTAGGCATTGTGTTCGCACGCGTAGGTTCGAATCCTGCCGTTGTCGGTGTTCTTTTTGTCTTTTAAAACAAATTCTTTTGATCTTGTGATGCACTATACTCATTCTCCGGTGTTTTGGTGTTGATTTCGTTTTTTGATCATATTGATCGGTTTCAGACAGTACGAGGTCACGTGGCGTCCCCTAACCCAGCACTGCTTCTCCCAACTGACTTGGTTTACCTACCCGATTTGTTCAGATGTGTATGACATCTAAGCAATGACCGAGGGGCCGAAGCTACGTACTTTTCGAGACTGACATATAGGCCTCGGCTCCTAGACTATTCGCTTCCTTATATCCTATGCCATGTCCTTGACTTGTACGCCAAGCCCTGGTTATGTCAGACATTCGCATGCCATGAAGAAGACGAGGCTGTGTTATGCACGTGATTACAATTGGGCATCATCACAGAATTCTGGGCTGCATTTCTGCTTGCAACTCTTCCCAGAAGTTGAGCTTGCAAGAGACGCCCCAAACCAACCTTCTGTCCCTGTAAAAAGTTGGTGCGTCTATCCTAAGACATAACCTAGTCTTGCGCGAGTTATTCTTTCTCCATGCACAAATCATTTTGTCACCACTCCCCTGTCAAGACGCTCCCGAGTTCACCATCGGAGGTATAAACTTGGCCAACAAATCTAGTCATGGATCGATCAATCGATAGCCTCTGCTCTTCCTGTCATTCCTTTGTCGACAAATACCTCTGCACGCCAGAGCTGGAATTTGAACATCAAATAGGATGCTTTTCTGACCTGGAAACATCGGCCCAGAATGGTTGCCCTCTGTGTGGCATTATCGTGGGTAGTATTGCCACTAACAGAGACACCCCATGGAGCCGCTTGAGGGTTGACAACTCCCCGCTCGCGCTCAGCGTTTCCTCGACGCCGGACGATCCGAATGATCCGAATGATCCGAACGATCTGGATGACCTGGATGACCTGGATGACCGGAATTGCGTCAACGTTATATCGGCTAGTGGAAAGCGTTTAGGCTGGGTACTAACTTACATCACTCGGGCCCCGGTTGAAGAGTTCCTCGGGAGTGACATTTTGCGCGATGCATCTCTCATACGGTACGAAGTTGGGCTTGAAACTCCCTGGGTCTGTGGCTCAAGGTTTCGTCAGGTAAAGCATACTACCCAATGGGAAATACTTTGTACTCAACGCAACGGGGCAAACGTACCACCAAAGATATGCGACCTTACCACCGAGACAGGGCAGCAAGAGATTGCTGAACTGGTGAAGCATCACTGGTTAGAGAGGTGCTGCACTCTCCACAAGCAGTGTGGCTCAGTACAGGACCGACACCTGGGTCTTCCCCCGTTACCAGCTCGTGTCTTGGATGTTGGGACCCTTGAACAACCTCATCTTCGTCTCCACGTCGTGGGGGATGGCGAAAGGAAAGAATACACATGTCTCAGCTATTGCTGGGGGACGGAAGTTCTCAAGTTCGAGACGACGAAAGCGACCATGGATGATCTGCGAAAGCACATCCCCTTCCCGGCCTTGCCAAAGACAATACAAGACGCCATTGTGTTTACCAGGCGGCTTCAGGTTCAGTACCTATGGGTTGATGCGCTGTGTATCATCCAAGACGACCCTAGTGACTGGCAACTTGAAGCCTCTCGGTTCGGTACTTACTACCAAAACGCCCTCTGCACATTGGCTGCGTCTGAGTCCTGCGATTCCAGCGAAGGACTCTTTCTTCCAAGTCTTGATCGAATGTACCCTACGTACTTCTGCACACGGTTGCATCGGAATTCTAAAGAACGGCTATACTGTACCTGGCTCCCGTGGATAAGTAGCTCACCCTGGCTTGTTTCCTGTGGGCCACTGTCGAAGCGTGGATGGGCAGTTCAGGAGAGAATACTATCTCCTCGGATTGTTCACTTCACCGGGCGCTACGTCGTCTGGGAATGCACCGAGCTACTCGCTTCGGAACGCTCCCCAGGCCAAGACATAGAAACCTTCGATGATGCGATTGGTGAATTACGGCGCGCTTTGTTAAATTATAGCACGACGCCAAAGTGTTCACAGCGTGGATGGGGTAGTTTTTGTGGTTATTATGTGCAGAAAGGATTCACAAGGCTGTCCGACAGGCTTCCAGCTCTGTCTGGCGTGGTACAGCGTATTCAAAGTCATAACGGGCTGGAGTTCTACGCTGGCCTGTGGGAGAATTACATTGTTGAAGGGCTGGACTGGTATATTCACCAGCAACGGGGCCTTCCCAACAGCCAAGCCCCCATTGTACCTTCGTGGTCCTGGATAAAGTCGACAACGTCAACGGGGTGGTTGATATGCCAACCGATCTCTTGGGGAAATCTCCTCAGACCACGCAAAGATGATGAAATCATCGACCTTCGGGTCCTTAGTATCAGCACCCGGGATTACCGCCACGGCGTTGATGGTGTGGCAACTTCGGGTGTCATCACCGTCGCCGGTGAGGTCGGCATGCTGAACTTGATAGAATTAGGCTACGAGAAACATCCCTCCTGGGACAATCAATGGCACAATGAAAAGAGCGAAGACCCACATGCGAAGGGGGTACACTGGGATCGAGTTCCTTTGGAGGGGGAAGTTCATGGCGACCATATCTGTCTCCGGCTAAGGGCAGGTTCACGATACCGGGATGCAAAAGCCCTTATCTTGCGTCGAGAGAGAATGGGTGAGGATGGATTTATTCAGTATCAGAGGGTTGGGCATATCGTATTTGACCAGGGCATTTGGGATAGATGTAAGCCCGTGAGGAAGATCATTCAGCTTATATAGGCGACTTGTTTTAACGCTGCACGAAGAGACCATGTGCATAGCATATTTCTTTTTCCTGACTATATTTACTACCTACCTACGACGAGAAGGAAAGCTGGAATGTGATTATGTTTTGGCAGTTGCCCCTTTCAAGTTTACAACTGTCTATCACTCAACTGATAAAGAAAGGTGTCATCTTGGATAGAAGGCGTACCGTTCCATGTGATTCCTTGTGGCTATTGAGATGTAAGTCAACATACTTAAGTTACGGTGTTTCATGGTATTGGGTTTTAATACCATCATATATTAATGACTGTTCATTTCTTATACCGACTTTAAAGTAGTTAAATACTCCTCAAGCCCGGCCCGAGATGGGATAACTAAGCCAGAAGATCATCATAAATGATTATGTTTTTCACTGTTTTGGCTGATGGCTTTTGTCATCATTGTGGATAATAGTTAAAAGAAAAAATAGTTTCTAACTATGCTATTCCGTGTTTATTCTTACATTTATCATAGATCTTCAACTACTTGGCTCAGAGAGAGCTAGTGGGAGCCTCATAACGCGCGAGGTAGTAGGACTTTCAATTAGAGGAAATGTTACAACGGGTAACCATTGGGAAACGCCGGAAGATAAAATAAATCATGGTTTCGTGATATTCGGATTTATTAAGATCCCACATGAGCGTAGAAAGGGTCTAGGTCACCAATAATAAGGATATTCTCACTGTTAAGAGATATATGTTTGGGTTAATCTCCTTGATAAATTATAACCGCCTAATGGTGAGGCTCATCCAATGCGAAAGACCACGCTCCAGGCTCCCCAAGGGAACCTGACTAGACCGGCAGTCAACCTGAATGGGAACCTATCGTCTGAGCATGTAGCCGGATGACGACGATTGACGCTTCTACCCACCCCTACCCGGAATTTCCTGATTTATCCAAGCCCCCGAGTCACACTCAATCTGATCCTCATCAACAGGAAACCCACTACTAGTAGAGTTCTGTATCGTAGACCCAAAGCATTGACCAGGCCAATCATCCCCCGTAACCCTATGCCTCCAGCAGACAGAATTACAAACGTTGCTTTCTCTCGAGGCAATCTCGGTCTTATTGTTCTCGTTGTACGTGGCACATTTGTCGATACAATCGTCGAGGCTCGTGGCGGGTATGTTGACGACGTTGTCGGGGGACCCTGCGAAACCGACGTTGCAGCGTTTGCGGAATAGGTAGTTGGATGAGCCGAGGGCTGAGTAGATGGTGTCGTTGGAAGAGGGACAGTCGCGGTAGAGGGTTTGAGTTGGGCCGATGAGCGTTCTTGTGGAGAGGCTGGCTGTTGTAGATGTTGATGTCTTGGTAGGTTCGGTCGTGGCTTGCTCAGTCGTGGCTTGCTCGGCTTCGGTGGAAGCTGGACTGCTCGGGGTATCGTCGTTGGACTTGGATTTGTTGGCTTGTGTTCCTCCTATCGCACCTCCTATCACGGCACCCGTGATGAGTACAACCACGACAACTATGATCCAGAATCGCTTCGGGGGTAGACCACAGATCCTCTTTGGAGGCGTGGCCTGCTGAGGCGGTTCGAATGGGACCTTGTCTGTCAGCTCCTTTTCGAACTGCGGTACTACCTCTGGATAAGACCTGTCGGGAACCACTTGGAGATCAGAGTAATCGCGCGACATGATGCCTAATGTGCCGTGATGCAATGTGTTCAAAGAAAACAACAATTGTTGATCAGAGTTCAAAGCCGAGAAACTTGGGGATATCCGACTGAACCGAAACATGGGATGGGAATCCCTGCAGGGCTGAATTATCCCAGGAGACATTAATAGATTCAGGGTCGTGCCATATTGTATCCATGCAGTCGGTTCGCCCAGTCCGGCTTGAGGAGGATTGCCTGGCGCGTAGTCGGCCATTGCCTGATTCGTCTCGCTTCTGTTAATGTGCAAAACGACCATTAAGAGGACAGCTCGGGTTACATTGAACCTGAAAAGCGCGGTTCTCATCAGTGTCTGATTGGATGGATCGCAAATTCGTTACATCCCTTTGCTCCTTGAGACTGAATGACGTCTGGGCACCGTTCAGGCAACCAGACAAGGCGCGTTTTTGCATGGGCGTTAATTTAGAGGTCGTTAGTACGCTCCCAATGGACGGTTCACCTCAGCCAACCTCGTTCCAAACAAGAACACATATACTCTCTCAAAATTACCAAACAGAAACACCTATCCATTTAAAACCTATCTTTTAAACAACCCAAAGGCACTGGGGTTAAGTCTCTTCCTCGCCCACATAATCGGCTGAGCCCATCCCGGCACTTCATCAGTCGTATTACAAAACCCATCAACTCTATCTCCAGGACGAATGAGCTCTCCCGTTGCAAAATCCTTTGTCCATTTTCTCGCCATCTCATCAAACTTTTCTGCATCATTGCCTAACGTGGCAACAAGACCATCTGGCATGGGATCCCACCAGTCTGGAGTGTCTAGAAGTGATGCTGCAGAGGCTAATAACACTTCTAGAGTCAAGGATGGGGACCAGTCTAGGTCCATGCAGATTGTGCCTCTGGTATCAACGTTTGGATGTAGGATCTTGGTTAAGAACCACATTTCTGGGGGTGAAAAGGGATATCCTTCCTTGAGGTTGAACCGGATGTGAAAGATGCCGCCTTCGTATGGTGTGTCCTTGGGACCGATGAATGTTCCGAGATATGCATCAAGTCGGTCCTCGACGATTGGTCTTAGAGTGTACCATCGTTCTTCCTCGTTTCCCCAAGAACTAATAGCCCCAAGCTCAAGGAGCATCCGGCGTTGATCGCTTCGGCTCACAGTGGGTGTCGCTGTGCCTAGAGTGGGTGCCAAAGCAGCACATGCCTTGATATTGTAGGCTACCAAATCGTCAAAGTCGAAGTCATCGGGCGTCTTGGCGCTGAGAGAATCTGATGATGAGTCTGATGACGATGTGCTCATGGTAGTGAGGTCGCCTTTTCCCGCTTCCCCAAACATGGAGGTACCTTCAGGACTTGACATATCCATGATTATCTTTGTCGATGGAGTCAATTAATATTGAAGAATGATGGTATGACTGACATATGCAGGTGAGACGTGAGGCTGATTGACCCCTCTCGTCGGGTCGGAAAATCAATCAAGCTGACAGGCTGAGAAACCTCCCAAGTGGCTGCCTGGAACATATATTTGTAGCCAATGGAGCTTTGTTCTCTTCACGTGGAATCACGTATCTTTTCCATGTTTGCAAGCTCCAGTATCAATTTCTGATCACTCTGATTAAATAACGCTATGAGGTTCATGGAATGCATTCCTGAAGAGAATTACTTCGACTTAATCGTAGTTGAAGGCGGGATAACCGACCTAGAAGATCGTAGATAAGTAGGCATCACCAACTTCATCAAAACCCTTGGTCGTGGATCAAGTATGCACATAATGTTGCATTATTTAATCCTAGTCCCTTTATGCTCATCGTTTCCACTTACAAACAACAATCGCAGAACCAACAGCTCATTGTATGCCCCATCCCTGCAAACAATCACACGAGAGAAGAGACAACAATGCAAGTCGAGCGGATAACGATTGGCCATTTGGCCTTACTCATAAGCAAACTGCGATATTTGAGTGACTTTTATTCCCTCAAGGACACCGACTTCAATCCCCTCATCTAGTGGTGAGACGAATAACCTCGACGAACACTAACAATGGCCACTATTGACGCGGATCCCGTGATTGCTGCCGATGACGGTGTAGGCTTATTGCCCCGATGGAGTTACTCCAGCTGATATTGACTAGTTTAATGATAGCGATTCGTCGCTCGGTGGTGTATGGACGATCTCGCTGTATTGGGTGCAAACAGTACTGATGCCAATAGGACGCCGCAACTTCCACCGAGAGCTTGAGGAGCTCTATTCTTGACTATCGGCATGAGAATGGTAGAACATACCATCGATACAAGGACGGCAGTAAGTCGCAAGCACCGCGCCATTGTCCAGTTCTGACAGCTGTACCTAGAATACAATCTTCCCAACGACAACGAGGAGAATGAGAGACTAGGTAAGCTTTCTGTTACGTATAAATAAGAGTTTTACTTATGCTTTATAGACCTTCAACACCATCTGTGTCTTCTCACGTTTGACAACAAGCTTGGTCTCTGCCCACCCAACTTGCCCGGCTCAAATGTCCAGCGTGTGCTCGATCTCGGAACGGGTACCGGTATTTGGGCTATTGACTTTGGTGATGAACATCCCCAGGCTGAAGTGAGCGGCACCGTTTCGCGCTGGAGTTAGACTGACAATGCACAGGTCGTGGGAGTAGACCTCTCACCTAGCCAGCCCAACATGTATGCATGGACTTCGTATGCTTGATATGGTATTGCTAACATTCGTTTAGGGTCCCTCCGAACGTTCAATTTCTCATCGATGATATTGACGAGGACTGGACTTACAGCAAGCCCTTTGACTATATCCATAGCAGGATGATGAACTTTAGTGTGCAGGATTGGCCAGTTTATCTGCAAAAGATCTACGAGTGAGTTTCCCAGCCGACCCCAGTCTCTTTTACTAATACTGTCAGTAACCTGACTCCTGGGGGATGGGTGGAGCTTCAAGAGGTGGATGTCATCATGGGCTGTGACGACGGTACTCTCTCCGAGGACGACACTCTAGCCAAATGGTGCAAGCTCCTCGAGGAGGCAGCCGAAAAGTTAGAACGGAAGTTTGCCAAGACCCCTTCGTTCAAGGGTTACCTAGCCGACGCAGGCTTCGTCGATATTGTTGAAACACGCTTCAAATGGCCTACTAACCGATGGCCTAAAGACCCCAAGTACAAGGAACTTGGAGCGTGGAACAATGAGAACTCGAATATCCTTCTCGAAGGTCTCACTTTAGCGCCGTTTACCCGAGGTCTAGATTGGAGTGTCGAGGAGGTGGAATTGTTTCTCGTTAAGCTTCGGAAGGACTTTAATGATCCCAAGATCCATGCTTACTGGCCGATGTAAGTCCCGGTTGTTGGTCCTGGTATTGCAATACTAATCGTAGACAGTTGCTCCGTTTATGCGAGGAAGCCCGCGGCTGCTTAAAGAGGTTGAGAGGTTCTAACGTTTGAGGGGGCACAAAGTTATGATGTTACTCGAACAATGATGGGAATGTTCTTGAAGCTATGTACAGAAACAAGACTATGAAACAAGCGCTTTGCAGGCAGACAACAAAAGGGCTATCAAAGCTCACTCAATATATACATGAAACCAAAAAGCTACTCCTCGCAAACACTGTAACTTCAAGCAACAGTAGCACCAGTGAGAGTGAAAGAGTACTCGAGACCCTTCTTAGCCTCAGCAGACAGGTTAAAGGGGTCATAGAGAATAAGACTGGGGGTGTTGGCAACAACAAGGCTAACCTCCTCGCCAGAAGCAACAGTGACGGTGGCAGAGCCGTCGACCTTGACGTAGCGGGTAGCACCGTTGCGGAAGAGAGCAAGGGTAGCAGTGTAAGCGCCGTTAGCGGTGATTTGAACCTTGACGCTGGTGCTTGAGGTCTTGAGGGGGATGATGTTGGCGCCCATGTACTGAGGTCGTCGGGCAGACTTGACAGTGTACTTTCCGTTACCGTTGGAGTCGACGTTGGCGTAGTTGAGAGATCGACGTTGGTCGAGGAAGGTCTGGTGGGCAGAGGTGTGACCAATGTCAACGTAGGCCATGCGAGCCCAGTAGCTACCCACGATCTGGGCAACAGTGGTGCTACCAGCCACACGCTGCAGGGTGTGGAGAGGCGTCTCGTTGCTGTTGGCCTTGTACTGGACCATCATTTGGTGAAGGGTATCAGTGCCCAGCTTGGCGTACTTGTCGGGGTTGTTGGTCAGGTAAGTGAGGAAGGGCCAAGCCTGGTAATAGTTTCCAGTGTCGACCGAACCGTCAACAATGGGCTGGAAAGAGTCGCCAATGGTCTTGTGCAACTCGATCTCGGTGTTCTCAGTGGGTTGACTATGAGCCCGACGAGCAGCAGCACAGAGATCAGAAGTGCGATAAGTGTCGGCGACCCAGTTGGCAAAAGTCTCCCACCAAGCTCCGGTTCGGCCCTGGTCAACCCATGTCTTCTGATGATAGTGCAAAACGTGACCGTACTCGTGGACTGTCACGCCCGACGCGGTAAGGTAAGAGTTTTGGACCTCGAGCCAGCCCATACCGGTTGAGAAATCAGAGTGCATGACACCAGCTGCTCCAGGCAGGCTGGCGACCGAGTAAACGTTGGTCTTGGTCTTTTTTCCATTGTTGGAAGCGTCGTTGAACGAAAGTCCCGAAGTTCGGAAGCCCAGGGTGCCGACGAAGCAGTCATAGGCGGCCTCAAGCATGGAAAGGGCCTTGTCAGCCTGGCCACTGTTTCCATAGACGCGGAAATGGTTCGAGTCCTTGAACTGGCTTCCACCGGGTCCAATGTTGGGGTTCGCCTCGTAGCTTGATCCAGATTGTCGCTCCACGAGCATGCCCTCGGGAGCAGCCCAGCCAGTGATGGCTTGAAGGGAAAGGGCGAGAAGAAGTTGCTTAGAGATAGCCATTTTGTGTTTAGAGAAGTGAAAGAATGTAAAAGAGTTGATCTGCAATGCTAAAAAGGCTGTCTTGTCAAGTCCAAACAACTCGACTTATATGCCCTACCGGCAGTTTTTAAGCTTTAATTCCTCGGACTCCATCGACCCATGGAAACCCGCATCTACCATCCCATTCCCGCGGGTTCCCTGTAACCTGATTGGTGTAAAGACTCACCCCGTGAAAGCCGTCAATCCATCTAAATCAGGATCAACGGAACCCACGCTCCGGGGTCTCAGAGACTACTTCGCTTGGCCTAGATAGGAAGGTAACCCCCGTCGTATTGGACAAGTAAGGGACGACCCCTTAATAGACGGAAGGTTTAAAAGTGGACATGACACACCCTTCTTTCGACAGCCCTGTTTGAAGGAATGGAATACTACGGTAGTTGGGGAATAGGCGGACCAATGGGGTATATAGGGGTAGTTTGTTCCCCATGCTGTTTTACAAAAAGTCGCGAGTTTATGGTCGTATTTGATGACTTTTGGAGAGATACGGTGTAAGTGAGGCGACGACCCAGAAGACAAAGGTGCCATAACCACCCAGATAGGACCGCAACATTAATGAATACGGGTTCAAGGAAAAATCTAAATGCCGAAGAATAATTTCAATTTTGTTTAGGAATTCTCATCACGCGGTCAATATTTAGAACCCTTTTGCTGACCAGGCCCAGACAATCTTGGCAACCGCTCGGCGTTTCATGTAGATACACCTTGTAGTTTTTACGGATTGACAGGGACTAAAAACGTGGATTCGGGAATACGAGATTGAACAAGGTTTATATGCTTAATGCAAATAAAAAAAAAGGTCAGAGTTTAAACGTCTTTTCCGCGGAGGCCGTGGGAAAGTTCATGTCATGAGGGCATAGCTAAGTTTTTTTCATGCAGGACTTGACGGCTTGTAACATCGTGAAATTCAGAACCTCTATTGTTTTGAAAGTATATTGAGTGAGTTGACAATTATTTTTCTTACCTATCATATCCTCTGTTTAAGGCAACATCGCCAAATGGAGTCGAAATAAGGCATCTAAGTCAACCTGATAAAACATACACAATGAGAACATTAACAAGTTTAGGCAGCATCAGGTTTTCCCCTCGGCCTGAACTCAACGTCTCAACGAAATCCTAACCTTCCAAAAATAAATTGCAAGATAAATAAGCCAGGTGTCCTTTTTGTCACAGTCATCATCATGCATACAACGCGAAAAATACCAAGCACCGAAATCGCCACGCCGCCAAACACCTACACCATGTATCATGACCTCCTGGGACTCTTTACCTATGGAACTCCGCTTCATGATATTCGACTACCTCGCAGCAAGCGGTCCAGGTCACCTGTCCACCTGTGCCGCAGTATGCAAAAAATGGCAGGAAATAATCGAACCCCGGATGTTTCGACAACTAAAACTCCGATCAACACGCATCGAAGGCCTTGGAACCATGATTACCGACCGAACGAGACCCCTAGTGCAATATATCTGGCTCCATGTCGAACTCCCCCAATACACCTGTTTAATATGCAATCGTCGAGAATCGCAATCTGCCTGGATACGTAACAACCGCTTGATCAGGGGCGCCCTCTTAAAGCTCTTTGCTGTTCTGAGTACCTGGGACTCGACCGCAGGCGGTCTCACTCTAGAGCTGAGTGTTAATTCACCTAGCGACACCCAGCATTACTTCAAGAACTACTGCTTTGGAGACGGGAGGCATGAGGCGAGGAATTGGGGTGGTTCGGACCACGGCTGGAATAATGGAACTCGAACGAGGTCTCCTAGGAGTTCCGCGATAGGACGCCTGTTCGAACCCATCGATCTGATTTCTAGGCAACGGATGCTTAGGGTGGATGCCGTTACAAGGCTCGTGATACGTCGGCATCTTCGTCGACGGCTCCCGGGTTCTAGCCTACGAACGCTGCTGGACAAACTTCCACGACTAGAATGTCTGCTCTTTGAGCCATGGCGTGAGTGGGTTCCCTCATTACAAGCATTATTAGACCGAGGTGAGGGTGACCAAGAGTCAAGAAATGCCTTGATAGCTGACGTTGAGGATATAGAATACAAAAGGACGCTTGAGGTTGGTCTACCGAGGACACTTAGGAGATTATCCATCTTTGAAGATTTCGACGAGATCCATATGGGACCGATACGAAGAACCATATGGCCCCAACCACCTTTCAGCCTGACCAGACTCGGGTTCCGCGGTCTTGCCGAAACAATAGGAGACCGAAGTCTACAGCTCACACACCTCTCAATATCATTCTTAATCGATGCTTGCCACTTCTTCCGACCGGAACAGCGACATTGGATCTGGCAACACCTAGAATTCCTCTCGTTAACTTCAGAAATCCTAAAACCGAGAAAAGACAAGATCGTTCTATGGACTCTACTATATGTCGCCGCGCTCGTAGCGGCGAACATGCCCAGACTCCAAGAAATGGTTCTCTGGAACGGAGGAAAAGGACACGCATGCATGTTCAGATACAACCGTCGAAACGCATCACTCACAATACGAAGTACCTGGAAGTGTCAGCTTCTTCCAATCGTTGAGGAACTTTGGGGGGAGATTCTCTTGTCGCGCACAGGTTGTCAGCCTCATGTTGATGTTCGATCTTTAAGTAGTGGTTTGATACTTTGTCATGGTGATGCTGTTTATGAATTGGGGTTGCCATCTGGTGTTGTTGATGCTGTGTCTTTGACTCAGATGCGTCTTGAGGAGAGGATGGTGTAAAGGCATGGTTGTCCCGTGTCAAGGTGAACACCATGGTTGAGGCTGGCCTTACCTTGGATGCATCTTTATAATATTTCTGAATTTACTGGAGCAAGCCATGCATGTTTTGCGCTGTTTTGCTATTTAATAAGTTTTATCTTATCCGGTGATTAAAGTTCTCTCTTGCATTTCATATGCACGTTCCCTGCAGTTCGGTATTCTAAATACCGAGGTGCCGTCTATGATAGAAGTTCCACCACCCACCTCGGTACTTACAAATTCCCGAGCTGAAGGTGACGACATTGCAAGTCGAATCTGCCAATCCTATAACAATCCGTGCATATGCCGTAGCTGATCCTTTTGATAAACAAGTTCAGCCTATGCATGCACCTCAGCCTCGTACAGGGGTTGATGCAGACATCGTTTAGAAATCACGGACTGTTGCCATGCATGCATGCATTCCTTCGCCAAGCTACATACGCAACTGTGGTATGAGGGAGGACCTTTTGATCTCCAGACTCTCGATGCATCAAACGAGGTGGCCCTTTTTGAAAAGGGCCTCGGCACTTGGCTGGATCTCATGGGCACCTTTACGTCATTGGAAAGAGCCGACAAAATATGCATGACGTGAATCGGGTTTATTAAAACCTCCAAGGGTTTGTTTTGTTTCAGCCTAGTTCGGCTCACTCGCTCTTCAGCATGCCGTCATTCCCAGGGATCTAGCAATGCCTTCATCACTATTCAAGCTTCCCAACACCAATGTGAATACTCTGTCATGAAAATTAATATCGTAAAAGAGAAGAACTTTTGATCTTGTTTGTTTTCTCGAGAGCCCGAAGCTACATGTCGACTGGTTGCCTCAAAGCACTGTTTTCATCCGACACTCCACCCCCGCTCCAAAGCCCAAAGAATATTCGAGGCCTTCGATGAAATGCACTAATCAAGACTTGAACGACACAAGCTTGTCTAGTAAGCTTGCAAGGCTCGGGCCGGATGATCGGCTTAACCAACAGTCCCTAAAGGTCCGAGAGCCGGGTCATCGACCGCCTGCATGGGCCTGTCAGGCCTGCCAGACTTGGCAAACATAAGGTCCCTTGTTGCATGAGTTGAAGCACCCCCTGTCTTGGGGATCAACTGGGCTGTGGCATCCATATGCAGGCTGACTACGTCATTTTCCTATTGTTTCATCTACTGAGCCTCCTTGATGCTCATGCTAGAATGTTTGAAGGAAGGATTGTGGCAATCTTACTGACGTCGTGTAGGAACGCCTATGAGGCATCATCGGCACAAGGAAAACTCAAGGCCTGATCTCTTTCCCAAGTATAAAAGCAAAGATATCTCCCTCGCCAAGAGCCTATCTTTCTGAATCACCATCAACCCAAGACATAAACAAAACAGACAAACAAACCATTACTCCACTAAACCTCTTCTTTCAATCTTCCTTTCACCTCAACATCACAACCATGAAGGTCTTCACCATCACCACAACTCTCCTCCTCACCTGTCTCAGCCTCGCCGCTCCATCCCCTTCCAAAGAAGCCGCCCGATCCATCTCCGAATCCGTCAACACCCGTGTCTCCCTTGCCAAGCGAGGTGAAGACAAAACTCCCAAAGACGAAGGCTGTCCCGGCGGCAAGGACTTTGGATTCTGTGTCCCCTGGCTTGGGGGTACCTACTGCTCGATGCCAGGTCCCAGCGTTGGGGCTTTTCCTATGCCTGATGCCGAGTGTCATACTCAGGTAAATCAGATTTGTGGTTGTTGGTGTAGCTGTAGTAAGGAGATGTGTGAGGCTGCGTTGCTTCCTGTGCCGGATTACTGCGGGTAGTGTGTTATTGGTTGATACAGGAGGTGTGTTTATTAGGGGAGTTTGGAGGAGTAAGAAGACATAGAAGATGGATTATTAAGGGAAACATGCTGTGAGAGGTTTTGGGCAGCTCTCATGGTTTCTGATGCGCTTGCAGTTGAGTAACAGAGACGTCTCATTTAAGCAGTGTAGTCATGTTGCTTTGTGTTTAAAACATGGCCAAGTGTACCAGAACGACGTCATACTAACGTTCACGCCAAATATCTAGGATTTTCTATGCCAATAAGACCATATCCTGACGAGATTATTCTTCTTATTAGTATCGATTACGTTTCTATGAGGAGCCATCGAGCGCGTAAAGACTTCCATGATGTGGAGTCTTATGTAAACTCCCAAGTCTAGCAACGCCGAACAAAGCTCTACCACAGTTGGAAAATCCAGAATGGATACAAAGAAATTGGCTGAGTTCGATATACTTATAAAACATATAGGTATGAGTCGTTATGGATGCTAGCATAGTTCCTAGTCCTCAGTGTCTCTGTGGCTGCTCAACTGCATGGAGTCCAATTTCGAGGCTGCCGTCCACCAATCAGAGCCACGCCCGGTTAGCTCAATCGGTAGAGCGTGAGACTCTTAGCACGAGTACGCGATCTCAAGGTTGCGGGTTCGACCCCCGCATCGGGCTGTTCCTATTAAACGATTGCTAGCATGGCTTCTTTTTTTTTTTTTTTTTTTTTTGCCAATCTACTCTGCTGACCTGCACCTATCTTTTTGACTCTGATAAATTGCGATGCCTGTCTACGTTGGGCTGTCTACTCTCGGATTGACTTGGCACTCTCTCTTCGTATTTATCAGTCACTTGTTTATAACCTTGTTTCCACGAGACGTTGAAGATAAAGCAGTTCTCGGCCTTAACTTAATGACAGTTTGAGTGAAGAGACTAGGAGCCTTGTGACATGCCAATTGCATTAAAAGCGACAATGGCACTAGATGGCTACATTGCTATGGACCACTTCCATCATCACCACCTTGAAGTTGTCTCCCTCCCACAACCCTACCACGCTCACTCATTCCAAAGAGCACTACTTTACTTTTATATAAACAAAATGTCACCTGACTCCCGACTTGAAACCTACCTCTCCCCTTACAAAATCATCTGAAACTCATCAAGTGTCCCAGGCGCCACCACTAGCCTCGTCTCACAATTCCGTTATACCCGTAGCCACCATCTTCCACCAATCGCCCCGTCTCCATTTGCCGTACTAGCCGCCCACTCCTTTTCGTCTCTACTCGAAGCGCGTTTGGAAACGTTTCTATTGGTTCTCGAATTGGATGAGCGAACGGTCTCAAAACTGCCGGTTTTCCGACGGCGTCAACTAATCAACACCGCTTCACTATGGCATCCACTGCAAAATGCCTTTCAGTTACTAGAGACGGGTATGTTTAAGGGGGTGAAACTCGGGGTTCCGCAGCATGATCGTATTTCACCGATGACGCGGATATCTCTGTCAAGCTATTGTTTCACTCGTTGGTGGCCTCCGAGGTGAAGGCCGAACAAAGGATCCTCAAGGGATGAATTTTGGTGGTGTATAATAATGGCCTTCTTTCGCTGCCAAGAGATGTATTCACCAAGGTTGCAGGCCAATCCATTCCATTCCCTGTTCTGCGAACACCCTTTCCTTTCTTCTCTCATTGTCTTTTACCCCCTTTAATTCTTATACCCGTCAACATGAAGTCTTCTCTCTTCTTCACAAGCTTTTGGGCCTTTACCCTCGTTTCTGCCCTTCCTGCTGTCTCTTCCGGAAATCATTGTTCGGTTCAGCAGGTCAAGAACTCCAACTTTAAAAGAGATGGCACTCGCGCTCTCATCAAAGCCTACAGAAAGTATGGCATTACACTTCCTGAAAACCTCGCTGCTGCTGCAAAGGGGATCCATGGCCGCGCCGATACTGGTAGCGCTGTGACTGTGCCTGTCCAGAATGACGCCGAGTGGTTGACTCCGGTTCAAATCGGGTCTCCTCCCAAAACTTTTCAGATGGACTTTGATACTGGATCTTCGGATCTTTGGGTTTATGGTCCTCAGGCTGCTGCTGCTGGAGGTGGTCAAACTCAGTATGTCGCTGCGGAGAGCAACACGTCCAAGCAGTTGGACGGTGCATCATTCCAGATCCAATACGGAGATGGAAGTGCTGCTGCCGGACACGTCGTGATGGATACTGTCTCTATCGGAGGTCTTGCTGTACAAAACCAGGCTGTTGAAGTGGCAGATGAAGTGACCCAATCCTTCCTTCAACAACAGGACCTCGATGGTCTGGTTGGCTTGGGCTTCAGTTCCATCAACACTGTTCAGCCAGAGCAGCAGAAAACTTTCTTTGCCGGTACCAACGCTCAGCATGGAAACACACTCTTCACTGCCGACTTGCAACAAGATGCACCCGGCAAGTACAACTTTGGCTTCATTGACAAGTCAGCCTTCACCGGCGACATCGCTTTCACTGATATCGACTCTTCCTCTGGTCTGTGGACATTTACCTCTACGGGCTTCTCTGTCGGCAAGGATGCACTTTCTCAAACACCCCTGACTGGCATCGCCGATACTGGAACCTCGCTTCTTCTGCTCCCCGGCGAAGTCAACGAGGCTTACTACTCCCAAGTCAAAGGAGCCCAACTAGATCAAGCGGCAGGCGGCTTCACTTTCCCCTGCGACTCGGACCTCCCGGACTTTTCCTTCGGCGTCGGAAAAGCAGCCATCACCATCCCCGGCGCTTTCATGAACTTTGCCCCCATCCCAGGAAGTTCATCTCAGGGTCTCAACAAGAGGAGGTACGGACAGAGGTTTGAAGGGCTCAGGATTGAGGCAGTTGGTCAGGCCTCGGGCATGTGCTTTGGTGGTCTTCAGTCGAGTGATTCTGCGGGTATCAATATTTTTGGGGATATTGCGTTGAAGGCTGCTTTTGTTGTCTTTGATGGGGGGAATTCAAGGATAGGATTTGCCAAGAAGCCACTTCCTGCTGCTTCTAAATAGGCTTTTCCCTGATATAGAGATAGACTGTTGCTGGTTCAACACTGAAATGCATCTTGCCCAAATTTACTACCGCCAACTGTTATCCATATCCACTTGTGAACTAAAACAGGTAGCCCTAGGGGCCTTTTTCGGTCCCTGACACACAGTTAGCGTGTGTATATTCTCAGTACTAGAATAGAGTATTTCATCCGTCTGTCAGATTGAACGTCGATCACTTTGCTTTGGCATAGCGGATGGTGCATCCTCCGGTTTGGCTGCGCCACTCGCACACGTCAGCATAGGTAGGCAGCAGCCATTACCACCACATCAAAGGGTCTTGTGCACATCCGCAATCTTCCAGGCCTTCTACAATACCTCACATTCCATGAATTCAGCCCTCCTCTCAAATGAATCATGACTTCCAAATCACATCTCCAGATCTTCACACTTGAGGGCCCTCACTCCAATGGAGACCTGAAAGAGTTTCCTCTCTTCCCCAAACTACCAGCCGAGCTACGCTTAAAAATCTTGAAACATTCCCTAGAGCATCATCGCATCCTCAAAGTTCATCTACGGTATCCTTCCGCATTCGATTTAAAATTGGCCCATGATGGTCAGACAAAACCAGCTTCGCACCAAAGCCAGACCTATCGTCCAGTGGTCGAAGGATATCAGATGCTGAGCAAGCTTCTAAGAGTCAACAAAGAAGCCCGAGGCGCAGCCTTGTCCTTTTACAGAGTCCACCTTCCCTGCTGGCTCACAAAGGGAGCTTCCAGAAGTGACGACCTCGTCTCTGGCACCATCTACTTTAACCCAGAGTACGATTTTCTACATATTAAGCAGGAAAGCATGGATATGATGGATTTCTTCTACGATTTAAAGTTCAAATATGATCCACAGCACATTGGCATCCGGAATTTGGCTCTCTGCCGTAGGACGCTAGATAATCACGGCCGCCTCGCTCCTTTGCCACCTTCAAGCGACAACCCCGAAGCCAAGGAAGCATTCAAAGACATCATGTCTCAGCTTGACGAAGTATTTTTTGTATCCGTTCAAAATATCGCCCGCATGGTCTTGGGCCGTGACACGGGCGCACTGGCTCTCTACGAAACTTCATTCAACCGCTCCTTTCCCATTACGGCCATGGCACTCAACTTTGATCGCATATCCCGAGACCCGAGACGTGCTGAGGAGGACTTTAAAAGCCTCACTATTATGGTCAGTCCTCGAGGCCTGTACACTGCGTGGTTAGAGACAATGGAAGCGATGGGCTTCAAACCGTTAAAGACGAAATACCGAATCCTACTTACTTTTCGACCATGGGATCGCGTATACAATGAAGAAGACGCCAGAAAATGGGTCCAAAAAGAAGACGAAATCTGGAATGACACATACGTATCCAACGGGCCCTTTTCTAAAATAGACTGGAAAACCACTGCAGGTTCTTCGCTTCCGAAATTCCGAGATGAAGATCTCGACAAGGCTGCGCGGCCTACTTTTGGCTTTTGGCTTTTCCCGGTGGATGCATTCGATGATGGCTCGGAAAGTGAATCTCACTCTAATTACATTTCTTCTTGGGATGTTTCTGAGCATTGGCCTGAGTTGGCACTCTTGCGTCTGCCTTCGTCGTGATGCTAGAAATACCAAAATGGATGACTTGCCTATAGATAATCGTCCAAGGCAAGGCCACGCCGTTTATTAATCGGAGACCCATGATCACAGATTGATAGCGCTTTAGTCTACACAATGAGGTTGGCACTTAAATAGCCATGGTTATGACTCAAATGGCAGGTAGATATTAACTTAGCTGGGCCATTTATATCCCGACTCAAAGGGCTGTTGGTCGACTCTTTGCCTATTTAAGGCAGATCTCTATGAGATAAATCGTCTCTCCTCGATCATATTAATCTTTGACTTCCTATTTGCTATTGACGGGAGGCTGACCCTAGGTAGGTAGATAGATTAAATGAGTAGATACTGTCACATGACTGACTACATATGCGTGAGTGGGGGTTATGACCTCTTGAGGGGGGTTAAATTTGCAGTGCAACGTAGGTACTGCCACCGTGGTTCTGGAGCTAACGAACTATTGTTCAGGTCATTCTAATTACAGATTTATCTCACTCGTATCCAGGCTTCTATACATCATCCCGCTGTTTCCTTTTCCACCTTAGTTAAGAGAGCAACGCGATCCTCTGTCTTTCTAGGGAGCTCGTCTACCCCCAAAGAGTCATTCCCATATAGCTCTTGATCCAGCGATCGCAGCTGAGCAATGAATCCGGTATTAGGGCAAACTGTCGGCCGCGCCGAAATGATAGCTGCCAATGCCGTCTTGAGTGACATGCCCTGTCGGATCATGAGATAACCAGCAATGACTGTGGGAGATCTTGATATCCCGGCAGAGCAATGAACAAACACCTTTCCGCCTGCTTCAGCGACTTGATCGATTATTTTGCTTGCTAACTCAATCGACTCGGATATTGGTGCAGATGGGGAGTCCACCATTGAGATTCGGTGATAAGTGACTCCGTCAATCTTTTCTGATGGTGTTGATCCGATGCTAATAACAGAAGTAATGCCGTTGGTTTTCAGAAATGAAGAAGATGATGCAGCTGAACATGGCCCAAGGAAGAGAAATGGTGGAAACACCAGTACTGCGGCGGTGGCCTTACTCTGGCTAACTTTCTGTGACTTGGATCCTTTGCGACCTCCCATGCTGTGAACACGGCGTCTTTGGCTCAAGATATTTCCAAGGAATGATTCGTAGGAAGTCTAGTTGATATTGATAATGAGAATGGGAAGAGGAGGCTTGACTACCAGAGCCTTGTTAGGCAGCTGTCTTGTGACTCTTACGGCTTACAGCTCTCGTGATCCACTCACAAAGATCGCCCAATAAGCACAAAGTTAACCCGCACGTCCATGGACTCACGAGTCATGCCAGGGACGAACAATTTCTTTCAAAATGGTCAACAAAGGAGAGTAGCTTGGACTGTGAAGTATGCAAGCATTTCATCATTGACAACGCCTAATTCCAAGAGTTATCCCACCTCAGTCCTCAAAGACAACAGAAGCTAATCGATATCAAACCGACGAGACATCCGTTCAGGACGAGAAAATACACCGCTTATAGGTCGTGGTCTCCTCAATTCATACTCCTCCGGTGGCGCCAGGTTCCTTGGTTCCTGACCCAGCAGCAACGGCTTCAATCCCTTGTGGAAATTCGACGTGCAAATAGCCGCGGCCACCGCTGCTACAGCGCTCAAGAACAGCCCCATGGCGGCAAATAGTATCATCTCTTCCTTCATCAACGTCTTAGCTCGAAGTCCCTTTCCGAATAGGACAATTAGCCTGCTAACGAGGTAGCCGACGAGACCCAGGTGCAGAGCCTTGATATGCGGTTAGCAATGGAACAACACCAGAGAGAGAATACTTACTATCACCGCAAACATGCCCATTTTGTGTTCGTTTGTCACACAATAGGCTGCCACGCCGGCATGTATGACAACGATTGGTAGGACCGACATGGTCAATCCAAACTCGGGCTCTTCGTAGTGGACGTTGACAAAGCCGTACACAACGACAAAGAGGACAACAAAGAGGAGAGATATTTTGAGAAATACCAGATACGCCTTTCGAGTGATTAGTATGCACACAGTTGATCCAATCTCTTCTTCTTACCTGGTATCTCAAGTGTCGAGCCTTCATCTTGACATCGGGACTGACATGTTCGTACAGCGTCCACGAGAATTCCACATGCAGCCAACATGCGAGCGTAACCATGAAAAGACTGCAAGCCGAATAAATCGCAATACAAGCAATCAAAGCCGGTTGCGTGTATTTCCAAAACGGCTTCTCACTATCCGCAAAAGGATTCTTCTGTCCATCATACCCCTTGAGAATCCTTTCAGCCGCCTCCTTGGCTTGAACAAACTGCATCCCCGCCGTAACAGAGAGACAGACATTGATGACGCACTGCGCCCATATCTGAATCTTGTTCTTGATGCGACATGAATCAAGAGCCACGATGGCTTGGAAGACGCATCCCAATGTCGATATTGCAAAGACCATGGGAATGACGTAAGATACTGGAACTTGATAAACGACAGGGTTAACCCATCGTAGATATCTGACCAGAATAGTTCTATGCAACACACTTTAGCGTCCGTTAGAAACAAGATCAAAAGATAATACTCACATTTGAAGAAGCGTGACCAGCACGGATTGTGCAACCGCCACACCGAAAAAGGCCCATTCTAGCTTTGTATCTGCAATTCTCATTCTTGCAAAGGAATCTTCCAAGGTTTATTTCTAAACACGTTACGAAATACGAGAATTTTTGAAAAAGGTCCAAGGTGGAAAGGGGGCAAAACTGGAGACTGACACGTCACGTGGCGGGGGGAGGGAGGTACGTGGACATTGCGTACCTACTAACGCAGAGACTAGTCATGACAAAATACGAGTTTTTTTTTTTTTTTTCACGAGTGCACACGCCTTGAGTGGTAATAATTGGTCTTTAAATTAGGCGGTTTGATCAAGCGAGGCGTGGGTTTGAAGCGGGATTGGCAAGTCTTATGCTTGGGATTAAGGTCTGTCGATCGTCATCACCCGAGCAACGGTTAACGAGAAGGTCTTTAATATCAATAAAGCTGTCATTTGGTCAGACAAAGCTTTCTTCTCATTGAATGTGTGCTTAAATAAAAGATGGAGCATGAAGAGAGACAAAGGGTACTCAAAGGTTGGACATGAGGCCGGATTGTGGGGAGAAGCCGTTTCACATCTTGACTGTTTCACATCGTTCGTCTCCCCACAGGCAAAAGTACAGGGATAAAACACTAACGAGGTTATCCTCTAGATTGAGTATGGTTAGTTTAACCGCCTAACAAAGAGGAAGGTTTCTGTCAATTTGTCGTTACTACTCCAACCAACCGTAATTTCATCCATCATCCCTCATCGCATCGCTTCATCAAGCAAAGTACAGGTACTTCAGAGTATCATAACCCTTTCTTCACCAACCTCATCAATCAAGCAACGTCCCTCAAACATCATTCATATCAGTATCATTGTCCTTCCAAGACCCATCCCACAAAAACCCACACCTCGGATTCCAAAGCAACTTCTCCCCCTCGATAATCTCCCCCCTAAACGCAGCACGCAACTTGTCGTACGCAGGAGGGGAATGCTTCTCAGGATCAGGCGTGTTGGGAAACGGCCTCGCACCCATCGCGACCAACATGGCGATGAACGAGCGCTGCCTCGCCTCTTGGAGGGGATATTGCATACGTCCCCAGGGGCGCCATTGTGGTAGGTAGTAGCTATCGCGGTTCAGATCTGCTTGGTCGAAAATGTTCTTGAGGAGAGAAGTCCTGTCGCGGTCGACGATATCGGCGTAAGATGGCCCGTTTATAGATTTCCTGTCCAGGCTTGCGCCTTTCTCCACGAGTTTTTGTATCGTCGTAGGATGACTCTCATCGATGAATTGATACAATTCATTGACTGAAGACTCTTCTGACACGTCTGCCATGAGTTCCAGTTGTCTCGAGAACATGGCTTTGATAAACTCCAAGAACAAGGTGTCGATCTCCACCAATAGACTTATCTCAAAGTTTTCATCTCTGAGCATCAAGTCCAGCAGAGTACCCCATCTTTCCATCAGCACACGGTACTCGTCGTCGGTAAGAGGTCCTTTGTCGTCCCCAGGCGGACGACGCCCGTACACACGAAGGTGACGAGGCCCTCTATAGCCGGGATCAACCGGTACAAGCATGGCAGAAACACCTTCCTTGGCCCCGCCATTCTCGATGAGGACTTTGAAGACGGCGAATATCTCGTTGTTGAGGAGACATCTGAGACCGTTGTGCTTCTCCCACAAGAGGGCGATCAGAGGAATAACCAGGGAGTCTTGGGAGGTTTGGAAGGAATATTCGTCATCTCTTTTTAGCCTCGGTTTTTCGAACTTGGCGCCTTTTTCGAGAAGATACTTGATTCCTTGAGAGGGAGTCACTTTCATGGCTCCCAGGTCCTCATTCATGTCGAGTGACAACACATATGTCAGGAGTGGGTTTACTGGATGCGGTTCATGTTTGGGTAGTCCAAAGGCTGCCAGGTAGCATTTGACGCTGAGATTGATATCTCCGCCCATGTCGAGAAGTGCGTCCATCATGTCTGTCTTTCCGGTTGTTGCCATTGAGCGCGCGGCAGCCAAGATGGGTATGGAATGCCATGGGTGTAGATCTGCGTACGCATACCGAGGCAGTTCGAATAGTGAAGTGTCGTTGGGGACACCCAAGTTTGCGTCTGGAGGGAGGAGTAATCGCATCAACGGAAGAGATCCAGAGAGAACAGCCATCGAGAACGGTGACTGGGGGTCATCACTCTTCCCAGGTAAGCTCGCAGGGTTGGCTCCCAGGTCCATCCATTGCTGACAGATTTCATGATCTAGGCCCATCCTGACGCATCTGAGAAGTGCATCGTCAAGGCCCTCTTGGAGGTTGGGTATTGGGTTTCCTGACCGAAATTCCAGAAAAAGCTGAAGTAGCTTTGGGTTTCTAGGCTCAAACAGCCGCTTTTTTAATGCCCTCTCTTGTCGATGGTCAAGACCGCCGGGGCTAAGTCGCGCACCAGATTCCAGAAGAAACCTGATGGTCTCATACTGATGTCGTCGTGCGGCAAGGCAGATGGTAGACGACACAATGGGACCGACCTCGACGAGAGTAATGTCGGCACCGTGAGCGAGAGCTTTCTCAATGGCCCATCTCTCTCCATTCTGACATCCCCATCTCATCAGCCTATGTTTGGCTGTTGGGAGCCTGAGTAGGTAGGCATCCAAGGACTTGTTGAGGGGTTTGCTGGATTGGTTCAGGTGTGCGACGTCGAGCAAGCTCAAGTCGTGTAATATGGGCTCGAATAGCTCATTTGGGAGGCGTTCGATATGGGCAGGCATTGTTGGTGTCGATGATGCAACTACAAATGGAGTAGGATCATGAAAATGGGCATCAAGATGAAGACAGATTTGGGTAACTTTATTGATGACTCATACGGTGTCTATTGGATTTCAGCGTTGAAGGTCAAGGCAGCAGGCATCTCCTGCATGTCAGCATTGAGGAGCCTATCATGTTGGCGGAAGCGAAAGCCTGATCCATCGATTCACGCTCGTCAGGTCGCAACAATTTTCCTATTCTAGTCGCGAAGAGTGGCCCCAGCCAGGTAAAAGCTCAAGCGCCGCATTCTTTAGTTGGACCAAGAGATCAATCTCAAGGAACCGTGAATGCTATATCAGTTGATGTTATCACGAACATTTACCCTAGAGCCATGTCGGAAGCGGCACGTGCCAGCAACTTGACCCTGCCACAGGCCTCCAGCCAATCACCAAACAGATTGAGCCCGGTTAGCTCAATCGGTAGAGCGTGAGACTCTTAGCTTGCGCGTCTAGGTGCAACGAGTACGCGATCTCAAGGTTGCGGGTTCGACCCCCGCATCGGGCTTTTCCTATAATTACCGTATCTTTTTGCTGGCGAAATGTTCTTTTTTGTTAATCCATGCAATAATAGTATTAAGATTGAGAGAGATATTAGGACACTCCACTGGGAACTCACGTGGCCTTCTTTTACCGCCTGAACAATGTGGTGGCAGAATGGCACCGGGTACAGGCTACAGCACACATTGTGAGACGTCAGATCCCGCTTCAGTCGAGGAGGGCAACAAGTCTGAAGATCAACGAGGATAGGCACGCTGCATCCGTAACACGTGTATAACGACACCCGATTCGTCCATTCTCCCCACGAAGCGAAACATTATACAACATCACGTCTCCAAATGTCAAGATTCACCCATCGGCTCTTCTTCTCGCTTAATCTTGACTGGAGGCATTCAGGGGTTGACTTGTCTGTGGGGGTTGCAGTGCAACACGGAATCACCTCCGGTTGGACGGGGCTCTTTTTGCGGTGAAGTCTGATCACTTCCGATTGGTCATCCTGGTGTGACGGCGGTTAATGCTCGGGAACTTGTACGAGTCCGATTGATCAGCCAATATCAGGTATCAACAAATAAATACGGGATGGAAGTGACACCTTCTAGGTCCGTGACCAACATATGCCGTCGCTCATAATGTGGTCTTCAGGACTTTTGTGTCTGATTGTGCAGGCGATTGGCGTATCTGCTAGCTCAGAGTACCCCTCGCCTGAGGTGTTGCCGTCACGTGAGTCCCCCTGATTCCAACAATAACAAACCTCCACTCACAGGACCCGCAGCCCCCGGCTCTGGCAAGGGCATCTGGAAGAATGCATACGCGAGCGCTCGAGATTTTGTAGCGTTGCTGACGCTGGAGGAAAAGGTGAATATCACAGGGGGTGTTAAGACTGACAATGTCTGCGCCGGCAATACTGGCACGGTGCCTCGTCTTGGATGGCCGGGGATGTGTTTGCATGATGCGGGGAACGGTGTTAGGGCTACCGATCTTGTGAATTCTTATCCTTCGGCTTTGCATGTTGGTGCTAGTTGGGATAAGAACTTGACGTACCAAAGGGGCTATTACATGGGCAAAGAGTTCAAGGCGAAAGGAGGTGAGTTCAAATTTCTACGGTTGGTGATGTCTGCTGATATTCTTTAGTAAACGTCTTGCTTGGCCCTAATGTTGGTCCTCTTGGAAGAACACCCCTGGGAGGCCGTAACTGGGAAGGTTTCTCCGTTGATCCATATCTCACGGGTCAGTTGAGTGCCGAGTCCATCATCGGCCACCAAGACGCAGGCGTCATTGCAAACGTCAAGGTACGTATCATCCAGCTCGGCCCATGGTCCTATTCTAATTTTTGTAGCACTTTATTGCCAACGAACAAGAGACCTTCCGACGTCCTTACTTCGGAATCGAGGCTGTTTCCTCCAACGTCGACGACAAGACCCTACACGAGTACTACCTCTGGCCCTTTGTCGACAGTGTCCGAGCTGGTGTCGCTTCAGTCATGTGCTCTTACAACCGCATAAACAGCACTTACGGATGTGAGAACAGCAAACTGATGAACGGCATCCTCAAGTCCGAGTTGTCGTTTGATGGCTTTGTGCTTCTTGATTGGAATGCTCGTCACAGCCTCTCGAGTGCCAATGCTGGTCTCGACATGGTGATGCCTTCGGGAGGAAACTGGGGGGAGAATCTGACGGAAGCTGTTCAAAATGGAACCATTAGTGAGGAGCGTATCACGGATATGGCTACTAGGTTTGTTCACATCATATTTCTTCGACTCGTTGCTGACCACAGACAGAATCCTCGCAGCTTGGTACCTCACCGGCCAGGATCTCCATTTCCCTACCCCTGGTATCGGAATGAAGAACCTCAGCCTCCCACACGAACAAGTCGACGCCCGAGTTCCCGAGTCCAGACCGATCCTCTTGGAGGGAGCCATCGCGGGCCACGTCCTGGTCAAGAACGAAGACAACGCTCTCCCATTCCGCGAAAACCCAAAGATGATTTCCGTTTTCGGATACGATGCTACCGTCCCCGATACAAAGAACACGGATAGGCTTTTTGAGCTTGGGTATACTTCTTCGCCTGAAATGGGTCAGGCTGTCCTTGGTAAGGAGGAGCATTTCGATCAGGCGGCTAGAGGAGGGACTATTGTCTCGGGTGGACGTGCTGCTGCCAACTCGCCGCCATATATCAGCGATGTAAGTTGGGTCTACCCAGATGGTTGAATTGTCTAACATCTAGTAGCCCCTCAGCGCCATTCAGCAGAGAGCAGCCAAGGACGGCAGCTGGGTTAACTGGGATCTTTCATCCTTCAACCCCGACGTCAACGGTGCTTCTGATGTTTGCTTGGTCTTTATCAACGCCATGGCCACAGAAGGCTGGGATCGCGATGGTCTCCACGATGACTTCAGCGATGGCTTGATCTTGAATGTGGCCTCCAAGTGTGCCAACACCGTCGTTGTCATTCACGCTGCTGGCATCCGTCTTGTCGACCAATGGATCGAACACCCTAACATCACGGCTACCATCATTGCCCATCTTCCTGGCCAAGACAGCGGAGAGTCCCTCGTCAAGCTCCTCTACGGCGAAGCTGGTTTCTCTGGAAAGCTTCCTTACACAATTGCCAAGAACGAGAGCGACTACACTCCTTATGCTCCTTGTGGTCGAGAGGTGGATAGCACGGACCCGCAGTGCGACTTTACCGAGGGTGTTTACCTCGACTACCGTTCATTCGATGCGCGAGACATTACTCCGAGATTCGAGTTTGGGTTTGGCCTCAGCTACACCGAGTTCGAATATTCCTCCCTCAAGGTCAACATCAGGAACCCTGCTTCGACCGAGGACCTGTGGCACACCATCGCTACAGTCAAAGCCACCATCGCCAACGTCGGCCTAGTTAGTGGCGAAGAGGTGGCCCAGCTCTACGTAGCCATCCCCAACAGCCCACCCAAGCAACTGCGTGGCTTTGAGAAGCTGGCTATCGAGAAGGGATCATCAGCTGAAGTTCAGTTTGAGCTGACTCGACGGGACTTTAGTGTGTGGGATGTTGTTAAACAGGAGTGGGCTCTTCAGAGTGGCAACTACACTATTTTTGTGGGTGCCAGCAGTAGGAACCTCCCCCTAAAGGAGAGTTTCAATCTTTGATAGGCAGGGGTCAAAATTAGAGTAATAGATCGTTTGGTTCTAACTTGTCGTGTCGTGTTGACTCGTGACCACTATGATCCCTTGAACTTCCCTTTAGAAAGACCACGAGGACAAAAAGACAAAAAGTGGTTGAAAAAGACAAAAAGGTAGTTTTTTTTTTGGTGTCTTGTTTTGTTTTTTTCAAGATGGCGCCTGGTCAGAGGTGGATTTTATTTTTTAAGTGTGTGGATATTTTTGAGAAGTGGTTTTGGGTTTGTTCTGGGGCGGATATTTTTGAGATTGACCACTTGACCAGGCGCCAGCACGTTTTGTGCTTTTTGTTTAGGAGAGGAAGGATTAAACTTGCTTATAAGACTCTTGTTCGGGAAAATTTGGAAAAAAATCCAAAAAAGCGCAGTTAAGTTTTCTATGAAAGGAGAATTAACTTCTAGGCTGTAGGTCCTGTGAGTTAACCACTCGACTAGGTAGAGCACTCTTTGTCCCTTGGGACTGGAAGAAGAAGGCTTGAATCTGCTTACAATACGCTGACCTGTTGATGGCTGTTGTTTCTGCCTGGTTGATACCTAGAGATAGAAGAGTGAAGTTGCCCACCATCCACCCCACGACACGCCAGCCTTGACATTTCGGTCACAACTATTGGTTAAGAGTCCGGCCCATCTTTTTCAGTGAGGACTTGCTTTTTTGCTGCATGAGACACTGTAGGGCTCCCTTTTCTCGGTTTCAGCCAAGCATCCACGCGTCCCTCTTCGGACTTTCAGCGAGTGATGGGCAAGATGACAACACAACACACACGCTTTTCCCCAACAGAATGGCCATGTTCGGATGAACAACCGCCGGGTGGATCCTACAAGATAAGTTGTAAACCCCGCCAACTCATATTTTCGGTGATGGAATCATTGCCCGGCCCTTTCATCCGCCCTCGGCTGGCCTCACCTATTTATACCACTCCCTTATCAATACGATCCTTCGGCGGAACTTTAGTAAACTACGGGTGTATCACCAAGGGTTGGTGAGACGGCTCAATACGGATAAACATGTTACTCGAACTAATCGCAATATCCGACCCAAATCGACTCTACTGCTTATCTCACGTTAGCCACGTTTGACTGGGTTGTTCCATCCACCATTCCTGACAGACCAATTAGATGCTCAAGTCTTGACGCCAGTGACGCAAGCCACTCATCGGTGTTTGATTACTACGTGGCAGATGGTGAACAAAGACCAGCTAACTATAAACGAGGTTGATCTCTGTCTTTTCGTCATCTCCACTGCAATATAGCACATCAAAGATGTTGCAAGATACGATCGACTTGCTCTATAGAGCACCGCCTGGACTGGGCTTAGCCGTGGGCGCCGTCTTTATCGGTATATTCCTCGCCCTTCTACGCCTAGCTCGTCCCAAGCCCATCCCGGGTATCCCGTACAATGTCGAAGCAGCCAAGTCCCTTCTTGGCGACATTCCCGAGTTCAGAACCGCCCCAGATCGAAGAGAATGGTGGGCAAGCCAGGTCATCAAGCACCAGTCACCTATGATCCAAGTCTTTCTCCGCCCTTTTAGTCGGCCGTTGGTGTTTGTGGCCGATCACTGGGAGGCTACAGACATCATGACGCGTCGGATGAAGGAGTTTGATAGATCTGATGAGACTGTCAATACTTTTGGGGGCGTCGCTCCGGCTCATCACATTAATATGCGTTCTTCGAATCCTCAGTTTAAGAGGAATAAGGAGCTTATTCGAGACTTGATGTCGGTGAATTTTCTACAAGATGTTAGCATGATGTCCCTGATGCTTGACTATTCTGACTTTTTTCCCAGGTTTCTGCTCCCGAGATTTATCAAAAGTTTGCCCTTCTCATTGATCTCTGGACTAGCAAGCTTCGGCTAGCCAAAGGACGACCGTTTAATGCTTGCGAAGACATCCACAATGCCGCCCTTGACATCGTCATGGCTGCTTCCTTTGGTCTTGAACCCGAGCAATCCCAGATTGCCAAGCAAACTAGAGAGCTTGAAGTGAGTGAATCCAGCAAGACAGGCGGACAAGATGATGCTTTCGAGTTCAAGCACGTGCCCCTTGATGAGGAACTTCAATGCTTCACCACGCTGGGGGATAGCATTCTCGTTGCTGTCAGATCGCCTCTGCCGCTACTATCTCACTTTCTGTACCGGAATCTCTCTCCGATGATGAGAAGGGCTGCAGCAGGTCGTGATAAGCTTAGGAACCGTGAGATTGCCAAGAGCATTGAGCGGATGAAGGCTGGACACCCGGAACGATGCGCGATGGATAATATGCTGGCTCGAGAGGATGCCATCGCTGCGAAGGAAGGTAGGAAGCCAAACTATTACTCTGAGGTCATCCTTTGCGAGGTAAGCCTGGGCTCTTCAACACTGTCATATGTGGCTAACATTGTACAGCTCCTTGGATACCTAGTCGGAGGCCACGACACCACCTCGTCTGTTCTACGCTGGGCATGCAAGTACCTGACCGACGACCAACGTGTACAATCCCTCCTCAGAAAGTCCATCTACGAAGCATACCCCGAAGCAGCGGCCCAGAACCGTCTCCCAACAGTTACCGAGATCACCAAGAACCAGCACGTCGCTTATCTTGACGCTGTTATCGAGGAGTCTGTCAGACATGCCCGTGTTGCCCCCGTCACTTTCCGACAGGCCACGGTTGACACTCAGGTTCTCGGTGTTCATATTCCAAAGGGTACGACTGTGGGAATGCTGGCTAGTGGACCGGGTATGTTGACACCGATGACATCGGGCATCGAGGTCGACTACAGCAAACGATCGATAAACTCTAAAGCACACATGAAGAAAGTGGCGGCCTTTGACAACTCCAACATTGCCGAATTCTACCCCGAACGCTGGCTCAAGACGCAAAAGACTGAGTCTGGAAAAGAAGAGACAGTCTTTGATCCCAACAGCGGACCAGCTCAAGGCTTTGGTCTCGGTCCTAGAGGTTGTTTTGGGAGGAAGTTGGCGTATATTGAGCTGAGGATATTCTTCACCATGATTTTGTGGGAGTTCAAGATGAATCCTATTAAGCAAGAGTTGAGAAGGCAGGATGAGAGTGTTACTTTGACGAGATCGCCGAAGTATGTTTATGTGAGTTTGGAAAAGGCTGGACCTCGGCAGGCTGTTTAAGATACTCAAGCTTATTTGTGTTGAGGATTTATGACATGATGTCTATTTAATATGTCTATGGTTCATTGTACATGGCCACTTTGAAGCCCATCACACTGTCCAAGTATCAACCCCGGAACCCCAAAGTTTGGCAGCAATACCCTTGCCTTGGCGAGATGGGATGATAACCACGGATGATCAGGGTGTCCTTGAGTCTTGCAGAGAGCTACTGATAACGACCACATCAAGCGGTAGATCTGTCTGGAGTCCTCTCTGAGAGCTTTTGATGCGATTCTTAGGATTTGAGTGAGGGATGAATCCATTCGTGATTGAGACTCTTGGTCCACGTGTAGACAGGAGTAGAGGACTTGTAAAGCGTGAAAGTCTAAAAAGGCTGAGTAGACTGTCCACATGAGTCGTTTGCCGCCAGAGCTGGTGACTTGCTTGGCCAGTAACAAAATATCGGCGAATTCCTTAGCCATAATGTCAGTCATGTCAGATGGATGTTTAGACTTGTTACTCACATCACCAAAGCTCTGAATGTGGCGCCAAAGTCTTTGAAGACTGCAACTATCGGGTCCCGTTGTTGACCTTGCTAACCTCAGGAGCTCTAGCTTTGCGCCCTGACACAAGTGGTATAGGCGTAGTGGTCGGTAGTTCTCCAGATCATCCAAGATCTCACTAACTGGATAGTCGTCTCCCCATATTTTGGGTAGGATGGATCGCACGCTTAGGAACAAGCGCTCGTGGGAGATGTAATCCGAGGCCTCTCGAGACGAAAAGTCCATGCAGAGCTGGCCGCCATGTACATTGCCAGTAGCTGAATCGGCGTCCAAATATCTAACAATATCAGCCTAGGTTCGCGTCTTGGAAAAAAAAGGCCTACAGCGTATATAGCAGCATCGTCTGTGAAAGATACGGCAGCCCTTTTCCATCCACATATTCGTCACCATCTAGATACGGCCTTAAGAATGATCGGATGCCATCGAGATGAACTAGCGATGCTGCTGTACTCTCGGAGTCATATGCCTCGTATCGCAGAATGAGAAACCACATTGTAAACAGTGCGTTTATGTCGTTGTCTCGGCCCTCAGAATGACATATGTGATGCAACAGAGATGACAAGTCTTGTAGAGCCAGACTATAGTGTACTGCAGCTGCAGCTCCAAGACGATGAGCTGCCTCGAGAGCATCGGTCGACTCATCACCACCTTGAGCCTGAAGCACTTGTCGAGCTCGTAATTCCATACTTGCAACAGCGATAAGACTCCTCATCACACCGGGGTATTGGTTTGCGATGTGCGTGTAAATGTACGAGAAGCAGCTCCATTTCCAGAGTTTTCCATAACACAACACCATCATCGACTCTGGGATGTAGAGAAACGCGGCTTCATCGTCGGCGCTGAGCTGTAGAGAATTCGCAAGAGGAGCATGGTTCAGCGCGAGTGTTGACTGTCGGTTGATCTTTTCCGGGCTCTGACTCGAGGCGTCTTCGTTCAATCGTGATGGTGTCGTGGGAAGCTGCATACCGCTGCTCTTGGAGGATGAACTATCACAAGGCGTGGCTGGACACGATGGCGCCAACGGTCGAGGAGAGCTACGGCAGCTCCCTGGGCTAGACGCACTATTGGACCCCCGTGACCTCCTCATGCTCAGAGACTTTCCGGGCTCCAGCCACTCACACTTCACGGGGCTGTTGGCACATCTCTGACAGACGGGCCGCCGCTCATCGCATTTGACTTTTCGGATCCGACATGTTATGCAGCCTACCTGCCGTTAGTTGCCTAAACTGGAAAATGGTTCAACTTTTCCTGCTTACCGTTCTTTGATCGCGCCTTTCGGCGATTCGGTGATGGGCCCTCGTTCGGCATTTGACGAGTCGTGGAGGATGGTCGAGAAGGGGGAGGGAAGAAAACTAGTTAGAGATTGTAAATGGACAGCTCGGCAAAAAGGTACAAATAACTTCTAACGCGATTCCGAATCCGAATGGTCAGCTCGGCAAGTATGCGCGGATAAGGATATCACGGGAAGGCTCAAGCGCGGTGGCGAAGAGTGTCTTGGGGGCTCGGCATTCAAGATTGGGAATAGCTTCAAGCCACGAGCGACAACTTGTGAGTTTGTGAGTGGCCGCCTCGGCAATATAGCTTCTGAGGCAAAAGTGGAGATGCAACACAGACCGCTTGATTAAAGTTTTTGATTGGGCGTTTTAGCCGACTCGAGCTTGTCCCCCTGCTGTGAGATCCACGCGATTCAGGTCCGTGAAACCTTGGTTGGTGTTGAGATGCAGTTATGGCCTGATGATGAAGTAGATGCGTTATATAAAAAGAATTTGAACAGTAAAGTTATGATGGTATTAATGATCAAATAATCGTGCATTTCTGATTTTCGATCTATTGGGAAGACAACAGCCATGATGATCTTGTCAACGGAGCAAATATACGATACAATTTCCAAGTCGATCGAGACTCATTCAAAAGACTTGGCTTCAATATGTAAAAAGGTATTTGTCAATGATCCACCGCTATTTATAAGGCTAATGTAGCTTCAGATCCACGAAAATCCGGAGTACAACTTTGAAGAGTTTCAAGCCCATGACAATATTTGCGACCTCTTGCAAAACCTCGACTTTCAAGTAACGAGACATGCATATGATCTCGAGACATCCTTTGAAGTCGAGTTCGGTCAAGGGGGGAAACTGGTTGTGTTCAACGCTGAATATGACGCCCTTCCCGGTCTCGGTCATGCCTGTGGACACAACTTGATTGCAACAAGTTCAATCGCCGCATTCCTCGCAACAGCCCAAGTTCTTCGTCATGGAAAGTTCAAGGGACGAGTACGACTCTTGGGAACTCCCGCTGAAGAAGGAGGCGGAGGCAAGATTCGGCTTATCGAAGCTGGAGCTTATCAAGGTGTTGATGCGTGTCTCATGGCACACCCCACAGGACGTCTTTCACCTGAGGGGACGAGGAGAGTAGATGGTATTTCGGCTGCCAAGTCAAGTGCACGGAGGCAGTTGGAGGTGACGTTCAAGGGTCAGAATGCTCATGCGGGGATGAGTCCCTGGCACGGGAAGAATGCCTTGGATGCCGTGGTGTCGTCTTATGTCAACATTTCCCTTTTGCGACAGCAGCTGCCTCCCTCTGCGCGGGTGCATGGTGTCATCAGAGCAGGAGGCGCCGAGCCAAACATCATCCCGGATACTACGAGTCTTGAGTACTATCTGAGGGAGAGCACCGTTGAGGAGATTCAAGATCTGTCTCGAAAGGTTGAGGCATGTTTCAAGGCTGGAGCAGTGGGAACTGGCTGCACGTTGGAGTGCGACTGGCATTCGTGAGTACATGAGATTGCTGAATGTTTACCATGCTAACTTTGTCGTAGGGATAAAGACTACATGGAGCTTTGCCCTAACACGGCCATCTCAACAGAGTTTACAAGACACATGAAGGCATTTGGCAGAGAATATCTCGAAGACTCAGGGAAACCGCCAATGGGAGCATCAACAGACATGGGTAAGTTAAGATGAATTCTACCAAGAACCCTTTCTAACACCTCCAGGCAACGTCACATATCTCGTACCAGGCATCCATCCCATGTTCTCGATAGGAACAGAGGACCCCCTTATCCAACCTCACACACCCGAATTTGCCGCGGCAGCTGGTACAAAGGAGGCATTAGATAGCGCCCTGGACTGTGGTAAAGGTCTAGCCGCAACAGCTTGCGAGATCCTTCTGGGACCGGAGTTGTCAACGAAGGCTTGGGACGAGTTTCGTCGGGATGTGGAGCCGATCATAGATAGATTGTAGCATGTGAAACTGCACATTAGAGTAAAAATGTACATAATTGCCAAGATATTGGATATCCCTCATGTAAGGGTTGCATTAAGTCGGCATTCTCTCCTCCCTGATCGATCTGTCCTCCGGGCTTCCCCCTGACTCGTTTTGGCATAACTTGTAATCTTGGCAGTGCTGTTCGGATCCGAGACCCGACGTGTAAACCACAACAGCTGACTTCCTCCCCCGTTATCTCGCCCACCGCTATGACTTTCCCCATAGACAACTCTGGCAATCTCGATGCCCTCATCTCCACTAAAGATTACGTCGTTATCTCCAAGAATGTAATCAAAACCCAATTACCCCACGTTCAAGATATCAACCCACGGTCTCGGATCCGGGGAACGGGAAGCATATCAGCCACCAACTCCCACTCGATGATTCAGGTTCCAGGCCACGACTCAGGTTTTCGTTGCCGACGTGGCCAATCGGCATCTCCCGTTGGATCAAGTTAGTGCACTCGTTGCTCGGACGCTGGAGGGCGAATCTTGGTTTGCCGATGTGGCCAATCATGTTGAGCTGGTTACTGGTCCGCGGAAGCTAACGCCGCGGCACGTTATCCCGGGAGGCGAAATTTGACGTCTAGAATTGACGACGATGTCGGTGGAGGAGATATTACCCCTTGTTATAGATTGCGGGGGAGGAGAATGCCTGGACCGCTCTATGGAAACTATTGATAATGTCACAGGTCATTGTCACGCTCGGTCTCCCCATTCAGCAACAACTTCTCGTACTTAACCAGGCAATTGTCTGCCTTTCAGAGTGGAAATCTCAGCAAACACATCAACAACTCTACTAACAAGAACAACTATCACTTTGCAAACTCAGAATGGAACAGGACAAGACAGACAAGACCATGTTTCACCCTGAGGAGCCAACTCCCAAGGTCGGAGAGATGCTCAGCTTGCAAGGTTCCCTTGAGATTGCAGAGGAGGGGACGGCAAGAAACCACGAAGGGAAATATCTTTTGAGGAGAATTGACTTCTGGTACGTCCCGAGATTCAATTATTGAGATGCGATTGTTGACGATGGCTATCTAGTCTAATGCCGCTGCTCCTCGTTTCGTATACGCTCCAGTTTCTCGACAAGCAATCGCTCAATTTTTCTTCCATCATGGGAATTATTGATGACCTGGTAAGCCGTGTTCATCTACAACCCTCTCCAACTCATCCTAACTAATAGCACTAGGACTTGGTTGGATCAAGATATAGCTGGTCTAGCAGCGTCTTTTACTTTGGTTACCTTGCCTTTAGCTACCCGGCTTCGTTCCTGATGGTTCGCTTGCCACTGGGTAAATATTTGGCTGGGACAAGGTTAGTCGGTGCAATTTATGGTGCAGTGAACAGAAGCTTACTTGACTTGTAGCTTCGTCTGGGCTGTTGTCTTGATTTGTCACGCAGCAGTGCAAGACTTCAAGGGTCTTATTATTGCGCGCTTCTTTCTCGGTGCCGCGGAAGCATCCATCTCGCCTGGATTCTCCTTGATCACGGGTATGTGGTACAAAAGAGAGGAGCAACCTCTTCGACACGGTATCTGGTTCCTTGGTAACGCTATTGCTACCATGTTTGGAGGATTGTTGGCTTATGGCATCGCTCATATCGGTGGAGCCCTCGATGCTTGGAGGGTATGGAATACTACCACTTCTTCATTGTTTCACGGCTAACACTCAACGTGCAGTGGCTTTTTATCATCTTTGGCCTCATCACCCTCGTCTGGGCCATTGTTCTCGTCATCTTCCTCCCCGATACGCCCGACCAAGCACGCTTCCTCAATGAACAACAGCGAACCCAGGCCGTCGATCGAATCCGCAGCAACCAAACTGGAATGAAGGATAATCACTTCAAGTGGGATCAAGTCCGCGAGGTGGTCCAGGATCCTAACGTGTTGCTGTTGATGGTCTATCAGCTGACTTTCAGCATTCCCAATGGCGCCCATACAACTGTAAGCAGAACGGTGGAAGACATGACGTGCATCTCTGACACCTCTATAGTTCAGCAGTTTGGTAATGGCTGGCTTTGGATTCACCCGATTTCAGGTGTATCTCCTGAATATGCCCATGGGTGCTATTCTTGCCTTCTTTGCCATCGGTTCGAGTTATCTTTGCAGTCGCTTCAACGGTTACAGAACCATCGTTGGAGCAGCTCTGAGTCTCATCAGGTTAGTACAGACCCTGACTTGGCCATCACCATCTTGAGCTAACATGACCGTAGTTTGACGGGCTCAATCTTGGTTCGATTCGGCCCCAACCAAGGCAGCCGACTCCTCGGGCTCTGGCTTTTCGTCGCCTTTGCTGCCGGATTCCCCATCTCCCTCTCGTTGATCGCCTCCAACGTTGCGGGCTTTACCAAGAAGAGTGTTGCTTCAGCCATGATGTTCTTTTGCTATGCCGCTGGTAACATTATTGGGCCTTTCCTCTTCTTCCCACGTGAAGCCCCAGAGTACGCAGTGAGTTTTAACACAGTCCTCATGCAAGAGAGACTGCATCACTAACTACCTTTTAGAGCGGTTTCCTTGCAACAACCATTTGCTTCGGCATCTCCACACTGACGATGCTGGTCCTGCGCTTCACGCTGATCATGGAGAATAAACGCCGAGACAAGCTCCAGCAGACAAGCATCTCCCTGCCACCGGAGCAGCTTGAGCTTTCTGACAAGACGGACCGTCAGAATCTGAACTTCCGATATCTTTATTAGTCTACGGACACCAACTTAGCACCTGAAATCCAGCAGCCTACTTAGGCAGAGCCAATATATTGCATTCTACCAAATTCCCAATTCGCATTGACAGAAGAGGCCATGGCCATCTACTGGCATCCCAACACGGCGGACTCTTTTCCCATTCCTCACGCTCTTCTTTCTGAGTTTCCATCTAATCGTCAACCGCCTTGAAAGTTTCCTCTTTGTGACATGCCTTTGGCCATCCATGCTGACGATAGATCTGTCTAACATACTGGATATCTAAGTCAGTCCCCCATCTCTCGGTCTGTGCATGCACTTCCTCCATCGTAATATCGCTCTCACGCTCGGGGATGTCCTCTACTTCGGTGGTAATCCTGCCTCTACATGGAATGTGCTCCAGTTTCCGATAGGCTTCTTTCAGACTCTCAAAGTAGTAGTCGATTTCAACTGGCTCTCTAGTGTCTGCTCTGATGACATCTTCAATGATCTCGCAGTCGTTGACATTGAGCCAGAGTTCACGCCCATAACCCTCGCGACCACGGCTTCTGAGGATCCCGCCTCAGACCCATCATCTGATGACAGAGGCGTCGCATATGATGCTATGGCCGGTTCAAAGGAAAGGGGAGTCTGTCTTGGCACTTGTGGGTCGTGGATAGTTGAGGTGCTCTTGGGCAAATTGAGGTGTTTATGCAAACGGAGAGTAATTTCCCTTGAAGCCAGGGGTAAAATTAGGAAGCTGGCTTAGCTCTGCCGGTAATTGAGAAACGGATGTGATTGCAAGGGACACTCCCTTCTCAGGCAAGCCTTCTCTCGCATTGGCCTCTTGCAAGTTCAACGACTTGTCCCTCTGGGCCAAATCCGACATGGCCCTGGTCTGAAAGCTCCTCAAGCTTCAACGGTAGCTTCTCCAGCTCTTCACCCAGTGGATGGGCCCCGAATCTCGATCCGGCCGCAGCTTGGTCCAGTGATATGTTTCTTGTTGTACACATTATTCTTGAGAATGATACGTCGCTGGAGCAGCCGTTCAGTCTCATTGCAATCGCTCCGATGACGACCCCGACCGTAAACACCAGAAAAATAGCCCCGTATGCAATCCACAGTGCCTTGGGATCATATCTCCAGATGTTGGACGCTGAAAACGTTTCGCAGATACCGGGGCTCGTATCATAGATGTGCAGTGTTGGGTCAGCCAGGAGAGAGATGGAGACGTTCCTCACAAGGTCCACAATGCCTTGTCGCAAGCCTAGCTTAGGCCACTCCACAGATGTAAACAAAGTCTCGTTCAGATTTCTAAAATCTCTTTGCGGACCAACCAGCGAGGAGTAGCTTAGTATCGTTGTTGTCACCTGCCCGCCCCAGCCCCCGCGTGGAAACCAACTATGCCCTTGGACGTGCTGATACGCCCAAAAGTTTCTTTCCTTATAGGTTGCTGAGAGAGACATGTTCCCGGGAAACATGGGCCAGGGGACGCGGTCCACGAACTCTTCGCCGACGACCTGAAGGCGACGCACGTCGTTGATAAATGTGACATTGAGCCTGTAAATGACACGATATGGCTGGCATTTAAAATACTCATCGTCTGAAACTGGCTTGTCTAAATGCTCCCTCTGCTCCGCCAGGGCTACGAGCTCGCGACCGTGGAAGAGAACGCCGATGTATATATAGGCCGACTTTCGGTAGGCGTCTGTGGAGTTGATATACGCGGCTTCTGTCGAGTTGAAACTGATTCGAGAGCAATTATACCCCACACCCGGCGTCGTAGTTATGTAGGTGCAGTTTGGACCACAGATTGAAGGGAACGGGAGAATCTCTTGGCCGATGACAACTTTGCGCAACAGCTTCTCGGCGACGGGCGTTGGCCCACCGTATTGCCATGGATCAGCAACATCATTGCCCTCTTCATCTGGGCCGTATTCGGACAGGGGCGGTCGGATACCAAGACCAAGAAGGGTCTCATTGTAGTTTGCCAGAGACGACTGTGGTGTTCTATACTTCCAGTCGAATCTCTTTTCGAAATTCAAGACCGGGATATCACAGCTGTGATTCGATCGGGTCGTCACCGTCGTCACAGAGACAGTCGCTGGAGTCACTATGGCAGCGAGTGGGATGCCCCAGAGGAGCACGGTCAAGAGTACGAGACAGGGCATGCCCATCCAAATGTCATGGACGAGAAAGGCGGTTGGGTCAGTAGTGATAGCGAAGAGAGCGTCGATTCCCCTAAGCGACATGAACCGTTTCCGCAACATGGTCCATACCAACTGCTTGATGACGATGCCGAGACTCGCCGCAAAGCAGGCCTTGACCAGAAAGGCAAAACCTGTGCCCACGCGAATGACCCATCGTTGGTCTACTGCGTCTTTCCCATTCATTGAGGCATAGTAAGTATGGTGGCCAACGACTAGGGTGAAGCCGACAAGCCACAGAACAACCATGAGTGATGGGTGATACCAGTGGATTTTGATATTCATACTGGATGCGTTTTCTGGTGGGGAATGCTGAAGGTTTTGTGGAAACGCTGCCTCGGCGGCGGTGTATAAGGCGTCATGTTGATGCTGAGGGTGACCGTACTGGTACTGACTTTTGGTAGCACTCTGGTAATAGCAGGAGCAACCACGCTCCTCTTGATTGTCGACATGATACTGCTGACATTTGGTCTGCCCCCGGGAGGCATCGGCCACTTTGAAGTCTTGTGTCATGTGGGTAAGCGGCAAACGTGCGACAAGTTACCCCCTTATCCAGATGTGAGAACCTACAGGCAAGCACGCACCGCAGGCGGCCTTATGTACCCCGATAGCTGTGGCGCTTTGCATACGGTGCATCATTGCCCTTAAAGGAGGTGTCTCAGCCCTGTGCCAAAGGATCTTGTCGTGGCTTTCGCCTGACGCCTTACCTGTCTGGTTGCTTGCCAGCCTGGCACAACCAGAGAGTAACTAACCGGCCATCGGATAGACAATGAGGGCTGAATTAAGGTTGAGCCATCTGTCTCTACCTATTTGCCCACTCGAGTACTTGCTCGAGTGGAGGCTGAGGAGTGTCCCTGGTTGGCTAAGCCAAGAGCGTCGTGTTTCAGCTGAGGCTGAAGCTTCCGTGACAGATACCTCTCATGCGCCATGAGTCGTGTGACAGTTTATATCACCTCCATACTGAACTTTCCTTTTGTGCTAATCGTCCTGATAGCACAAGGCAAGCAGATAAGAAAGAGAGTAGACGTTCGTGTCCATCCTGCCCACCAACCATAACCAAAGGATCATTCCGCAGAAAAGCCAGGTTAGTAAAGAAATCCCTCTAGGCACAAGACCGACACAATGCTCAGTAGTAAGATAATGTGAGCTGATTGAGGCTAATAGCAGCTGATGGGCGCCTAGAAGCAACTAAGACGGAGTTAAGCTCGCGAGTAAAGAGGACTACCTTGCTAACTCACATGTCACCTCTGTTTCGTCTCGGGATAAATTTGCCTCAATTGCTTCATATGGACACATTTCTGCCAACATGAAGCATCAATATTGCGTTTGTGATCATCAGTCAAGCGTGGACCACTCGCGTTGTCGTCGGAAACATTTGACGGCCCGAGCTTGCATTCGCCCGATACTTCCGGTCGTCTTCGGAGGAAGTCAAGTTCTCCACGAGCTTAATCCATCACCAAGGGGCAAAGCGCCGTTCCACCAATTCCCATTGGATGTTGCCGTGGCCGCAATTTAACAAGCCTCAGCCGACGAGCCTCTTCTGGCAGCAGCCGAAGACGTGTATACCTAAAGGGGATAACGCCGAACAGGGGAGAGCATCAGGTCAGTCTTGATGACTTCAAACCCGATTCACGCTCTTGCTTAAAAAGTAGTCAAGAGAAAGCCCTCCAGTCGCCCTATCTCGTAATCCTCACAACAACACGCGCACGCCATCTTCAGGATGAAGGCAACTACTGCAGTCCTTTTCCTTCACGTCACCGGATCCGTGGCATCCATCTTTGAAACCATATTGCCTACGGAAAGACCAACAATCACAAGTGACCCCTCAGAATGCGCAACCCGCTCCCTCGAGTCCTTCTTTGATGTTCGTAAGCTAACCGGAGAACTTGGCTCTGCTTTTCTATCCTTTGGCAGCGAATTGAACAAAGGCTGCAAGTCAACGTTTGTCGACGTCATGGGCAATACTGCCTGCACCAACCCTCCCCGGACAAAAATATGCTCTTTCTCAGACTATGCCCCATCGACTCTGTTGTCCGAGTACTGGTATTTTGGAAGCATGGCTTCATCATGGTGGGCCGAGCATAGTTCTCAGGCTGTTGAGAATGCTGCGTACTGCCCCAACCGTTGGTTTAGAGCCATGAGGGCGGTGCCTTATGGGGAAGTGTGGTTGAACGACACCCTTGCTATTGTCAACTGCTACGTCGAAGCGCATGCAACGAGTACATCGTCAGATACCCAGGTGCCAACTTCAACAAATAGTATAGGAGTCAGCCAGACTGGCGTCGCAGCTACTGTCACGACGGAAAACTCGAACGGTATTGGCAGAAGTCAAAATGTGGAATCATGGGCGGTCATCGCAGCAGGATTCGCGTTGGGAGCAGTGAACTCGTTGTAATCGCGGCAACAATAGATAATATTGAAGAAGCCTCGACATAGAACAAACTTCATTGTTTAAATTAATGTCTAATAATTGACTGTGGCTTTCACCAACTACTTGGATCAATGGATAAAACAAAAGTACCCGCGAGGCCCAACGGCATCATGAGCCCGGAGTGACAAACGATCACAAACTTTCCATGCCACACTGAATGTAACTTGAAAGGTTAGCGCTTGTTTTCAAAGACTTTCATCTAACAAAGTGATATGAAACGGTGTCTGTCTCAGATTGATAGTCGGAATGTGTCTTAATCATGACAGATGTTCATAGCCATGGAAGTAATTGATTCGATTTCATCATAGACAGGGAAAGTGAAAGAGACTGTTTGACATTTACCTTGAAGTCAACGACATGCCCTTGGTACTATATGTCAGCGGCTGGCCTTTCTCGACTCGCGAGAACAGAGGCAGGAGTCTAAGGCCAGATACATAAGGAAGAGAAAGAGAAAGAGATGAAAATCTTGCGCGATCCCGGTTTTATCTCACTGCAGGATCACTTCTCCATTCTTTTCTCTGCAGCCCTAGTCGCGTGACTGGCTGGAGAGCAATGATCCTTGACCAAGGTGTGGTGTTGGCAATGCAACAGAGGACATGCAGGTCAGAAAGTGATCTGAGCGTTGCAACCTGAACACGGTCGGGCATGATCTGACAACAATGAGGCCTGGAAGAAGGACGAGACATCAAAAGAAAGGCACGACCGGCGGAACTTTTCGAATGCAAAAGAGGGGTGCCAGTATCTTGGGGGCTTCTCGTCCCAGCGAGAGTGGTGTTGATAAAATTACAGCCTGACTTGAAACAAAAACAACGCAGAATGCCTTAGACCCCTATCCCTACAAGTTTATTCTGAGCGACAGCGTGTTGTCAAATGTGACGGTTCCCCAAAACGGCTCCATGCCAGCGTTTCCCACGTTGACGTAAGTGCTCTCACCAAACACACCCTGCTTAGAGAGAGCCAAAAGCCAGTCCTTGATATCTCCTGTGAAAGAACCACCAGCCTGGTTGCCGAATTGATCATTCTCGGGGGCCAACAGGGATGAAACTGTGATACCAGTGTCGACATTTAGGCCTTGGTACAGCTTCCAGCCACTCTTTCCATAGAGGTTGTTGATGGTCGCAACGGGGCCCTTGTCGAAGCCGATTGGCACTTGTCCACCCTCGTATTTAACCCAGAGCATGAGTTCTTGGGCAGCGCTTGATGTTTCATCGCCCTTGGTGTCGGAAGTCATGAAATCATATACGACGTTGCCTATTTCACGGAATCAGCCAGTGCCTCCCAAGTTTTGACCCTATAAGTAAACAATACCTTTGTAGGCAGTAGAGTTCGAAACAGTCCACTCATACGTAGTTGGGATACTTCCAATGTCACTGAGTCTCGTCTGAAGACCCTGGGTAAGGCCGACAAAGGAATATCCCTTCACCAAGTCTGGGTTTGTCGCAGAGTTAATGTCCCAGATACTGCTCCAGTGGATCTGCTGAGCATCTCCAGACCCCGAAATGTCATAATATCCAGTGCAGCAAGAACCGTCGATGGATTGATAATTGTAGTTCATGGAAAACACAATCCAAGGACTGCCGGAGATGACCTCGAATTCGTTTGGAGCGCCGCAGAAAGTTGAAGTCGGTTGGCCACTGGCGCGGCGAAGGTGACCCAGCGACGATGAAACGCGGCCTGTCGCCAACGCACTTACTGCGAGGGCAGGGATAGCGAGGTAAACTGCAAGCTTCATTTTGGATGGGGGTGCACGAAAGTGGTCACACAGCTTGGTAGCATCCGTGAAACCCTTGGTCAGCGAGAGGACACTGTTTTATGGCAATGAAGAGCTGCTGAGTCTATTTCTCCTATATCTACAAAGAATTTAATAAAGGATCGGCCTTGATGTTTCAGCGTAGTGAACCAATTGTTTATTTCATCAACCCGAAACCAGCCCAAACTCGAAACAGTGATGCGATTGATGGAACTCGAAGAGCAAAATAAGCAGGGACCACATGCGGTGATTTATAGGGAACGATTACGCAAGTCGCTGACTACGCCGTTTGATCTTCGTCATTTTCTATTTACTACAGACCATGTTTATTCTTTCCACTCGGAGCCTACCTAGGCACTGTTCCGGGGGGTGAATAGAAGACTTGCCATCAATTTCATGCTTCAAAGGCGCCATGGCACTGTTTAGTAACCAGTTGATCATCGGGTTCAACACACGTACGTGAAAGAAGTCATCACTTGCAGAGAAAAATGGCTTTTTATTCGTAGGTCGGCATGTGATGTGTATTGAGGCGTGTCGTTGTGACTTGACCCATCCAGTCGCAACTATTCATACTCTTACTGTCCCGCAGGCACCAAGAACGGCACAAACTTGGGAATGAGATCATCATCATTCAGCAGCTCATCCTCTCTTTCGGTACTAGTCGGAAATGGCGCCGAAAGCTTCCGGGGATCGTCTTCACTGAGCTCTTCCTCTTTGACGCCCGTCTCCTCATCCAGCTCCCTTGCATTGTCTCCTGACTCGGCCAGCTCCTTGGCTGATCTTCGCGCCTGCAGTTTGTCGATCCAATCCTTATCTTCAGGTCCAATCTCCAACAAGACAAACGGTGGGTTGAGGTTCTGGAAGTTCCCCTTGTACTTTTCGAGATACGCCTCCGCCGTCTCTTGGGTCTCTAGTCGAACCGAGGATGCGGAGCCTGAGTCTTCACGGTCGGCTTTGAGCACGACCGTCATTGGACCCGAGATATTACGGATCTTCTCGTCGATATGGTCGACTGGGCCACCATGCTGGAGGAGAAGACGGATGGACTCCATAGACTTGAGGACCACCGCAATCCACAACGCCGTCGGGCCTGTCGCAAATCGCCCGTTCCCCGCGTGAACATCGGCGCCGTGACTTTCAAGGAGAAAACGGACCATCTCCGGCTTGTCGTTGGCTGCAGCCATGTACAGCGGCTTCATACCTGGAGGCATGCGGTGCTTGTTGGGGTCAGCACCATAGCGCTCTATCATCAGCCGAGCGCTATCAATAGAACCCGCTCCTGCAGCTTGATCAAGAAGATGCTGAAGGTTGAGTGTTTGACCTTCGGGAAGCTTGTCTAGGGACATGGTGTCGTGCTCAATGATGCCAAAGCTGTTGATGAACTCAAACTTGTCGGGGCTGTTGTGTTCCATAGCGCCGTATGCCCCGTACACGAACGGCTTATAGAGTTCTTCAGGAATGTCAAAGGGGAGGATCTCTCCATCAAGATCAGTGGGATACTGGTAGCTGAGGAGAAGCTTGAGAGCTTCGATAGAGCCGGCCATTGCCGCTTCCGGGATGGCCTCCACGATGGCTTCTCGCTGTTGCTTTGATAGCAACTCGCCCTTTGTCTTGCCATCTCGTTCCTCTAGGGGATAGGCACCTCGCTCAAGTAAAAGTTTGAGCGTGTCGAAACCACTTGGCGCCTTTGCAGCCGCCTTGATGGCCAGCGGGGTGATCCACTCCTCCGGCTCTTCATCAGTAGTGCTCTTCCTCTTCTTTGTCGAGCTGTGGATGGGATGCTCGAGGATCAACTTGACGCTCTCAATCGCAGCATTATCAGCTGCAAACTCCAGCGCATTGCCATTGCCGCATTCAGAATTTGCCCTTGCAGTCGGGTCAGCTCCCTTGCCAAGGAGGTATCGCACCACCTCTGGATGTTTCGCACCCAAGATGAGTGGAGTGCGTCCAGACTTATCGCGGACGTCCACATCGGTGTTTCCTTGTTCCAGGAGGATATCAAGACATCCCACATGGCCGTACAAGGCTGCCACGTGAACTGGTGTCACCGAAGGGTCATCCTTGTCCGGGATGGATCCATTCTCTCTTGCCTCTTGATCGGCCTGAGCCTCCTCCTCCGATTGAGGCCCCTCTGGGATATCCGGATGCACCTTCAAGCCCGTGGCCACGAGGTGTCGAACCAAGGCCTCGTCACCGCGCTTTGCGGCATCATACAACATGCTCCGCCTGTGAACTTGTTTTGGGTAGTTTTCAAGTACCTCTTTGAGCTTAGCCACTCTCTCTTCCTGGTCGGTGATGAGCCATAACTTTGCCTGCTGAAGAGGGTCGCGGCCTAGTTGGTCGTAGTATTCAAAGTCGTCTAGCCACAAGTAGTGACCCGATGGAAAGAGGGAGAGAGCCATTCCAGGCTCAGGCTCCGGAATATCGGGCTTAGGAGGCGGGAGTATCTTGACCATGTTGTTCAATGCAGAATAATGAGATGTGATGTTGTGTATTGAGATATGGATTGAATAGCACGGCGACAAGATGGATAGAAATGGTCTTGGGATATTCCTTGATCCATCTTCATCATGACGTAATGAATGTCTCAACTTCTCACGTCAGCCGCCCCCAAGAGACTATTGAAACCGGTGCCTTGTTTGGTCGCATTGTTGTGCGTCGACGATCAAAAGTTCAAAACTCAACTATATGTAACGCTACAACGAATAGGAGGTTGATACAATTCGTAGATGTAGAAAACTCACCATAGAAACTTAGCTATGATGACACAATAGCCACATTGCCTTGAAAGCTTTCGAGCTAAGGGGGCTGTAGCCTGGTGGAAATGGTAACTAAGAGCTCAGACACTTGACTAACTAATGCGTGGCGCTCGCTATTCAGAACTTCACGATGACTTGGTTCCACAAACCACCGTTGCTGCCTAGCTATGTGCCCAAACTCTAACAACGCACCACATGCTTCCAAAGGGACTTTGGTAACGCTAATAATTCTGGTCTTTGGATGATGTAGCTACCCTACCTAGATCGTGATGATTCCTTACCAAGTTTACGCAAGTTTACGCGCTTTGTTCCAGGAGTACTTTGGGTGCGAAAAGCATGCGACGGAAGAATAACAATAAATCGCACGGCTGATATGGCTTTGCACTAGTAGATTTAGCAAATATCCACGGTGTTTCCAAATCCTCCTCTTGTAACCCCATAAAACCGTGCTTAATATATGTATATTTTGGTTCCAGATTGCTCAAGGGCCAGGACCAGTAATCTACGGATATAAAACAGCCTGATCTAAAATGCCCCAACTCATATTGAGTTAGAAGGAAAGCGTGCTGAGCTACTCTAGGCTGCAGGGTAATTTCTCAGTTCATAGGTAGGCACACACAAGGCTGGATAACTCGCAAGAGTTTCACCCTTATCCTCTTCGCTAGGGGTTTAAGAGGAAACTATAACGTTTTGCACTCTTTCCTTAAGATAATGTTAATTGCTATCGATTTATGTTTTGTTATTGTTATTTACCATCTCTTTAGTGATCAGTAGAGAGAGCGTAAAAAACTGTCTATGTAAAATGTTTAGGAATAAGAAGTTAACATACCCGTGAGGATATGCTTAGGTATATTCTGTCCCCCTAAAATATTACATCGCAAAATTATTAATTTACTTCTAATTGCATTTAGCTTACTGGAGATTATCTCTCTCGCCTGGCATTTCTATGGTCTAAGTAGCCGCTTTAGTTGCTTAAATAGCTAGCCCTAAGATCCAAGGGGGCCTGGCCTCGTTAACGAGGCGCTGAGTGATTATCTGTTTTTAATAAGAATAGTATAGAATAATTGTTTTAGGGAGGCAAAATTATCTCTGAAGCCATTATGTTGCGTCTAAGGGTGGTTTTCTACCGAGGTTATATTGCTTAGGCCCTTATTAAAACGTGATTTAAATTAAGGCTCTAAAACGCAAACTAACTTGCACTAATATTGCTGCAATGCATCAGAGCTAACTTGTTAGTCAGAGACAAGATAGATATCAAGCTATATATTAAAAGGTATTATTTGATCTAACCACGGAGGAGCAGTTAACAGTTATTAGCGTGATGCTGATGTTACACAAACAGACAGCTGGGTTAGGGGCAAGTAGCCTCAACTACTGGATCCATAGGCCATGTCAAATAGAAATATCTAGGAAGCACTTGAGGTTGAGAATGACCCTCCGCTCTCCTTCTCACAATAGATTTTGGGGCCAAACCAATCATGCCACTTGGTCAGAGAGCGGAACCGCCACCCGTTGGTTCCGTAAGATAAAGTCCGCAATGCGGCTCCGAAGCTAGATGTATTGTCTGGCATTCGCATATTGAATAGACTTTGAGATACGGAATGCTCTCTTTACTTTGGAGTTGACACACTTTCGCTTCCGTTCAGAAGTTACTTGCGGATCCGATGATGCAAGCCGATGCGGATCCGGCGTGGGGCCGGACCGGCTCCGTCTGGAATGCCGACGCGGACCCGGGGCGGACCTGATTCGGCATCGCGGCCGTTGCGGCTCCGTCTGGATAAGGTTGCGATAAGGCAAAAACTCTATTCGTTGTGCCACGTGCTTGCTGATAGAGTTGCGGAAGCGATGTAAGTCCCAGATAGGTCAAAGAGAGCTAAAGAATTCTATGAGAGTGAACTGTTGCGCGGCAGTCCTTTTGCGCCTCCGATCGTGATCCGCCGCATCCGCATTAATATGTGCTTTCGGAATACCTTCCTGTTTGAGAGCGGAGCCACGTTCTTGTTGACCGCTCTTCTATCGGCCAGCAAGGGCTAGCATGCATTGAAAGAGTCGGCTCTATGCTCTTCTTAGTCCTAAATAGCCTGATTAGGTTTAAACACTGGGGTCATGAAGGCTATTTTCGAAGTAAACTCGGATAACTGTTCTGATGTGATAAAGGTAAAGATAGAGTGCTAGGAAAGAAGATAGGCTTAGAGGCTGCTAGGAGCCGATTTACGCTTGCTCGGCACGATAATTACTAGTTCACAGATAGCACAGCTCACTGCATCCATAAAGTTCTATCAATTGAGAGGTTTCGGTCTTTGATGCTATTCGTAGGACCACGATTCCGCAGCGGAAACGCACTGCAATGCATCTTTGCGCGTCCGCGGCGGACGCGCTCACAGGAATGTTCGACATTCCAACCACGAACAACCTCAACCGCACTGCCGCAATAATCGGGGTCGCTACACCGGCGGAAAAAGACATGCGGAATTCTCCCAGAATCGTTTGCGGCTCCGTGAGGTTAGAATTCCTATTCGGTTCCGTTCACCTATGCCGCCGGATCAGATCTCGATTCCGACTGATCAGGCCACTGCGCGGAGCCTCAAGGCCGTGCCGTGTGCGGCTCAACAGGTGTTCCGGCGGAAGCGGTTGCGGACCCGATTCTCAAGTGGTGTGATCGCGAGCATAGTTGTCACTTTTATTCATGTTTGTCAGCATGTAGAATATGACCTATCGCTGAGCGGAAGCTGGTGTTTAATAACGGAAGCGCAGCGCTTCCGCAATCACATGGCTGTTGTCCTTCGGCAGAGGAAGCCCGTATAGGTTTGTCTCTACGATGGTAACTAGCCTTATGCGCATTTCTTCAGATAGTCTTTAATATGCCAAGTTACATACTATACAGAAACCGCAACCATTAGTAATAACTACACGTAGATATGTAGTAAAACGCTAGGAAGTGTAGCATCGCTTGTACTCCGTGGCATACTGAGCCCTGAGATATCTCCTCGGCGACCTACAGTTGAGTAATTACTGTTAATGTCGTCACGTAATTTTCTACACGGACGACGGATGTCCTCTTCCGCACATCTGAAAGACGAGATTCGGGTCCCATAACAAGATGGATAGACGAGTTCAGCGATGAAAAACAGGAGAAGATTTGTAAAAGCATATCACACGAGGCACCTGAGGAGCGCAGTTAGCCTCCTTTCTCAACTGCCGACCGAAGGCCGTTTGCCGGGTATTAGTGCCGGCACCCGACTGTCTGATGGTCCCTGACTAGGGACCCCTTCGCCAGGCATTTCCTCAGAGCCTCTCCAACAATGGGTCCTTCGCCAAATGCTCCTTTATCCTTGCAATAATCTTTACCGGAGCCGCAAAATCACACCAGAACCCCTCCTTAGTCTTGCACATGATGCTCACCCGGTCTATTGCCGATCAGCTTCGGTATTTCGGAGAGATGGGGCCAACTCACATCTTCCAGGCGATTTGGCGAGCCTACTTTGACCAAGTACAAGCATATCCCAACCATGCTCACTTTTCACTTGCGGCTCTTCCTCCGCTACTGAGAAGTCGATGCCTTTCCAGGCTCCACACCAGTTTGAGACACTGTACAGTTTTTCGAATGGCTCGCAGGTTAACATAACCTGCCTCCGCTTGGATACATCCCGCAGCGCCGCCAACCCGACTTCGATCTCGGATCGCTCCAAAGCTTTGTTGATGGCTTGGCGATTATGAAGAGCTATCTCATGCAATGGAGTAGATGCGCTGATGTTGAAATTTGCCGTGGCGTAATGTAGGGCGTTGTGAATGAATCGGTCGCCATCATCGTCCCACAATCCTGGCACACGACCCCGAACTGGGAGTTTAATGAAGCGGTCCCAAAAGCAGCACACGAAACTTACGGTTGACTGTCTGGGAAAGATTAAGAGCATACTCTGATCGATCTTGCCGAGTCATCTGTGTACCACTTAGAAAATGATCCATGGCTTGGAGGCTGAGAACTTGCCTTCGTAAAGATGGCAGTAAGAATATCCCCGTTACTGATGTCTGGCACGGATTCATCCTTCTCTGCCAAAGTCCTTGATGATCTCTCTCGTAATCTCTCTACCAGTTGGAGGGGAATAAACACAATAGGAGACTCCTCCTTCCTAGCTTTCACAAGGTCAAGGACAATGCCAGCCATAACCACAGTCTGATCTCTTTTTCCCCTGACGCGCATCATGCCCTTTCTGGATTCTTTATCAATGAAATCAAAAATTGGGTGTCCTGGTGGAAGCACATCGTCGCGATAGCCCAGCATATCGGGAGGCGTGTCTCCTTTTGCGACTTTGAGCCAAGCCTTGACGATACTGGCCACTCCGAATTGATCGGCCAATACATGCGGGCAGCCCATCGTCAGGACTGAGGCATCACCAAAGATGGTCAAATGGACGTATAGAAGGGGTGCATTGGGCGGCTCGTCCTTTCGCTCAAAGGGCCAGTCTGCTGGTCGAAAATGCTTGTCGATGACATCCATAGAGGGCAGGAAAGAGACATTCTGGCCAGGTGAGAAAAAAGGAGATAGTTCCTCTATCTTCCGAATAGATTCAGCATTGGTTGTTGAAGACCAGTTGAAGAGTACGTAATTCTCATCAAACGAGGACGGAATATGATACTCTAGTAGTTTCGTAGAGGGTGACAGGACGAGTCGCGCGCCAAGTTTCCGCCAATGATTCCTAATGAGTCTATCGAGCGCATTTCTCAGAACGTCATTGTCAAGCTTCTTTGGCACAATAAAAAATGTCCGAGAGCGGAGTCTGTCGACAGGGTTTGGCTGGTCTGTTAGAGGAACCGGTATCACCTCCATTGGGTCAGATGAAGACGAAACAAGTCTTTAGTTCGTTTACACACGTCTATGGGCCGATTATAACCATTTTCGAGGCAGATTTAGGCAGGATTTGCTGACACTCAGGTCAGCCTCGGACTACCAAGACCTCGGACTACTGGGACCTGTGCTGATCTGCTGATCTGACACGGATACAGGGTGTCACTTCAGTCTCATTCCGCTGTCAAGTCACGCCCGGCAATTTTGGGAAAATCATCAGAAGCACTAAAATCTTACATCTTTGTGGTTCGTAGTGATGCCTGCGCGGCCCTGCCCTGCCCTCAATAACGCCAGATATCTCTCGTCACCATGTTTCTCCCATTCACGTACCCATGCGATCTCACCCGCCACTTTGGAGTTCCCACATGTTCACGCGCAGGGGGGTTTGAAATGGGCTCCAGGCCACCTGAAGACTGCTGGGGCTGTCTCGTCCCGAGCTGCTCTTGCACCTCGTTATTTCCAGACTGCAGCTTCTGAAGCGCGGATTGACTTTTAGGAGTATTGAGAGGGGGTTGGGGATTTTTTCCGGGCGGAGGCTGGTGTGTCCTTGGGCGCAGATCCCGTTTCGGGGGCACCTGTTGATACGGGGGTAACACCAGTTCCTCGGGATTCTTCTTATCGTTCACCTGGAGGGTGTCAGTATGCACAAAGTGGGCAGGGTGGGAAAGGGGGGCTTACATCTTCAATGTCAAGATATGTTACTGGTGCGATGTTGCTGTCCTGGGTTGGAAGGGCCATGCCCTCTATCATCTTATCGATGGAGTATGAAAGCAACGCCTCTGCCCCGGCCAAGAAATCGGGCTTCTCGCCTTCTGGAGCTGATGGCAGAGTCACTTCCGGATCGGTTCCCGATTGCTTGCCCTCTGAAGGCTCCGGTGGGCCAGTCTCCAGGGATACCGCTTTGTTCGGGTCGATTGTTGCTAACTGGGCTGAGATTTGGAGAACTTGCTCAGTCTGCTGCAGCAAAGTAGGTTCTGGGTTCCAGGCCTTTTTCCGGGTTTCAATCTCCTTGCTCACATCGTAAAGCATATCCTCAGCGTCAAGAGGTTCAAACCGCCTCAGAGGGTCGAGATTACATGCTGCAATTAGCTTGACCACGGCGCCGATAGCAGCTCCTCCGGTAGCCACGTAGGCGCTGCCCGAGCTTGAAGCAGCCTCTGCAATTGTCAAGGCCGTTGTGAGGATGATGTTGTCGGCAAAAGATCTCTGGGGGATGTGGCGGGGGCGAATGAAAGGGTGATAGACTAGGTAGCGATACGTTGGGTCCCTGTAGTTTTGGCCGTAGTGGAAAGCCTGGTCAAGACGCAGATACCCCCATCGTGTACCCGGAGGGAACTTGTCTCTCAGATGGAGGTGTTTGAGATGAGGAGCTCCTTGATATCTCCTTTCGATGAACTCAGCCGCGATGAATAGAGCAGTCTCCCCTGGAGTCTTTGTGAGTAAGGTGACTTTGGATAGGTAATGACTATGAAAACATACCGAATGGCTTCAGCTGCACAACAGGCTCCCATTTTTGTACCGATGAAGCTGTGGATTGAGGAGCTTCAGTTGATGGGGTGGTCGTGATAGGTTCTGTGGGCTTCTCGGGTTCTTTTTCAAGTGGCTTCTCAGGGTCATATTCCACCTCGTCATCAGGGGGTTCGACCTTTAGAAGTTCCGAAATGCTTTGAGGCTTGGGAAGGGGACCGGCTGGGTCAGGAGAGGGCTCGGTAGAGTCGTTGACAAGGCTGCGTTCATACTCAAGAGCGCCAAACCAACAGGTGAGCCTGTAATACCGTGCCGTGTGCGTCGTATTTTCCGAAGTCCAAGCAATGGTGACGACATCACCATTCACCCTGTCCCCCTCGGCATCTTTTGGACCAGGGAGAGGAAAGGTTATCCAGGCACCACGCTTCGGCATCTGATAATCCTGATCCTGAAACTTCTCCTCCGCAAGCTGCCTCGCGAAGCAGGCCACATATTTGTCCTTGAACTCTCTCGTCTTGTTTGCAAACTCGACCCAATCCTTATCCCTTGCCTTTTCAAACCTGTCGGCATGTTTATCCTGATTTTTACGATCCTTCTCAACCTGCTTAAGCATCTTCTTATGCAGTGCAACCCACTTCTTCTCGAACAGCGCATTTCGTTTCGACTCATAGTTCCTGAATTCACGCACCTTGCTCGGCGGTAGGAACGAGTCTTCGGGGTAAAATTCCAGCGGCTGGCCAAGAGGTGGCAGGGGCTGGGGTCTGATGGGCTTTGTCTTGGCCATGATTGAGGCAATGGTGATTTGGCTCTGAGGGAGATGAACAGATGTGAGAGGTGGTGAGGAAGTTTCGAAAGTATAATGAGAAGATCAACTCGACCGAGGGAAGTGCCTAGCAGTCTTGCGTATCTTGCCAGTCTCTATCGACTTATGATACCCGAGCTCAGAATAACCCACCTTAAGGAGACCCCTGTTGATTGTGGAGGTAACCGGGCTAAGCTGAAAAGTCTAGGCTCCGGTTCTAGATCGTGCCCGGCATCTGTTTAGCTGCGTCAATAGTTTGCCAATAAATCGCAGGCTACTTTCACTACACTAGCGCCGCCTGCGGACAGGGAGGTGATTGTCAACGGCTGGCTTACGTGTCAAGCTGGTCTCGATTGTTCCGCCGACCTGCAAGATGCCCGATATGACCAAAACTGGCCCTTCTTGAAGAGGCATTTACATGGTATGAACTGAAGGGTTTCATCGCTTCAATATCTCGCTCGTGGAGCTCCCGCATTGACCCTCGGCCGATACCCTGGCACTTTGGTTCAGCAACTAGACACGGCACAAACGCCAAATGCGATTCCATCCGCGGAAGAGGCTTGCGCTAGGGGATTCAGTGAATTGAGTGGGTGATTAAGGGTAAAACTTGTCATGCGAAATCGACAAGTCTCATAGCAGAAAGAAGAGATACCAAACGATTAGTTGTAAAGTCTCGGTACAAGTCACCGAACCACGAAGGCTCATCTCAACGGCCTGTCTTTCTCTCCATTTGACCTGCCTCATCACCCTCCAACGTAGCCTGTATTGCACGTTTTCGTTTCCCCTCATAGATACAGTGAATATACTCCTTCAGAGTCCTAAAAGGTGTTAAAATAAGCTCCACAACTACACCTCCCTCAACTGCCTTTGAACATTTTGCCACGCTCATTGTGCCTTCGTCTTCAATGCCTAACTCGCTCATCCGCTGTTTGAGCCTTAATTGCAAGTTATTAGAATTATCAATGCATCCTTGGGCCGCAAGCCGAATCTCTTGTGTCGATTTGCCAGCCTGTGCCTGCTTTGAGAGATTGGTGCCGTTTAGTGTATCGTACCCGTAGAATGTGAGATCCATGCTGCATGTCTGCTGGATGTCGATCGTGGACGTTGAACTTGTATAGCTGATCCAAAGAACTTTGACATTAACTTCAGTTGTCAAGGTTTCGACGGTCCGTTTTGATGATGCTGACGCTGCAAGGCAACCTCCGCTATCTGCGCCGAGGACATAGCCAGAGACGAAGTAATCTCCGTATCGCTCTGCAAACAATTTATCTCCATCTTCACGCTGAAGTAAGGTTTTTGCATCGTTGGAGAATGGTGGATCTTCAACGAGAATGATGCGCCCACAGCGAAATCTACTGCTATGTGAGGCCCTCGATGCCTGGAAGATCGGTCAGTCATGATATAGGTACTGACTACCCGAAGGTCACTCACGTTTGTAAGCTCTTGCATCTGTTGGTCATAACTGGCAGTGACGCCGACTTCTACCACTGCGTTGCCAACAGACACTCCTAAGCTACCGCTAAGATGTTCAGAAGTGATACTGTTCGAAGCACTATGCCCTTCCACCTCTCGAGCAGCTCCATTTTCCAGTTTGGTCTGGCATTTTGACCGGTAGACTGCGGACTCCAAAAATGGAGATGCGTCTTTCCAAGGGCCGTCTGGTGACGTGAGGTTGACTGATTGAAAACCACAAGTGATGTGCTTTTGCTCGCGGTGCCAAGGAATGAAGATTGGGAGGCTCGACTGGGCAACTCGGGAGATGCTATATTGTGAAGGATCGTCTATCGCCTCCAAGAGGCCATCATGTCCAACAGCCATCAGTGAGGTATGTTGAATGGCCAATCGGACATGTCACGAAGGGAGAAGCATCGTGTCTTGATACAAACGGGAAGAGAGCAGGGGTATCCTCAACCATCACACAGTACTCCGAAGAATCCCCATGTTTTCCAAGTCTATCCATTGGGCCATTGTCTTGATGCGACTTGTCGATTCTCCCTCAGCTTCTCCGCACTCTAGACCCTGTACGCGCTATTGCCGCGGCTGAAGAACTATTGCATCATGCATGAGCGGGTCACCGGTCACTAGTTCAGCTTTGACGCTCCAAGCCACTATCACGTCGTATTCAAGAGGACCGGGATTAATGACGCGTAGCCCTCAACACCACAGCTAATCTTTTCTCCAACGTGACATGCTGAACAAGGGGTGTTCAGGCCTAGAACAGACTATTGTCTCGGCTCGATAGTTAGAGTCTTGACCATAAACTCATGCGGCATGTGAAGACGCTCCCACTTGTTCTTTGACATCGCTCATTATACCCGTCACTTGGTTCGAAGAGCCATCCAAACACTATCTTTGACTCTATCCAACTGGCTCGTTGACTTTGTCAAAAGATGGCTCTCCAACTCGCCCCCTACAACAATGCCATGCGCCTTGGCCAAGGCTTCAACAGCTACACGCAGCAGATATGTCTCACTGACGCTGTGATGCGTCCATCCGATGCTCCCGATGGCAAAAAGACTATCAAGGCCGGAAACGACGCTCTCACCAAGCCCGCAGATGGCACGGAGACACCCAAGAAAGGCGTTAGCCAAATTGTTTCGTACTCGTCTCGCTTTGTCGAAAAGCTCAGCGACATCACTGGTAGTTCACACCCTTTTGTCTGTGATGAGCCTATCTAAATATTATAGATGCCATGAACATCTCTGCCTCGTTGTCAATCAAGACTGCGACGATAGGTGGAGGCGCAAGCGGACAGTTCATTGACAGCGACAAGTTCAAAGAAAGTGATATCAACTTCTTTGTCCAAGTCAAGGTCGTAAACCAGGCCATCATTGGCGAGGACTATACCGAGTTCCAACCAGTCTTGCCAGTTGGCGCGAATTTCAATGAAGTTTATGGTGTGAGTATATAGTCAACCTCCCTGGAAGCTGGTTACTAATAAGTCAAGGACACTTACATCTCTGGGTTCGAAGAGGGCGGAGAACTCAACGCCTTGATCTCAGTCAAGGTCTCAGACAAGAACAAGACATTTGCTGTGAAAGCAGAGCTTGAAGCCACCTTGGGCACACCTGCTCTCTCTGGTAAAGTCAAGGGTGGAGTTGAGATCGACAAATCTGAGATCAAGAACTCAACCGAGACCACCGTCACCGTCAACTGGAGCGGAGGCGGACAGATCAAGCCCAGCAACTCCATCTGGGATGTGAACACTCTCACTCTAGCCGCTTGCAACTTTCCAGATCTTGTGGCTCAGACTCCGCAAAAGACGTATGCCATCCTGAGGAAGTACACAACACTCAAGAGCTTCCTCGCCGTCTACAAGCCTGCTTCCGTACTCACCTATGAGAACGCAGGCGTGTATACAGGTGCTCTTCTGGATATGTACATGGACTACAAGTCCATATGGAAGCAGATTCAGATCGCCAACTTTGAGCTCCGGAACCGACGTGCCGATATCTCAGTCGCAAGCCCATCCCAGGAAGTCATGGAACTCGCTAAACTGTACAAGGAGGAGAAAGAAAAGAAGAAGGAACCCGAAGAGCCCTTCCCAATCGACACTACTCTGGGGATCACCGTTGCTGCAGATCCATCACCTTCGCAAGCCGAGGAGGTCGCCCCCAACGAGTCTAATACAACGACGGAGACGCCGACTGCCGAAGACGGTACTCAGAAAGAGGAACCTCCTGTCAAGGACCCTGCTAAAGATGAGACCGCGACCAAGAAGCCATTGGCACCTATCGAGGCTCCTCAAGCAAAGGCAAACGACCCCAGCAAGACCGAGGTTAACATTCCCAACCTGATTGACTATACGGCCTACAATCCGACTGTTCTTGGTCTGGATAAGGCTAGAAGGCATTGCCGTAACGAGATGATCAAGATAGTCAGCGAGGTATGTAATTCGTGTGTAGGTTCCCTCTCCAATGCTGATCCGAGCTAGGTCGACATCATCACCACATTTCCCAACCTTGCACTTGATTACCGACGGGAGGACAAGTTTGTCAGCCCTCGCATATTCACTCAACTACTCCCTGTAAGGACTTCCCCCGCTTTCGAGAGCCTCTCGCTAACCATCCCAGGTCGTCACCTTGCGGGCTGTCGAGACGGACAAGGCCGACTCTACTCTCAATCCCAAGAACCTCATCATTCTTGGCGAAACTGACGAAGCCCCCAAGCTGCAGCAGTGGCTGTACAACCGACTGAGCAGCCCAGATTCTCGCCCGCCATTCCCGGCCTTGACCAGCTCCCTCGGTCGTCACAAGACCAAGTCCAAGGAGTTTGACATGGGAGACACCTGGAGCGGAGTCGACGATCCCGGAAAGGGGGGCATCTTCTTCAACTGTCTTGACAATATCGACAAGAAGTCCATCCCCAGGGAGGTCGCCGTTTGGGTCAAAGATGATCTTCTTCGTGGTCTCAGGGTCTACTACACCAACGGCACCGAACTTACCCACGGCAAATGCGACGGGGATGCTTCCAAGAGCTTCTACATCATCACTGACAAGTCTCACTCAATCATCCAACTCGCCGTGGAAGCTGCGGAGCCACCAAACTCCAAGGCCAGAGTCATGGGTCTCCAGTTGACTCTCAACAACTGCTACAGCGAGGAGTATCCAAAGCTTGGCCGTTCTGTTGCCACGCTTCAGAACCCCACAACTGTTATTCTCTCCCAGCCAACAAACGGCTTCTGGAGCTTCCGTGGCTTCTGGGGTTCTGCAACTCCTTACGGAGGAGGTTTCTTGGCTCTTGGAGCTGTGTGGGGACTTGATGACCCCAAGGCCCATGAGCAGCTAACAACACAGCCATTGCTTCCAACCGGTCCTGCTGGTACGGACTACCAGATGTTCATGGGTCGTCCTCTTCCTGACGATGCCATCGCTACGGCAGATGCCTACCGAAGCAAGGCTGGCAAATACTCCATGTCCACCTTCATTGGCACCACAGAAGTCGATAAGACAAGAGTCAAGTACTTCAACGACCTTGGGCCCCTCAGGGATTACCACAAAGTGGAAAGCATCACCTTTCACAAAGACTCAAAAGACCAGCTGGCAGGATACACCACAAGATACTTTGACGGCCCACCGATCCAGCACGGCTTTGAAAAGCCAACCAGCCAAAGGTCAGGCAAAGAGGAGCTGTGGACAGATGTTAAGCTTAACTTGGTCCAACGGGAGAACGGAGACAAGGTTGTGAACTTTGTTGGCTTGAACAACATTTTGACAGAAGATTTCAAAGAGTGGGATGGTGAGAATGGCACTAGGGTTGGGACGACTACTCTCTGTCGGCCTGATGCTGGTTGGCACCTGGTCGGATTCTGGGGATACCATTTCATAGACAATTCGGGGTTTAGTCATTTGGGTGCAATCTGGTATAAGAGCGAGTAGGTTACGGCTCTGAAGGGAAGTTAGAAAGACAGCAATGTCACTTCTCGTGGATCGAGGGAATTACCGGAGTAGACACTAGTTTTGAACAGAATTACTGTATGAAGATCAGGTAGTAGCATAGCCCGATACTTGTAGATTATTCCCTCTTTAGCTCAGCAATACGGATAATGGCTGAGGTATTATTCCTGTACCTTCACCATAACTCGGCCCGTTATCAAGCCTCCGAGATTCTTCAAACACGCAATCGGAAACACACTCTTACCTTTCCTTGTGTGTGCGTCAGCTCGGGCAAACATCACATCAGGTTGCATCCACAACACACCATGCGAAACTAGCCCTGTCCAATAGCCCCAGCATGGTGCGCCGATAGTGCGACGGGGCATGCAAGTCTTGCCCAAGCAAGCCTCGGCAGGCAGCTCTCAGCTGATCGCCACCTTCCAGGCTCGGTTGGGCTGTTTTTTCTTGGCGGCGGTCGAGACCTCAGCCAGCCACCAAGCTTTGGTTGAGTGACTTGCGGCATTAGTTCTGGCCTCCAAGCTGATTGACTGTCTTGTTAGCAACTCATCCCTGCATGTGAATGTCTAGATTGGGGCGACGGCCGATATCTAGGGAATAATGTGATAAATTCTCACCATGTCCCTTGTATCTTTAGTGAAGCATTGAATGAATAGGTTCCCAAGCCACTAAAACTTTTCTTCCCACTACTTTGTTATTCTCTCCTCAGGAGACTTCCTTATCAACATGGCCAACATGGATATCGAGAAAAGGAAAAAGGCCGTCGGAGAAATGGTCAAGACGATGCTAAACCCAAAGCATAAGCGCGAAGACATTTCTTTCACCCTGGGATGGGACGTTGTCGCCACCTACTCCGAGACTCAGATCAATTCTCTCCTCGAAAAGAGATACAACGAAAACAAGACCAAGATCCTCCACACACTGGAGATGGCGGTGGACCTACCGCAATCGTACAAGAAGACGCCAGACCGAACACAGTATGTGCTCAAGATTGGTCCGCCCGTTCTTGAATTTGAGGCCACAGGCGGTGCTCAACCCCTCTGTTCCATCAAGATGCGAGTGATTGAAGGCACAATCACGAAACACGGCGGAAATCCCCGAAAGGCTAAGCCAGGTTGGATGATCCGTCTCGGTCAAATCCCTCTGGCCTCTGCAAAGGGTACCGTCTCTCAAGGAAAGCTGCAAGGCAACCCAACCCTCACTCCAGCACCTGACGCCGTCAAGTTCGATTCAAAAACGGACGAGACGCAACATGTTCTACTGGCCTTTGAACTTAACGAGAACCTAACGGTTGAGGCCTTTCCCGAGGACCCCGGATTCCATAGCGCAGAAGAGACAGCTTTCACCAATCTAGAATTTCAAAAAGCCTTCAGAAAGTACTTTACCAAGCCGGCGAGCTCTCAGGAACGGCTGTCTCTCAGCTACGCCATCGCAAGCGTCAACAACCAGCCCAACGACCAGGCTCCCGGGCTAAGACCGGTCAGGTTCCAATTTGCCACCTTCTCCACCGAGGACAAGAACAGAGACAAGTCACTGTTATCCATATTTATCGACGTTGCAGGTGGTCTCAACACCGGACAGTCGGATATGCTACAAGACCGATGGGCAAAACAATGGAAAGATGAAGGTATCATGCCAGTTCCAGAAGGGTTCTCTGCCACCCTCATGTTCTCTTCAGCCTTCTTCAACACCGTCATATTGAAGAATGGGATTTCCAAGTCTGGCTGGGCCGTGGAGGATGTGTCTCCAAAGGATCAGGCTTATAGCAAGATTGAATGTAGGCATACCGGGACCTTCGACGTACCCGGGCATGACGAGATTGACGGCGTGGTCACGTTCCACACCGACGGAGCCCAGATTCCTCTATCCAATTTTCCCTTGGCACTCACCATCCGTCAGGATAATGAATTTCAAACGCCTAGTATCAGTGGGTTCTGGAGCATTACACAAGACGTGCCCTGGAAAGAGACATTGAGGTTCAACGGGATGAGGAAGTGGCAAGGGGGGTGGATCGTGGGTCAATGGTATCTCTGCGATCAAGGAGATTCCTCCCGGCGGCCCCTAAGGCTGAAAGAGACCGAGATGACGCTCACCGACGAGGCTTTGAACCTGGATTTCAAACCAGATATCAAAGAAGTCATTTGGTTCAACCCACCTGAGGAGAATCCAACCGGGGGCAAGCTTTGGTCTAAAGAAATGGAGGTATTGGGCACCAGGATACCTGATGTCAAGATATCGCCTTTCGGTTTTGGATTTCTCCGGATGACCAATCTGATCTTCCCGGGGGGCAATGTCATTGAGATTGATCGGAATATTGGTGTCCGGGCGCCTAAGGATATCATTTTATTTGGGGATGTGATGAAGGATTAGGGATTAGACGTGGAGGCCGACGGGAGGGGAGGAATGGGTTTCATTGACTGGAATTAGCGAGCGCAACATCAAGCAAGGGAAGTAGAAGGGTAACCAAAGAATGATCTCTTTGGGTATTCAAGGTTGATGATATAACTGGACAAGACGAAGAGTTGATGATTCAAAGGGAATCACCAAATTGTATTCCAAACCCTTGTGTTAGAACATGTGTCTTTTTATCCGGCTGACTTTATGGGAGTGAATTGCCCCGTAACTTGAGAGTTCACATAAAAATCATGCAGTGATTCTTTCGGCCTCAATATTCAGCTAGGTTTGTCAACTCCCGAGGTAACTTAATAAGATGAATACCTAAATTAAAATATTAACCTTTGATTAAACTCTATGACCTGGTTAGAGTAAACTCTCAATAACCGAGCTAGACTCAATGCTGCGCCCCCTGCGGTCCGGTATTCCGAATGAAAGTGAGTGTCCAGGTTAGCAAAAAAAAAAAAAAAGGTTGCAATTAGTTACCTTTCTACCGGTCGCGCGCAGCTTGTGAGACAAAGACTCCCCTTGGCATCTTCCTCTGAGATATTCTCCTTCTCTTTGGGCGACTCGCATTCATTCCTGTTTGTGGCGCCCTTTGTTGGCTGGCTGAAATTAAAGGATAGCCAACCATCCTCGCGAATGCCCTCATAGGGTAGGATACGACCCCCAACGCCGCCACCTGTTTTGAGGTAGGATTGGTTCGCTCGCAAGCGAACGAGCAGGTTTGTGAATCCTTTTTCCGGTCTTATCCAGCGCAACCAATTAATAGAGCTATACTATTTTCGGGGCGGCCGCTGGATTTTGTATGCAATGCATGGATACTTACTGTGTCTACTGCCATGGATGCTCTGGCCTGCAGATTTGGTGCTGATTTAAGCATGCGTGTCTGACAAAGAGTATTTGTGATGATGTGTGCCTTGAAAGGGTAAAACACACACCATCGCGTCATGTACTGTGTATGCAAGTTCCAGTGAGGCCTTCAACCATGGAAGGAAGCTACCTACAGTATGCAATCTTTTTTGTCAAGAAAAACTCTGTCGATCCCTCAAGATCTGTCCGATCGGCGCTAACTTAACACTTCTGGTTTCCCCCTTTAAGCCAAGATCTTCGCAATTCCAAGTGAGACAAGAATAAAAAGCTCCAGAAAAGCCCGATTACTGAGCCTGTTGAGCTTACGTGTGAAACCCATGCTTCGCTCACAAGGGTCATCTGGACCCCTGAACCATTCGATTTCGCTACGGCTACGTATTAAGCTCGGACTTGATCCATCCTGGTGACAGCACCACACAACCTTGGTCAGAGGGCACCTTGGATTCTTGGTATAACTTGATTCGTGGACGCCGTGCGCCGGCAGTCTTGGCGTTGTCTTTTGTGTGGCACGCCCGGAGAAGCTCTCCTATGAGATGAGCACGATGCTCTGGTGTGATACGAGGGTGAAGAAAAAAAAAAAGGCGTAAAAAAAAATAACGCTTTCAGCTCCACCGTTATCCTGGCATGTTTCAGCGGGACCCCCCCCCTTGCTTAGCCCTTGTCGCATCCATCGCATCGCAACATGGAGCGCCAATGGGGGAGAGTGATTATGCAGAGTAACAGGCAGCGTAACAGCGAGCATTGTGATCATCGCGGGTGTTGAAGTTAATAATGTTTCAGTCGATGATACATTTAGTAAGAGTCATTAGGCAGTAGATACGCATAGGACAGGACAGGGTGTCTCCCGGGCAAAAGGGGCCACGTGTTTTGTATGGAATCACCCTTGTCGGGCGGCGTTATTGGCACATGATGATGGCCACCTGCAAACGCGTACCAACCCCGCTGGGGCGCTATAAGCGATTGGCCATAGGAGGCAATGTGCGAGATAGTGGTGTGCCCGTCGGCCAATCACACTTTGCACCAGTCTATCGGGCCTCGGGCTCAGTGGTATAAGGAGAGGGTGTCTACCGCAAATGAGTTGAGTCATGTTTTTCTTTTCTCATTTTTGGCTTTTGAAGAGTCCAGCTTGTGAGTTCAAGCAGTAAACCTGCCCAGCAAAGACGCTATTCATCGTCGTTGCCATCACCGCCAAGATGCCCCCTAAAAGAAGATTCGCGTCGCGTTCCAGCGCCAGCAATCTCGTTCCGGAGAGGCCGTCCAAAAAGCTCCGCCTCTCATCTCCGCCAATGTCTCCCGCCTCATCAAAGATTTCCCCCAAGAATCTAAAGTTGAAGCGATCGCGAGTTTCGCCAAGCCCGTCGGTGAAATCTGAACAGTCGCAAACAGAAAGGATAGAGGATGTCATTGTTTGCGCCCCGATCGAGGTGAGTATGAAAAAAATGTGGATCATGATTGAATTTTGCCTGACATTAGAAATCAGTGGGCGCCCATTATCGATGATGAAGATGAGCTGGACTTGGAGGAACTGACACAACGGACAATACCTTTCGACGAGGTTTTTCAGAATGAAGAGGTTAAGCGCATCATTACTCAGTATCCAAAAGGCCACGGATCCTGGTATATTCTCGGCTGCGAGGAACACGATCTTGACTTTAGAACTCATCCTCTACGGGCGGCCTCTGCGCACTTGAGAAGCCGACAACACGGTCGCCGACAAGACACGACTGGACCAGCTGTCATCGCGCATTTCGGCACCAAGGTTTTGAACTGCAATGAGAAACTTGCGCGGAAGAACAATGCAGCCGCTTTGAAGTTTAAACCCATTAAGCGAGAGGAGAACCAACACTTGGATGAGTTTGTACCGGCGAAGTTTGCACCAAGGGAGTCAGTATCAATAGAGCCGACACCAGAGGCAGTGCCGGAGGAATCAGTGATGGAAGAGTCAATACCGGAAAAGACGGTACTAGTACCGGAAGAGCCGGCATCAGAAGCATTACCGGAAACAATACCGGAAGCAACATCGGAAGCGCTACCGGGAGAATCAGCACCAGAGGAGTCAGCGCTAGAAGAAGCGACACGAAAACAGTCGATTCAAGAAGAGGCAGTGCCGGAAGATAGCCCCCTGCGCCACAAGAAGCGAAAACTGTCATCAACACCATGCGATGCAGAGGATGATGCGCCACCCACGAAGGACGAACCGATGGAGGAATCGAGCCATGACCCGATACTAAGCCCAACGCCAGGCATCGTGTACCTGGCTTACCGAGAAACGACGAAAACCTGGATTCCCGCTCTTGTTCTGCCCCGGAATAACCTTCACAAAGTCGGCTTGTCAACAACACTCGAATCTCTCGGCCTGGTAGAAAACGTCCCCAAATGCTATGTCTACGATCCGGGGACGAAATGCTTGGAATGGAAGGCGCAGTATGAAGATGGTGGTTCTCTTGTCGCTCAACGACAATTTCCCGTGGTTTATTTTGATGCGATTACTTTCCCGAGTAAGGATGCTGCAGGATGGGTCGGAACTGGCGATTTGCAGGAACTGGACCTTTCTGATTCTTCTGCTTGTCTCGAGCCTCATTTCTCATTGGCTCGAGATTTCGTTGCGAAGCGTTTGGGTACGACTGCGGACTGCAAGAGCTTGAGCCCTCTTGCAATTCCAGACAGTAAGTTGAAAACCAGGTTCTGATTTTCAAACCGCTAACAACCTTTAGCTGAAGCTGATTCCGAGATGCAATCATCAACAAAAGCAACGCCAACAAAGGTCGAAAGCCCGGTATTGATGATCCCTCATAACTTGCCAGCGAAGGCCCCGGTTGTCGTATCTGTTGTCCCAGAGAAAGAGGCTACTCCTCCAGTGGAAACACCGACAACAGTGCCCAGCCGTGAGGCTTCCGTGGAATCTGATTCAAAGCCCTCGGTCACTACCGAGTCTTTCTCAGTCTCAGAGCCCGCAGATCCCAAGCCTATTGGCAGCCCCGAGCTCGTTAACAAGCCGGAGCTGATCAGCAATTCTGAACCTATCGACAACGCTGAGCCAGTTGCCAGCCCCGAGCCTATCAACGGCTCTGAGCCAATTAATGATTCTGGGCTTGTTGACGAACCTGAGCTGATTAGCGAACCTAAACCCGTCGGCAACTCCGAACCTGTCGACGACACTGGGGCAACCAACAGTCCTGAGCTTATTAGGAACCCTGAGCCTATCAGTATTACTGAAGACACCACCAGTCCTGTGCTCATCAACGAACCCGAGCTGGTTCGCAACTCGGACCCTATCGACAACTTTGAGCCTATTAGCTACCCAGAGGTCGTCAGGAACCCCGAACCCATCCCCGTGCCTGCAACCGTCTTCCAGCCTGTCAACAGCCCTGAGCCTATGCAAATGCCCAACCGAGGGGTATCCATCGAGATTCAACCAAGCCGGCCCAGCGAGCCTCGGAGCTTTCATACCGAAGATGTTGCCATGGAGAGTAGCTATACTTATTCACCTGCGAGCACCTACATCGACCCCGTCCCAACACCACCAGCATCAGAGATCCAGTCTCACCAACACAGCGTCAAACGCGCCTTACTCAACCACATGTCAGCCGATCTTTTCCAACTCAAGACAAAGTCAACGACCCTCATCTTTCCTAAAGCCGTATTCGACCTGGAGGCGCTTCAGTCAACGCTTCCACCTATCCAGTCACTTCCTAGCATGCAGGGCTATTCTCAAACTCTTCGACCCATTAGTGATCAGATGGGATCCCCGGCTCCTAGCATTCAGACACAATCGTTTTCATCTCAAAGCGCACCTCCCTCTGCGTACAACTCACCAGCACCACAACATACACCAGTACCGCAACATGCGCCAGCACCGCAACGAACGCCTTTACCACAGCACACGCCTGCGCCCATTCCGCATGCGACTCCTGCTACAACAATCAAAAAGAAGACTGGTACACGGAAACCAGTCCCTACACACAGACCTATTCCTTCTCAAAGACCTGTCCCCACAGTGCCTACACAGAGGCCTTCTCCTGCACCAAAACCCACCACCACGCAGAGATCTGCCATCGCAAAGAAACCCGTCGCTCCAAGGAGACCTGTCCCCACACACAGACCCCTCGCTCCACACCGACCTGCCGCGGTAGAAGAGGCTGAGCCTCGATTTGGAGAGACTCTTTATGGCGTTTCTGAGTATATCCTGCAGGGCGTGAGGAGATGGTTGAGAACTACTGAGAAGAACCCCAAGATTTCTGAATTTTGTTTTTCTGATGGACTTTATCGATGTCCTTGGTGTCACAAACGGTTTGCGCGAGCAGGGATTTTCACGGATCATTTGTCTTTGAAGCATGATGAGCGGCCTAAGCCGCAGGAGATTAGACCAGATCACAGATGATCTGCAACTATAGGAGTTCAAGGAGTTCAGGATGGTCATAAATATATTGTAATGAATTTTCACACGTGTTCATAGTCTTATTTGTTGTATCGCTGATCGTGTTTGTTGCGGGGGTTTGGTTTGGATATGACCGACCAGCAGAGAGCCTTATTTTGAATTACTTGCAAGACTACAATCTAGTATCACTAGAAATAACCTTTCCTAGTGCAGATCCTCCCTTGAAATAGTAAAGAAACATGGACCAACTTCAACCCCCAAAGTGCAATTCGGGCCTCGGGTTGATACCTACCGAGATCCACATCGCAACAGGTCATAATCCCCGCATAAAGACTGTTGTTCTGGCCACTTTCTCTACTTGAAACAATCCTTCTTCACTCACTTTGATAAAAACGCACCATGCTCGAATCTGATCAGCACTGGCCCCTCTGGGGAGAGGGTTCCCTTGAAGGAGCCTTTGAACTCGAAACACCGGAAGGCAAGATCGACAATGCAGTCGTCACCAGTGTCGAAAGACCTTTTCTTTTCGGATATCGTCCTGAGAAATCAAATGGACGAGGAGTGCTTATTCTCGGGGGAGGGGGATATGTTCAGCTTATGGTTGGACGTGAAGGTGTTGCGGTGGCAAAGTGGCTGAACAGTCTTGGCTTCTACGCGTTCGTTCTCGTCCACCGATTTCCAAATGCCGATACTGGTGCCCCAGCACCTTTGGATGATGCGAGACGCGCATTGAAGTTAATCAAGGAGAGTGGCCATGCCCCTCAAGGACTAGGAATATGTGGTCTCTCTTCTGGTGGTCACCTTGGAGCTGCCCTCTTGGCCGATTATCCCAAAGCATGGACTACTCCCGACCCCGAGATTCCTCAAGCCGACTTTGCAATTCTCGGATACGGGCCAATCTCAACCAACGCAGTCGGCCGCACAATCATCGCCGACAAGCCGCCTCTGCCGCCGGTGGAGAAGCAATCTCTTTACGACATTGTACAGCCAGATGTACAGATCAAGTCACCTGCTCCACCGACTTTTATCGTTTATTCCAACAATGACCCAGTCGTCCCTGTTGTTAACGCCTACCGACTTGCCGAGGGAATTACAAACGGCGGAGGATCTGTGGAGCTTCATATCTTTGCTGATGCGCCTCACGGCTTTGCTCTGGACACTCCTAATCTTCCTGTATCCAACTGGCCATCGATGTGTGAGGCATGGCTTAAGCAGCATGGATGGATAGAATAGACATATGGAATTATATTTGATGTAAGGAGGTATTTGTCTTGTCACGTCATCCTATTCCTCCGTTCCTTTCTTTGGTTTTCTGTTGGTCGTGCTATAACGACGTCTAATCGCCAAAAAGCCCTTGCTTGATACAAGTAAAGGAACGCCCCGAGTCACTGCTGGCATATGATCTTAGTTCTCGTGGCCTTAATCCATGTATCGTCGACGTAAATGCTCCTCGTACTATGTCTCTGAGATAGGACGTAGTTATACCCACCATGGCATAAACCATCACTGCCCAGTTATTTACAATACCTATGGACAGTAGTATGGTCTTCTGGATCAGTTATCTCATCGATGGCTGGGCTTCAACTATCATAATGAACCCGTTTCCAACACATCATAGCATCATATCCCAATGCTAAGACAGTGATAGACAGTAGCAAATTGGTTGCTATTTCATCTCCTCAAAGAGTAAAACCAGAGAACCCAAGGCACAACTCTGCCGAGCAGATACGGAGCAAAACAAAACGTGTCCCAGATAGAACGATCCGGCAGCGCCCAATACCCGAAAGCAAATTTCTCAAGTCCGCATGGCCCATCGTCCTCGTCATCTCCGCTGTGCCTCTCTTTTATCTGTAAGCAGATGATGCATTCTAGAGTCTTAAGAAACGAGTCTCTGTCCTGGAACTTTTGCCATCCCCCGGCGTGTGTGTGAATAGGAAAGCCCCTCTGCTCCATTGTTATCGAACCAGGTCTTGAAATTTCTGGGGCATCCTCGATCCAATCAATGTAGTGGATAGCCTGTTCCCTATACTGAAGAGATAATCCTCTTTTCCAGCATTTTTGCAGTGCCCCAAGATAATCGTGAGTATAACCTTCTAGACTTCCACAAACTGAGCATATCTTGAGGCACTTGCGGGTATCTTCGATCCATTCCTCGTAGCGCTCGTGCAGTCTGTGCTCAATACCACTGGGTTTCAAGGCCATGCATACCAAAAACGGCAACCACCAGGTTCCCTTAGGAATGCTATCATCTGGTGACGTGAGGACAAAGGATAGAAAAGGGAGGCAAGATAGATATATCATTTCGTTGACAAATGTGTCAAGGTCACCCTTCTTAGTGGAGAATGTCTGAGATGGAAAGATGACTTGTAGACGTAAAAATATGATGTAAAAGAAGGGTAGAAACAAAGTTGATAGAAACTGGCCAGGAATCAACGGGAGGAGAAGACCGGCTTGTGAATATCCAGAAAATACAGTTGCGATCCGTTGGTTGACAAAGTCATTTCCATCCGAGCATAGTAATCGATGGAGCGACAATTGGCAGACGAGGAGAATGCTTTGACGGCTTCGAGCACGCCATATCCAACCGGATCGCTCAAGGGCTGTGTCTTTCAACAGTTGACGCGATGCTTCGATGGAATCTCGGGCTGAAGTTGGTCTCCGAGGCCAGGACGGGAACGTTCCGCCATAGAAAACGGCTGATATTACAACTGCCACCTGAATAGTGACCCAGAAGGTGGTGTATGTTCGACATTGGCCTGGCGCCAGAAGTCGGTGCGTAGGATCGTTGACGAAGATTGACTCTTGTGATGAACACACGAATTCGGCATCAGCCCAAGGCAAGAAGAAGCTTGTCTGTGATGGATCCCGGAAACCGCATGTGCAATGATATAGATAGCTTGAATCGAAATCTCCGAAAGAGTGTCGAATGGTACTGTTATCGTCTTCATCTCGAGTGTTATGGAAGCCAGGCGGAGCCGGTAGGCTAAGATTTGCAGGAGCTGGACATTCCAGACTAAGATTCCGAGTTTCCTAGAAGCTCACGTCAGGAAAACAATGTTGTGACTGCAGGCCGGGTGTTGGTTACCTTCTCCATGCACAGGAGGACAAAGTCTTTATGCGCTGTCCACTTGGCATACTGACTGGATTCAAGGGATGTCCAAAATGACAAAATAGCAAATAGAAACGAGGCAGCAGTAAGGGCGGTTACCCAGAATTGCCAACTCTTCAGAACTGGGAAACGAGCTCCGAGCTTTCGTATACCTGTCTTTGTTCTAGACACAGGGGAAAGAGTGGTAGAACAAGCACGAAAAAGATCAATAGACCTTGCTCCTACAGCGGCTACTTTGTTTTTAAGACCCACTATGGCCGTTAGTTTTTAAAGCAAATTGAAACTTGGTAATCTATTCAAGGGTTACAAACCGAAAGAGGGCTTTAGCCTCGTGAGGATCCCAACAGCCGTACTTATCAAGGGCATCTCGGCGCTTGGTAGTGTTGTTAAGAGAGGTAGAAGCGGGGTAGAAGCTGAAGGGAATGGTATATCAAACTCAGAAGGTCACATTGCCACGTGATGGGGGCTTTCACTGCAATTCTAGCTCATAGTGTTAGCTTAACTCGTTTGATAGAATGTGCAGATTCTCTCAGGGACTTTTTATTGGTCTAGATAGTTGCACGTGGCTCAGGACGAGAAAGGGAACTAACTGGAGAGGAATCTCTCAATCTCGCTAGCGACAAAGTTGTTGTCCTCCTCAAGTGCCCACTCTCCACCGGCCAGATGTCCCCAAACACTCTCAATAACCTTCAGTTCTCCAAATCTCAGATGCTTCACTTCCTCCTCACTATCTTCCGGAGGAAAGTACAAGTCGGTTCGACTCGGCATCAAGAGAACCTTGGCTTTGATGCTCGCCAGCGCGGAAGGAAGATCACCCTTGACCGGTCCATGATCGGAGATGTCACCACATCTCCAAGTGTTGACCAAATGCATCAGATCACGAGCATCCCACTTTCCCATGGCGTTGTCCCAGACCTTGATGAGGTAGTCCTCGACTGTCTCACATCCAAGCCTCTTCCATTGCTCTTTGCGGAACCATGCCGAGCTTAGAGCCCAAGTCGAGTATACGCGAGCGAATGCTCTGGTTCCACGGACCGCAGGCTCAGTATAGAGTCCATCGTGCCAGTCAACACTAGATTCAAGTGCAGCGATTGGTCCTTCGAGGAAAGATTTGTTGTGCCAACTGGTTCTCGCTGAACTGGCAAGGACAACGATACGCTGCACAAAGTCGGGATAGAGAATAGCAAAGTAATAGGCCTGAGTACCGCCCATTGAGAAACCGATATAAGCGGCCAATTTCTCGATGCCCAGAGCTTTCAGAAACTTATACTGGAGATGAATGTTGTCTTCGTAAGAAGTTTGTGGGAACTTGACTGGTTCGGGGGCGTTTGAAGGCGACGAGGACTCGCTGCCACCGAGAAGACCGACGACAATGACAAAGTAGTCTTTCAGGACGGAATCATCACTTCCGTATAGGAAAGCCAATGTCGTTTCAATTTTGCCAGAGAAGCAGGTTGGGATTAATATGGCGGGGTTGTTAGGTGAACCGTAGGTGCGGTAAGCCAACGTGAGAGAGGTGTTGGAAGACGGCGGCCCAGCATCAATGTTAGGCTGCCCATCGGCAGTGAAGAATCGAGTTTCCAATGTCATGGTTACTGAGACTTGGGGGTAATGGTGGCGAGTTTCTCGTAGTGGTTTGGGCACACTGGGGTTGACACATTGCCAGACCAGTCAATTTATAGTAGAAGCGATAACGATGTTATTCCCACCCAAGACCTTCTCTTACACTATGAAAACAGTCTCAAACTGTGACGCTGACAAACCGCGCTGACATATCTTCCTCGAAACCTCGGCTGACAAACCCGTGAGGTTCATATTTAACGTTGACGATGTGTCAGAGACCCATTATGACAAGATCCCCACCTAGACATGCATAGGTCCAAGAAATTGCTGCCCATAGGCTCTCAGCGTGGCCAATATCAGATCATCCAAGACCTAAACTTTCCAAAATCGCCCGCCAAAAGCTCGATCCCACTCTGTCGAAACGCCTCACGCAACTCATTAATCCTCGCCAGCCCCATACAAGCGTGTACACGCCAGTCACCAATCTCCCACTCCTGTTCAATCCCAGTAATTGACACTTGCTTCAGCAACGGAAATCTCTGGCTTGCCACCGCAGAGAGCTCAACCATGGCATTGAAAATGCTGGTGTTTGGGTATGTCACTTCAAGCTCAGTGATCGAATCCGGAAGCATATCGCACATCTTGACGAGAGGAGTTTTCCTCGGAAAACGGTGCTTCTCAGGCGGATCGTGGGGGGACAACCCCTTGAAACGAAACTTTTGCAGCTTCTTCAGTTTAGCCAGATGGCCTGTTGGATCATTGCTGGGCCTGGAGCTGGTAAAGTCGAGAGATAGAAACCGCAGGTCAGGGCAAGCCAGCAAAGCTTCACCAATTTCCGACACAGAGGCATCGGAATCGAATCCCAAAGAGCGCCCATCTGGTGGGTAAGAGTATGATTCGTAAGTAAAGGCTTCCAGCCTGGGAAATAGGTTCAGAAGTGTAGTGAACACTTTGGGGCCCAACACACAGCGTTCCAACAAGACCTCTTTTACGCCTTCATGGATCGGTGGTTGAGGTCCCTTCCAGTCAGGACCAGAAAATCGGATTCCCCCAAGACGTTCCAGGGCTGGAGCTGCAATGAGTAAAGATGAAATGACCTTGAATGCTTCTTGCCTGTTCCATTTATTGTTCACAACCAGTTCCTTTAGTCGCGGAAGTGACCCGGGTGCACAAGTAGGAAATTTGCAGTCTTCATCCAATACGAAATGTAGAGTTTGAAGCTTGGTGCCAAATGGTAAAACAAGGGTAGTGAGAAATATCGTGGTGTTGTACTTGATTTTGACGCGTTTTTCGAGGTTTAGAGATGGTTTACGATACGGGTTATCTTCAAGGCTCCTCCGCAACAGCTTCTTCTCGGTAGCCAAGTCTGGAATTGTTGTGACGTCGGCCAAGGTCATGTCAAATGCGGACAGCTCTTTGATGTGCTGAGTGAAGTGTGGACGCTCAACGAGAGTTCGGTGTAGCAGTTTGTATACCTAGGGGTCGTAAATGGCGGGATGATGACAGATGTACGGCTGAGCAATGTCTCGTAGGGCCTTGCACGTCTGCGCCATGGCAGACAATGTCGCGTTCTTGGCACCGGTCTTGTCCGCCAAATAACAATCGGCTCCTTTGAAACATGTGTCGTCTAGTCCTATGGGCTCAGCAGGCTGACCTGGCTCGCGGAGCTCAGGCTCTTTGGGCTCATGGGTGCAATGGCGGCAGAAGTTTGAACATATGATGCCTAGGATTTCCAGAGGAAGGGACAGAAGATGGACCATCTTGACAGAGTTAAAAGAGACGAGTTGATGTAAAGGGTGAGGGTTAAAAGAGTTTTGTTCTGGTGAAAATGAAGACATCGCCCTCCCTTGAAACGCGCACACATAACTGTATTTCTATTGTGGGGCGGCTTTGTCCAATCATTACGCGTTGTGCTTAACACGAGGAGGCTGGGCAGGATGTTTCAGGTCAGATATTGATTACTAAAATCTTCCATCTTAGCACAGGTATCCGGACTTTATTAAAGTCGGTACCTAGATGGCAGTGTATGCGGTGGGAAGCCGGGAAAGGCGAATCCTTGTGTACAAGATCCTTCGGTTCTGTCGCTGCTTTGATAGTGATGGTAAGGTGGAGCGAACCCCAGGAAACCTCCATGAACCACCACTCAGGCAGGCATAAGCCACAGCTTAGGGGGATACTGCGCTTCGAGACTCCCTGCCCAAAACTCAATCTCAGTTTGACCAAAGGCTTGACGCAAGACATTGTTTGTGTCCTGCTCGAATCCAACAACAGAAACACGCCTCAAGGCCGGAAACTTTTGACTAGCCACCCTAGCAAGTTCAAGTATCTCGTTGAGAATGCTCAGCTTTGGACGTGTAATTTCAACCTCCACGATCGAAGCTGGGAGCATCTTGCAGATCGTCATCTCACTAGCTGTCCCGGTTGGTTCACGAAACAGTGAGACGCCATCAAGACGCAGCTTCTGGAGCTTCTTCAACTCGGCGAGACTACCCATTGCGTGAGCACGAGACATGTCATCCCGCCACCAGGAGTCGGTGTAGTCAATAGCCAGAAACCGAAGTGTGTCCTTGCAGAGCAGTACAGCCTCGCCGATTTGTTCAGGCGAAGCCTCTTCCCATCCTTCATTCCCACCACCAGACTCGTAGCTAAAAGCTTCCAACCTAGGAAAGCTACCCAAAAGTGTAGAAATATCTTCGGGGCCTACCGCACTGCTAACGAGGAATATCTCTTTGAGGCCCTCATGCCTCAAAGGTGTAGGTTCTTCCCACTTGGCGGAACCGATTAGAAGACCCTTGAGACGTTCCAAAGCTGGCGCTGCAAGTAGTATAGGCCCAATAGACCGCGTGATATCCGCGCCTCCCTCTGTATCCCAGTGCTGAACGACCAGTTCCTTCAGATGAGGAAGTGAGTCAGGTTGACAAAAGGGGAATTCGTGAGCGTGGTCAAGCTCGAGATGTAGACATTCGAGGTTGGGGACTTTGGTCAAGACCATGGCAGTGAATAATGTGTTGAAGATGTCCTCGAAGCCATCTACTTCATCTTTAGATGGATCAAGGTACCAGACAGATTGTCGAGCCTCTTGAAGCGCGGTTCCTCCTTCAACATCTTCATGCTCTCGTAGAAATGTGCGCAAAATTCCGACGAGTTCAGCTGAGACTTCTTCCTGGCACATCATGTCAAACACAGATAGCTCTTTGACGTGATGAGCGAGATCTGGGCGCTCAACGATAGTACGGGGGAGGAATCTGGATACCGCCTCTATGCAGGGATAATGATATAGATACGGTCGAGCGATATCGCACAGAGTCGTACATGTCTGCACCATGGCAGACAAAGCCACGATCCTGGGCTTATTGTCTGCGCAGAATTGTGCTCCCTTGAAACACCCTCCAAATGGATCCCGGGGCGGCGAGGCGTGGCAGTGATTGCAGAGGCTGGCGCAGATGGAATGGAGGATCTCTGGGGGAAGGGATAAAATATGTGTCATTGCGACTGGGCGTAATTCGGGAGAGGTGAATGTTGATGTAGAATCAGATTTTGACTTGGTGTACCTGTTCTTTTTAAAATTATAACAGGCAACTTACTGTCATGGCCAACAGCTTAGTTCGAACGGGCCAATTGGTGGCCACCAAGGGGCATCACGTGGCCAAGATCCTTCCATCCGTGTTGGGAAATGGCCGAACAGTGAGCAACTATAGGCTAAACAAAGATCGTGCCTGTGACTGTTTGGAGGTGTGGCTGTTTGTATCGTGGGACTTGACAACGTGGGACGCGTTAAAGAAAGCTAGTGGCAAGATAACAGAGGTAAATGCATCAAACTGTATATTGTATTGCTGCAATCCTCTAAACTTCTCACAAACATGTACACTGAGAACTTCGAGGCTCCATCTCAAGCAACCAGCGCATCCGCATTAGCTCCTACAGTAGCCGGTCCAGCATCAATAGTATCATAATCAGCCGATGTAAAGTAGGACCAGCCAAGACCAGTCTCCTTCATGGTCTCGACATACTCATTCATCAACCCTCGATCAGCTTCCTTGCCGTCAACAGAAGTGCCTGTAAACATATTCAAGATAACGGCAGCCTTTGATTCGTAACCAGATGGGATATTGTTGCTCAGGATCTTTTGACTCTCGTATGGTGGGCCGTCGGCGCAGTTGAGGCAGCTCTCAAAGGCGATAACGACGTCGCAGATGGAGTAATACTCAGCCTCGGCCCTGCAACCAAAGTTGCATATCGTCGTGATACTGTTGCTGAATGCATTGCGAGCAAAAGTTATAGCTTCGTTGAGGTAATCAAAGTCAGCACTGCTCTCGTCAAAGAAGATGCCATCAACCCCAACATCGGCAGCGGCGTAGGTCCCCCAGTTGCTCCAGCTTGTGATGTTGGCCTTGAGCTCGTCGAGAGGTGCCTGACCGTAGTTCGTACGAACATAGCCAATGGTCTTGACATTGGAGTAGCTGTTGAGTTTGGATGTGCCGTCAATGTAGTTGACGTCGTCGTTTCCGGGCTTGCCAGAAGCACCGGGGCCGTTCAACGGATCGACAACGACCAACCATGGGATGTCGGTGTTTGATGATATTGCATCAAACACGGGACTCCAGTTCAAGGCTCCATCTCCTGACTCCTGGGAAGGATAGACGTAAAGGGGGAGAAGAATGCCGGTGGCCGCGGTAGATATTGCCTGGCCCACGAGAAGGCCTACCGTAATTGCGAAGCACATATTGAGATTTCGAAGGGGAAACCAGTCCGAGTACTTAATCTGAATACTCGATCTTGCATTGTTTCTGTCTTTATTTCTTTATATAAGGATAAAATAGCGTCGTACGTTCAGAAACCTAAGCGCTAGCGATGAAACGAAGGAGCCCGACCAACGCAAGGATCCTACCACTGAATTACACAGGGATCACGATCAGGAGGATCATCATGTTAATAGATCCGTGACACATCTTGCCTGATTAGGTAGGTCATGTTTTCCTTCATCCCACGTTTCCGACGTAGCCGACTTAGCGAGCAATGTTGGCCTCGTAGGCGAGAGATTCAGGGAGACAATCAAGAGAGAAGAACGTCACGTCTACATGATCAGAGAGCCCTGAACTAAGATTTACACGTAACATGAGACGAAGAGGAAAAGTGGAAGAGAATGCTGGTGGCGTTGGCTCAGACCAACTTCCGGTCCCCTGAAATATTTGAAGGATCACAGCCCTGTTCACTAACGCTCTGGCCCTCATCAAAAGTGTCCGTCTCATCCAACTTGTTAATACCACTTACTACCTTTGTCAGAATGCGACGATTGAGCATAAGAATAGTCTTTTAACACAAACTCTCCGTCGGGGTTTAGGTAGCTATATTCGCCGTTGGACTCCCTCCGTCTCCGTCTTCACCAGAGCAGACATGAACCTTTTTTCTCCCGCTACACATGCTGTCTATCAAACTAGCAGATTACACGTCTGGCTTTCGACCATAGACGACATAAAACTTTTGATATCCATGCATCCTCTCATCCGCCAAATCTTTCCTCACATTGATGAGGTCCACCTATAACAAGTTAGTAAGAGCTTGACCAGGCCAGGTAATCAGATACACACCTCTATCTCTTCCTTTGTGCGGTTCTTGAACCGATGCAAGAGACCATAGCTAAGAGCTTGAAGTCCCTCCTCGATATTCGCATGCCATAGCTCCCCGAGCCTCTTCAGTCTTCGGTTCCTCGGCCATCCATTTACTGGAAGTTTATACACCTTCTCTTCCACATCGACGAACCCAGCCTCTTTGAACCACTGCTTTAAACTGGCAGCTACCGGTAGGGGACGATCAGCAGCGTAGCTTGCATCTACTATGTCGTCGCACCATCTCTTGAAGCCATTTGCGTTGGTGACTGTCTCGTCATCACATTCCAAGAGACCCATGAGCTCTTGGCACTCCATCCATCCGCCCGGTCGTAGATGCTCAAAGGCTGGCTTGATGACTTGGGTTCCCATGTCTGACCAACAACCCATGGTGACTCTTGTGTGTATCAGATCAAAGTCACACCAGTCCCTACCGTTGGGCCACTCATCGGTTCTGATTATTGTTAGATGGATGACCTTCACTGTTAAAAGATTGTTACTCACGCGTCATCAACAATAAACTCGACATTGGGCGGGACTAGGTCGCTTTGGATGGGCGATAGGTCGGTGCCGACGATGCGAGCCTCGGGAAACTCATCGCCCATGTCAATAGCCCAAGAGCCTGAACCTGTAGCGATGTCGAGGACTTTGTGAGGGGGGTTCTCATGGGAAAATGGAGACAGGTAAGCTCTTCCGTCGAGTAAAATCTTGAGGATGTCATATTGAGCGTCTAGCCGTTCAACTTCAAGTGCGTCGTTGGGATAATGGTACGCTGCAAAGTCAGTTCTCGTTGTGCTCAAGTCAGGTCAGAGGAGAAGGCTCACAGCCAGCACGGTACGCATGATAGGTTCGTCCATTTTCCTTGTGAAACTCGTAAATACTTTCTGCTATTGACGCAGTGTCTCTGCGAAAATATGAGCGATGGAACTACGTGGAGGATCGCCAGACCCTACAATGTGAAGTGCGTTCGAGGATTCGACTGTGTCAAGTAAGCCCACGTTGGATATTGATCGGAATTCTCATTTCCAACTCACGTCAATCTCAATCCTTGCTGCGTAGTCAAGATAAGACTCAAAGCTAAACTTGTAGTCGGAAAGACTGTCTCTCGGTGTCGTCGAGCTGGATGCATCATTCGAGTCCATGGTGGAGAATCGTCAGGCCTCAAGGCTCCAACCGAAAGCGGAAAAAGGGTGGATTGGAAGCCGCTCGGCTAAACCGGAGTGTGCGAGAATCAAGCAGAGAAAAGATTTGTTGGTGAATGTGTTTACAAAGGAACAAAAAACACGAGTGGAACTGGGCGATCCCGACAGTCTGGTTCCTGGTTCTGGAGACGGGCAAAAAACTTAAGGAAGTGTTGCATGAGGTAAATTCTGACACAGGGCGACCCAGACTGTTGGGACGCTGATGGAGAAAGAGGGGTCGTTCGATGTTTGGTTCGTGAACTAAGCAAGAAGACGGGGTTTTCATTGGATGGTTTGATTACATTCCATGGGGGCAAGCCATGGTAGGGGTCTGGACTTAGTGTGATGTGATGAGAGAGAGGCGGTCAAGCGAGAGGTGTGTCGGAGGCGTAGAAAACTCTATTCATGGAGTTTGCTTGCTTCTCTTGTTCTACGACTGCACTGCTTTCGTCGACGGCTCTAAAGATGGCTCGTGCTCTTATCCCCGTGAATCTTGACTTCGGCCCTGATGCCAAGATGATCTGTCACCCAAGCCTTTTCGAACCCAAGCGCCACGATTCGACTGCTTTCGTCTTCTCCCTCTGTCAAAACATCTTGACCAAACCTCTCAAACTTGACCACATCAGCGCCTCCACAGAAGTAGACCTTGTCCATTCTCGAGCATCCAAACTGTTCTCTTAGCTTTGTCGCTGCCTGCTGACCCCAGGTATAGCCCTCTTCCGTGTCCTCTTTTCCGCCCAGCTCCAGGAATGCGTCCTTTAGACCATTGTCCGTGTGCAGTGTGCGGTCAAAGGGCTGGATTGCGTTAAAGTCTCCTGCGGCTAGACCGGCATGGACCTTTTCTTCGTGTAGGTACTTTGCTACGAGCTGCATTTGGGGTGGGCGGTAAGGCGGGTTGAAGACCATGGATTCGAGGTGGGTGTTGCACAGGCGGACCGTCTTGCCGTCGACAGACACATCCACGAAGAAGGCATCACGATCCATGCGCGTCTTGGAGTAGTGCACACGAAAGGCGGTCGTGATGGGCAGACGTGAGTCAATGAGCGTGACTGTGCCGTAATGATGTGTCGCCCAGTTGGTCGCATCCAGGTCTGTCAGATGGAATCGCTCTCGGACCCATGGAGTCGCAGCGATGGTGGCCAAATCTGAGGGCGTGCACTCCTGGAGGAAGATGACGGGAGCCAGGTTTGTCGGGCTGGAGCCTACCAAGCTGCCGAGGTGAGCGAGCGCCGGTTTCATACGTGCTTCAGCAAAAGGAAGCATAAAATCGATGTTCCAGCTGTAGAGCGCGATGCCGTCAATCCCGCCATTGCCGGCTGTCTCATCCGACGGAGTCTTTACGACCCAAGCCGAAGTCGCCGGATCGAAAGCGTAGTAAGATTGCGCACTCGGCTCATCGTCTTTCCACGGCACCTCGCTTTTTCGCAGTGTCGCGCTATCCTTCATGGCCTGTCCAAAGAGGGCTTCCATGCTGTCTTTACCGTATCGTACTGAATTGTATGTATGCAACAAGGTCGCGAGCACTCGGAAGCCTAATGTTGATGGTGGCATTGTGAGAAAGTGGGGATGAGATGCTGCTACGTTGACGCTTACGACACGTGGATCACGGGTGGAGTTACGGGAGTTTATGTACAGGGAAAAGAGCCGGAGGTTCGGACTTTTGGATATTAGCGATGGTCATCAATTGATAGGGCTGACCACCATCTTCAAGGTATGCTCTCAGCGTCGGGATACTACGTAAGTGTCATGGGTGGTTAGACCGAAGCAGCGGTAAGAGGGACCTTTGCGGCATCATGCTGATAGCCATTGACTCATAGTGAGTCTTCAGTAAGGCATACCGTTGGGGTTTACGAATTCACATTTGCCATTAACTTCATTGGGAGGCCGGCATTCAGCGTTCAAATACTACCGAGTGTGACCAGGCACCCAGGTCTGTATCCCCTGCTGTGTACTGCCGCTAGCCCCTGTTCCACGAAATGAAGAGCAACCCAGATCAGGAATCATGCTGCGCTGTTAGCGATAATAGGGCTGGATAATCAGAAACCGACCCCTGCAGTAAAAAAGACAAAAGACAAGAGGGCATTTGAAAAACAGAATTTTAACATCTTCGTTGCCTAAACAGATGCGCAACCGAAGAGCCGTTAAAGATGGATGTGGTCATCGACAATGACTTCCCTGGACACTGATGTAACCCTCTTGACAATCCGGTTCAAGTCGCAAGCAAAACCAACACAGGAAGGCATCTCACTAAGCCAATGCATAAATTCATAGCTACATTACATATACTACCGACGTTCAGAAGCTCAATCTTTGTAACCAAAATCCAAAACCCATACTCCTCCAGAACATATACTCCATTGTTTCATGCAGTCGCTGCTGTGACAGGCCGAAACACCATCGGAACCATCGTATCCCCCTCATAAACCGCGTCTAATAAGACTTTGGAGAATAGGACTTTGGAGAATAGGTATCCCCCCAGCTTTCTAAGAACCCGTCCGTCCACCCAATAATGGCTCCCCGTACGCCATAAGGTGTGAGCTCGCCAATACAAGTGTGATTGCTATCACCCAGTCCCATTCCATGTTTGTAGACCAGGACGCTTGGGCTCACATCTCTAGGCAAACGCTGCGACTGAAAAACTCCAACAACGATCAAAACCAGAAGAACAATGTTTCCGGTAAACATGGTGAACCAGGGTCGCTTCATCTTGGCTCCTCTCCATCTCGTTGTACTGCTGACCAGCGTCATGATCGTGCAGTCGAATACTTGAAAGGCCAAGGATAGGGAGATGATGATGATGGATGCTTGGAGCCAGGTGTACTGCTCGTAGCCTTTGATGGTGATGCAACCAATTCCTTGACTCAAAGAAGGGGTGACGTTGTAGAGCCTGCAGTCAGACTCAACTGCGACAGCCGTGGCAAAGAAGGTGGAACACCATTGTGCTGTGACATGGTCGCTTTGAAACCCTTTGATAGCCATGGAAAGACCAAAAAGTTGGATAGAAAGGAGAAGAATGCCCAGGATAAATGACAACATCGCAAGCCAAGCTCGGCCAACAAGCTCTGAGCTCGCTGGTTCGCGGCTGAGTTCATTCCATGACGGGGGCAGGGGAGTAGCCGTTGCCGTTTTGCCAGACCCTAGCTGGTCAGTTCATGAATACCAGTGCGTATCGTGAGATGCCATACCTTCAATCCTAACCTCCTCGCTCCCAACCACTGTGCTTGACGCTGTGCTGCTTCGACGCGCACTGAGCGGCAAGAAGTTGGGCAGAGCCCTCACCAGAGGCCAAAACCCAGTGTCCTCGACGATCAGAAAGACAAGCTGCATCATAGCTCCAATGTCCAGAACGACAAAGATAGGCATCCATACGAGAACAGCTTCTGGCTCGATGCTGCTGGTGTAGGCCTGCAGTTGGAACCACACCGTGGTGACAGCGAGAATGATGGACAGGGCCTGCACCTTCTCCCAGCGGTGGACTCTGATCAAGGTGATGGGGAAATGGATGAGGAACCAGGCCAACGTGTAGGGCCACGGGAGGATAGACCCAGCATCATCAGGTCTGATGTATGATGCATTTTTGGCGCAGTACTCGCCATGGGCCAGAGATGCAGAAAAGTCGGCGATGGTGAGGCCCAGATCTATAGTACCGACTGCCGTTGAATTGCCATGACAAGTATCTAGGATCATTCTGTTGAAACAAGTAGAAGAATGCCTTGTATGCAGTGTATAGAAGAGAATGCCTTGTAGATGCAGTCTTAACCTGGGATTGCAGGAGCCTTTTATTCACATCAGGCAGTACTCGCCAAGTCTAGCAAAGACCTCTAGCCAAGAGAATAGGACGCAGTGTTACCAGCCATAAAACACCCTCATCTATTGGACACTTTCTCTGGGAGCTTCAAAGAGGAATGCCGCTATGCGAGGACCTACGCCATAAAGGCAGCCACAATAGTCGTGATAGGTTTACAACGTGCAAGCTGAAAAGCAGGGCGGCTCTCGGACACTATTGAATGAGGGGTAATGCAGTTGCAGCAAGGCATCTAGACTCTTGTCAGGCAGAAAACACAGCCGTGTGTGCTGCAAGGCGTCTTTTTTGCTCGCCGTTAATTTGCGGAGGTTAGGTAAGGGATTGGGAGACTGGGCGCTGGATGACTGACAGGAACGTTTACGCATTTGGAATGCATTCTGTTTGTGGCGTTAATAAGGTGAGAAAATAGGGCTGTTGGTCGATGAAACGAGGCTCTGGCGGTTGTACTTTAAGCTGGTGTAACATCACTCTCACGATGTCGTGTCGTCTAGTCAGCGTACCTAGATAAGGGGACAGAAAGCCGTCAATCTACAAATGTGCTGTTACTCTCCATTTCCATCTTAACAACTTCTTCTCTTATGGCACCTGGTTTTGCCCTCTCTACGAAGCGGTTACGACACTCACGCGACCAGGCTCTGCATCTAGCCAACGAAGCAATAGTTTGACGTAACGCCAAGCTCATTCTGAGACCTAGAACGCAAGCCACGCATAAGAAAGTGACCAATCTATATCCAAACTGTAAAAATGGCTGAGGATATTGCCAGACACATAGTCCTTGTCTCCTGCATAGATCCGAGTTGGGTGTGGGCTGGTCCTGCAAGGCGATTGTGGCTCAGACAAGCTTAAGCGATGCGGGGAAGAAGCTCCGATGAACTAGCTGCGACTCGCCCCTGATTCTATCTTCAATAGCCATATAATGGTCTACTCAAGTTTCAGGCATGGGGCAGTTCCATGTCGTCTTGGGGATGTTTGGAATCAGCTTCGACCAGGAGTGACAGTCCTGTCCCCAAGACAGATATCACCTCTCGAAACTACGGGTCAGGAAGCATCAAATGTATCAACCATCTGCTGAGACCCCCAAGTCTCCCTTCACAGCCTGATTTACAGTGAAAATAAGGTTGTCAAGTGTATTGCCACAAACCCGCCTCAAACTCGACTGTCGTTTAGTAACGGACTGAATCTGAGACCTTGGCTTAGAGGATAATGTATACCATGGTACAGGAACCCTTTTTGCATCGAGATGAGCTCAGTAGGCCGCCTTCAATGACCGGATCTAGTTAAATCGGCTGCGTCATCAAGCCTGGTGTTGATTGAAGCTATCAACATCGGGCCAGTGGGAGCACGGGGCCATTGGTCAATGAATTCTGGCGACCTACGCTATATGCTGACAATGGGGCGATTTTTCCATTCCGCACAAGCCCCTCATCTTGATACTCTGACATGTTTGTGCTCTGCCGTAGTCCCTATGTACTGCCTTCCTCGACATACCTTGGATCGCCCTCTGGATAGGTACCTGTAATGACAACTACCTCGGACAGCCCACCCTCCATCGTCGACCTGATCTCATCTTACAGCATCCTCTCCGCTGTTGCCCCATGGCTGTCAACTCTCGACCTCTTTCATCTAGGCCCAACAAGCCGGTCAGCCCACTCTTACATACTCGCTTCACCCGCCGTCTTTGACTGTCTCATGCGACAGTGTCTGTGTGATGGCCGTGGACTTGCCATACGTCAAGCATTAGATGAGCTCCCGCCTGATAGAAGTTAGACAATCCCGATAACCCGACCACATACTTGGACGCATGGGGACAAGGAAATCGAGGGTCGTCTCTACAACATCAAATGCGATGCGACTGGAGCCTTACCCTGCATCAAATGCGGTATCAACATTTGTGAGGAATGTCGTATCCATCCGCGGGCAGCACCATCACTCTACTCTCCCAATAACCGTCCGCATTTGAACGATATCTGGGAACTTGATAACATCTATTGCCTTTGTCCAACCTGTGATGCTACGAAAGAGAAAGAAGTGGTCGGCAAGTTTCTCAATGAGCTGTGTGACTGTGATAGATACACACGATGGATCTGTCCAAAGTGCAAGATAGAAGAGGACGCATTCACGAAAAATTATTTTGACAAACATACTCTTATGGATTGGGACTGGGGTCCTAAGTGGTTTAAGCGTAGCGATGATCAAGTCTCTGGAGATTCTCAAGCACATGACGACGAACCATCTGGCCCTTCCATGGTCCTCGTTGACCATCAGAATAATCGAGCGGTCTGTCTTCCACATTCTATACCTCATGCTTAGATGACTAACCTGCTTCAACGTAGTCCTGGTGTATATGTGGCACAACACTGGAACGAGATACAGTTCCCAGATGCACTTGGTGTAGAAGACGACATCGACCACCTAAGGAATGGGGTCAGGAGTGGAACGAGCTGGGGCGAAGGCTGTCCTTTTTCGACGACTTAGGTAATAACTTTTCATATCATTCACGTTCGAGTGCTTACCATCACCAATAGGACCCTGATTATCCACGTTGGAAGAGTGATAGAGAAGGTAACTTCATGATGGGCTTGAGATATTGTGCTCAACTGGGAAATTGATGGTTCTCAAGCTATGGCGGACAAATAAAAACGCACTATCATTCAACTTAAACCAGATAATACGCATATTCAACAAGTGCACGTTCCATTATTATAGGCTGCAATGATGTCAAAGCCATCAGCCACAACAACAAAAAAACACAGCTATCAATACATGACGGTATCAAAACCTAATACCATAAAAGACCGTAACCTAGTTTTTTTTGACTTCTATGGCAATAGCCACAAAGAATCAAATAGAAAGGTGCGTCTTCTATACAAAATGACACCTTTCATTATCACCAGAAGGATAAAAAGTCTACGTTGCTCCTCTAGCTAGCCATCGACACCTTTATCTTCATCCTCTTCTTATCTATTAGAATGGCCACTACAATTACAAGAGTCCCGGTCATCCATAACGAAGAACATGACGAGTGGTATATCACAATAAGTGCCCAAGACACAAAATTAAGCCTCAGCGAGAAACAATAGTTCCGAAGGGAACTAAGACTAGCTAGTCTCCTAGGCCCTAGAGATAAGCCCCTAGATTTCCGGTTCTTCGGCGACGAAGAGCGAGTCGCCCTTATTCAATTCCATAACCGCCTCGTCCGACATACAACAAGCCGAGTGCACGTTCCATTAGTACCTATCATTCAGCGCCGATGGTGTTTCACCGGAGGCTTCGGCCTCTCAGGTCCTTTCCCCAATTCAACACCCAAGAATCCCCGACAGAGCCCAACTGCCATATCTTCAATCTCTGACTGACAAGTATTGTTGAATTCGTTACTCGTCTCGTACAAGATCTCAAAAACCTCGCCTCCATGCTTCTCAGCATCACCAGGCTTGCCGTCCTGACCAGGTAAGACGCGCACTCTAACGGTGTAGATCTCATAGCTCGTCCAGCTTCTGCAAAGATGGACGTCGACTATGCCTTTGTCATCTGGTCCGCTGGCGGCAATGACCCATTTCTGCTCCATTTCGGATGGTTGAAAGCCTTTGAGGAGTTTGGTCATGTCGGAGCCAGAGAGGCGGGCTTTCCAGGGCATGCTTTTCGGCTTTTCGATGCGTCGCATGTTTCTGATGGTGACTCTCTCCTCTGGATCTTCTGGTGTATTATCGACCTCATCCAGGTGCTCAGCAGAGCGGCGATTTATTATGCGTCTGATGAAGCGCGACATGGTGTTTCCCGTATGATGCGAGTGATGAGACAAAGAGAAAGAATACTCGGCCAGTTCGCGAGGTGAAAGCCTGCTTTATCATTTCAGCTGCGTGGCTTAGACTGCCCGTTAGTCATCGCCAAGATGGCTCGCAAAAGGTACCAATAGGATGCCCGCCGCTGCGCGTCAGCATGGAATGTGGCTATGGAATGTGGCTATGGGACGGTAGGGCTGAGCTACAGAGGAGGCTTTACACTTGGAAGACAAGTAGGTATGCCCTCATTCTTTAACTGCACCTCGTAATTCGACCTCGCTTGCTGAGAATGAGGGTGCGGATTGAACGCACTTGTGAGCGTATCTTAGGGCTTCTTGTGCGTGCCTATTGCAAAATGCTACCGCTGATTATCTTCTCTAACCGGGAAGGTCTCTTTCACGATCTTTAACGTAGCTCAGGCATCTTGATCATATTGTGGCAGCAAAAGTTTCAGCCTCTTTATCCAGTTCGGTAGAGATAGGTCAACCTCAACCATTCCGTTCGCTCAAGTGCAATGTTTATGCCCAGTGATCAAAAGAGCAGTAGCAAGTGCTAGCATATTGCGCCTATAAATGCGCAAAAGTTGATCAAACCCCCAAGAGGCCATTGAGTCAGGATATCCAATCTTCACAACTCAGACCAACTCACGAGACACACTCTTGACAACTTGAAGAACTTGCAGCAATTGTGTGAACGTTCTGGACCGAATTTGCATCCCCGGTCCCCATCCAAGAGCGGGTCACCCGCCAACCATTCGGATGGCTTCCGTAGCTCAGTTGGTTAGAGCGTCGTACTAATACTTCAGTTTCCCACTGTAATATCGGTAATGCGAAGGTCTCAGGTTCAAGCCCTGGCGGGAGCAAGTCTCTCTGTGCCCTCCGATGGTTTCTTTTTGCCGTTGTTGACTTGTGGTGGTCATGGAAGTGGTTGGTGATGGGGACTGTGGTGTTGAGGCTTTGGGGATGAAATGCCGCTTTTTTTGCGTGGAAAAGTTGGAGATGGAAGGTGCATCAGGGTCAGGGCTATCCCAGGAGACACATCCTGCTTGGTCAAGGGCTCGAAGGGGCGGTGGTGAACCTTTTTTCATTTAGCCTTAAAGCCAGTGTCTCACCCTCCCTTCGACGACCACAGGCCACGCTAAACAGCGGTAAAGATCATCCTTCATGGGCAACAGTAAGCAGACATAACTGATTCGACAGATATCCACCGCTTATAGGAAGAAACTAAACAAACACATCCACGGGACCACGGGAAACATCTCAAGCCGCCCCAGGCTTTCTCGCCCAGAGAACCTTTCGTCGATAGTAACCATGTATAGCCTGAGACCTAAACTCTCGCCGAAGCTGGGAAATGTAGACGGTGACCTCTTCCTTGCTCCAACCAGCCAAGGCCGCCACGTAGATCATTGTTCCCTCTGTATCCTGCTCGACGGCGAGTTGCTGGAATCTCGCAATCTCCTTCTGCTTTGGATCATGGGGCCAAGATCCGATGGGGGTCTAACAGAATCAGTTTTGGCCTTGGAATCATGAAAGTTTCACAAACCTTGAAGTTGGCTTCCTCGATTGCCTCGAACCCAGCCTCCTCCAACGCCTTGCGCTGGATACCATCTTCCAAGACCGTCATGGTACGTCCCATCTTCTTCCCTCCCTCGACGAAGATCTTGCCAAATTGGCCCATGGCCGTCTTCTCATTCACAGTACCGTCGTCGCTCTCGAAGCGGATAGAAGGTTCTTGGGTCTCGATATATCCGCCGGGCTTCAAAGTCTTGTAAGCCTGCTTGAAGAGGGCTGTCCAGTCGGCGATGCTACCGAACAGCCATCTGATATGGACAAAGTCGTAAGAGTTCTCTTCAAAGGTCCAATCCTGGGTACAGTCGTCCATTTGACTGATGTATATGTCAGCTACTGTAAAAGACAGACAGGTACCTGGTCTGGACTCACAACTCAAGATTCGGTGGCACCCAGCTAGGTTGGATGGGCGAGATTTCGGTACCAACGACTTTTGCGTTGGGGTGCGCGTCGGCAAAGTCGCTGTGTGCGACAGTTACTATTCGAACTCGAGAGAGAGGTGTGGAACTTACATTGCCCAGATGCCTTCACAATCGGTCATGTTAGCCTCAAGAGTCTGCACCTTCACTTTTGTGAAACTTTTGTGAATACTGCAAAGACTCACCAGTGCCTGTTCCTATGTCGATGACTTTCTAATGCATAATTAGGCTACTACCTTGATGAACTGGGGAACGATACAATCATACCTCGACGTTGTCGCCCAAAGGGGCCAGGTGAAGTTTGCCATCATGAGAAAGCGTGAGGACGTGATGGCTATTGAGTATCGTCAGCTTGATCATAAGTCTCGAAAAAAGCCATACTCACATAATGTCAAGTGCTTCATTCTGTCTCTCATCGTTTGATGCCCTGGGCAGACCAGGTAAGACTCTGAACTGTTACTGGGTGCAGGGCTGTCATTATTACCAGTACTCAGCGTTTCCCCGGTCACTGTGGTACGTCCGGCCGTGGATCGTCCGATACTGAAGGATAGATGAAGACAAAGAAGCCGTGCTACTGGCGTTATCCTCAATAGCCGAGTCCGCATCGTCATCCGGGTCCTGGGTCTATCGGTCATGGAATTAGCTTTCTCGCTAATCGTGTCTTTCTCCGCTGATCTGCGCATACCTGTGCTATCTGGGCCCAGTGCTGGGCGGGCAAAACACCAGGAAGAGGCTCATTCTGCGCCTGCGGGGCCGTGGCCTCGGGCTCTTTCTTTTGCTGCTCGGACATCTCTGCAGACAGTTGACACAAGGGGAAAGATCCAAGAGGAACAAAAAACTCCTGTCATATCATTTATCTGACATGCTCGGTTGGACGCGGGGCTGTAGTATTCCCGGTCAAAGGCCCCCTTGTCCCTTGTCTCTCGCCTCTTACCACGCGGGAACTACTCCACGTTATTGCATCTTGGCAGGCAGCCTCTGAACCTGGGTTGGTTGGTTACATGTCACAAACAATGTGCAAACTTTACCCCGCCCGTGGGAAATGCCTCAATTATGAGGCTGGGATGCGACGTGTGACAGTTGGGTATGCCCAACGCAAGGACCAAGAGAGTGTTGGTTCCCTTTCCGTGTCAAGGTGAAAACTTGTTGGTTGTTGGTTCCCGTTCAGCCTCATTTATGCGGCAGGCATTCCAGTTGTTCGAGTCTAGCGCAAGTCATGAGTATCAGTTAGATGCTCATCTTATTTCACATCTACAGTTCCCTTCAACGTTACTTCACAAAGTGTGAGTGATACAAAGGCCCACAACCCCCTTATTGACGTGGCTTTCTTCATCTGGCCATGCTGACAGCCACTAAAGCTCGGTTGCGTTGACGAGGTCGGCGATAAACCCTGACCAATTCCGATGGGAGCTGAGTCCCCGGTAAAATGCAGTATCACACAAGTATCTGCACAACGAAAACGGAATGGGTCTAGTCAGGGTAACGCCATTTAATGAATGACATTAAGACCATGAGAGTCTACGTTTACCGCGCGAGCCGCTGTCAATTTGTGGCTGAGACATGCGTATTCCAATCGGGTGAGAGAAGACCGCCGAAATGGATGTCCTCAGCTCACAGCCTCACCTATGTCACATCCATGTCCGTCTGACCAAGGGAAGATGAAGACACTGAGCTTCATGTTCCACTTGCCGGCTCAAAAAACATGATAGTGACGCTTCATGGCAGTAAGAGGTTGTGTGCATGATGATGCATTGAGGCTACAAGGTAAATGATGCTGTACTCCCTTGAGGCCTCCACGGATGCTCAAGTATGGCGCATCACCCATCCAGACGACTTCGTTTAGTCGACGGACCAAGTGAACTCTCTGTTTTTGTTTCTGAACCGCCCAAGACCTCGAGAATCTCTCGGCAACTGGACCTCCTCTTTGATTGTTCCTCAGCATAAGCATAAGGATGTCGAATCATTTGGAGTATTGCAGTGCCCAGTTCCCCTATGCCTTTGTCAATATCGCTCAGTGAACCACACTCCACGACTCACCGGGGTAGTTTGAGGTCATCACCCGCGTCACCCGATTATACTCGGTATGAAAGCGCTCCCGGCAACTCTCAAACTCTTTCCCTTCACGCCAAGGATTGACACTGAATTGCCATGGATGCTTCCCTAAAAGCATCCGCAAAGCTGCAACACCAACGGCCCAGACATCTGTTGTGTAATCGAATTGCCCCATCTCACGTTCTGGTGACAACCATCCTACTGTACCGGAGCATCCTGGGGTTGATAAGGCGTAACCTTGAGGCGCATAGATGGCATCCTCTGTGTCAAGAAGAACAATGGACGCCCTATCCGAGTTCCAGTGATGAATCCCAATGTTTGGGGGCTTTATGTCACCATGTATCCATTTGTTGGCATGAAGAAAGTCCACTGCCTCCAGTAAGGACGCAACCATTGTCTGAACCATGTCTGGTCTGAGTAGGGAGGGTCAGCATTGCAGTTTCATCCATGAGGTAAAAACTGACTGCACAGGTGCTTTCCATTGGGATAATGTCCTGGGAGCGAAAGGCGTCAACGCAAACCAAACATCAGCCGTCTGATTGTTTGCCCTGGGGTCATCAGTGATGACTTCCCGAAGTCGCACAATAAGGTCGTTCTTCGCCACGTTAGCTATTCGGGTGAGGGTCTCCAGGGTGCTCCGGCGCCTCTGGAGAGCGGTTCTGGTTTTTGACACGGACATCCTCTTCAAGGCGACGACCTCTCCAGTCTTGTTGACTGCCACGCTCACACGACCCTCGCCTCCTAAACCGACGGTTCCTGCGTTGGTGAGAGTCCACTGGCCAATTTGAATGCTATTTCCAGCGGCCGGAGTTGGAGTTGAGCTTAGGTCAGGAGGGCTAGAATATCCGTAAACAGGTTGGATATAGTGAGAGAGGTTCTCGGTATGCTCTTGCGTGGTGCTGAAACGGGTGTATGCCACCTCATACTTTAACTGACCGAGACGGATGAAGGAAGAATGTTTGTTAAAGACGTGCGGTTCTCTCGGTTGTAACACATGCCCGTCCACTTCTACAAAACCTCGGTCTGACAACTTCCTGACAAGGGCCCTGCCAGTCTCATGGAACTGAAAGACGACATGATGCTGTCGGATGCCATGCAAAGCCGAGTTCTCTAGGCATAGCACAAACTCGTTCTGCCACTTGCGTCCCTCTCGTCTACCAGCCATCCATCCGCGAGCAGGATTCGCCGGTGGACGTCGGAGATCAATGTAATAACAGCCAGTCCGAATATATGCAGCAAGATCCGTGCCGGAGACTGTATGAGGACCATCTTCTAGGGCAACCACGGCACCGGAGTCATCAGCTGGCGAACGATGACTAAAAGACGAGCTTGGGGAGGACGAGAGATGGCCAGTGTTCATCTGTTCCATGAGCTTCCCAACTTCTGGATCTCGAACATGGCTGGGCGACCACCATATGTAGTTGACTGCATGGGCTCTTGCTCGAGAGTCAGGGCTCACATCATCGTCATCCTGTCCTCCCTGAGATTTTTCAACAAACCAGTCCACAACCTCGGAGAAGGCCAGTCTGGCCTCGGCATTACGAGGTGTGATTGTTATCGTGGCATGAAATGCCGGCGAAAGCGGCCCTGTCGGATCTTCATTTGTAACCTCACTACTTGCAGGGCTCGAGGCCATTGGATGATTTCAAACGTGTGCCACAAGATTGCTCTAGTAAGTAGCTCAATAAGCCGTTGAATGATGGGATGGGGCATGAGACGCTATCGCCGTGTGGGGCAGGCCGAACCGCACCCGAAGAGAGGATGGCGGAAGATCGGATCTATTTGTTCCGGTGACGGGCCAAAATTGTTCCATGCCGGCATCACAACACTTGGAGGCCGACCATTTGGAGATGGAGGCCGGTCATCACCCATCACGGTCGGCCTCCCGCATGAATCAGTCAATAAGCCGGCGCATGAACATCCTAGTCGCTCAATATCGATGGAATACAGTTGACAAAATGCTTGCGATATAGCTTTTGTTTGAAACTCTCGCCAAAACATTTTCTCAAGGCGACATGCCGACATCTGAATCATGCAACTCTCCAACACCTGAACCGCGCGCTCCGCGCCATCCAGCGCCATGGCGGCTGGTCGAATCAATTCTTTACGAGCACCGGGCCTGCGATGTATGACTTCTCCCTCCCTGCGGTAATCTTAAGACTAACATTTCCCCCTAGTTTCTTCCAGATCCTGTTGAGACTGCTGGCTCGCACCTCGTTAACGCCCCTTCTACGCCGACATCAGGTCAATCACACGACCCTGAGTTTGCCGAAAAGCTACACAGATGCTTAGACCTCGCGATTTTACAGCAAAAGGTTCGCCGCAACATCTATGGAACAGCTACCGCCGATGACATCCGACCGGGACACACCCCACCGGGTCTGAGAGAAGAGATGCGCCGGGCTGCCCTTGATGGCTTGTACGACTCCGACAGCAGCACCGAGTCCGAACGATCGTTAACGACGGCCTCGGCCAATACTCCGCAGAGTTGTGACATGGTGTCGCACACTGCGCCGAAACAGATGGTCACTTCGGGGGCCCAGAAACGGGTGACTCCGTCTGACGGGAATCAGCTCAACGTCACCTGGCCCTCTCCGCCCCTGTCAAACCTTGATACCGAATCGCCGCCAGCAGCGGGTATTTCGACAAGCAAGAAGAGGAAACACACAGAGACAGACAGCCAGTCTCTAACACCAGCAAGAGGCACGGCCAATGCAAAGCGACGCCGACGACTCGATCATGCAACGCTGGACATCCAATAAGTTTCACTGTCAGAGAGGCAGGCGCTGTTTTCGCTTCACTTCCCCGCTAGTAGAGGCAGAGAGTGCTGTACATGATATCAAAGAATGCAGGAGTTAATAAAGGACAACTGTAATTAGCTGTGACGTCTCCAGGGGTGGCCATCGACCACAAAGGGCTGCGTCTGAAGACGTGATTAAAAGATAAGGATAAAACCTCATACCGCACAACACCGAATGACATTGGATCCGGAACTATGCTGGACGGGTCGTGCAGGTATTGCTGTTGTCAGGTAAATAAATGGTGGGCAAGCTCCCTTCACTTCTGCCGAGGACGTGCAACTCCATGAACCAATACGTGAATAGCAGCTTTGTCATAGTTGGAAACGTAATATATACAAAATAACAAATAAAATTATTAAATAGCTATTGTGTTCTATATGTCATCCTAGCGGTGACTCTTCCCGATGTACCTGTCTTCAGTGCGCCATTCCTCTAGCAAATCCCTCCGCGACCAGCGCGGTATTAGCAAGCACGGCCGCTCTTCCACGACCAACGGATCATACTCATTGTAAAAACTCAATAGCGCGCAAGATTTATATCTCTTACACGCTCTCAGTTGATGGCCGTGAATATAATAGGTAGCTCCGGCACGCTGAGAGTGAAAGTGTCCTTAGCTCCCTTGTCAAAGGCCTCTCCATCATCCCCAGGACGCAAGGCCAAGTTGTACTCGAGAGCAATACGACTGAGAACCATACGGAGTATCATGAGAGCGAGGTTCTTTCCGGGGCAGCTATACTGACCCCTCGAGAATGGGATCCACGCAACCTTTTCGGGGTTCAAGTTCTCCCAGCGTTCAGGTTTAAACTCGAGGGCATTCTCCCAATACCGCTCATCCCGCTGGATTGTGTAGGCGGGAACAGAGACGATGGTGTCGCCGGGGATGAAAATCTCGTCAATTTGGAGGCCTTCTGGAGGCGTCAAGCGAGAGAGTCCTCCTGGGGCTGATGGTTTTAACCGTAGTGTTTCACGGATGACCTGGTCGAGATAGGGTATCGACTTTGCCTTCTCGTATGTCCAGCCTGTAGCTCCTTCAGGAAACTGAGCTTGAACGGCTTCTTGTAGCTTTCGGTAACATGTTGGATACTTGGTCAGGAAGAATAACCTGGGTATAATTAGCACATTCCATCAAGAGACTAAGTGATAATGAACACCTACGCATTCGTCAAGGCTACCGCCGTTGTGTCACTACCGTCGTTAGTAATTATCCTGAATTGCGAGTTGTTGCTTGATGACTTACCTGCCAGCAACAATCATGAGACGAGAGTCTTCCTGAAAAGCCCCCTCTCCAGGAGGGGCAGAGCGATCATTCTCGTCCTCAGCCCTAAGCAACCAGGAGATGACATCTCTCGGGTCCCGATCTTTGAGAGTTTCTTTGTTCTTGTTCTCGATCTGACATGCGTATTAGTTACAAGCTCAGAGCATTCAACGGTTGATAGAACTCACGTCGCGTTTCGCTTGAAGCTCTCGTGCACACCAGTCTGCGAATCTTGCGTAGCTTCCAGTGGCTCCTGGGATTTTGCCGAGCATGGACATAAGCCAGGGCACTGTTGAAAGTACACCGACAGCAACCATGTTATCATGCAAGGCTTGTATAGCTGGGTGCTTGTGGCCCGAGTCCAACATGTTGAAGTCCTTAGAGAAACCTAACCGAGTGAGTATTTTATCTCAAGTTAGAGGATGCAGGTTGAGGTTGGCTTACCGACTTGTCCCATGACGTCGAATCCAAAGAAGGCTGTGTACAAAGTCATGTCTATCGGGGTGCCTTGTTTCTCTGCGATTCGTGACATCAAGATTTCTACTTTTGATGCAATCTTCTCTTCATATATGGCAAGGGCTGGATTGTTTCCTGTGAGCATAAATTTCAATCGGGATCATGAGTCTCGTACCTCTGAAGCCTAGACCTCTCATCCATGCCCTCTTCCGGAGCTTGTGTGCTGTCAAGTCGCGAGTGGTATGAAGTGAAATCTTTCTAACATCATCTGAGACTTGACTGTACCATGTTGATCTTACACATTGGTTTGGTGGCTCGTAGATGATTGATATGGCACTTTCACGAGTGATGGAGATTTCACGAGGTCCTGCACCGCTCCCAGTCAGTTGTTGTTCGTGTTGCAGGGTTATGATTCAGAAGCATACCAACTCGGACAAAGTCTCCATAGATCTCATGCAGTTTCTGGACTTCCTCATTGGCTTTGAAAGCTTTCGCTGCATTTTTCATAGCATAGAAGCGTGAAAGCTTGGCCGGAAATGGGCCTGGAAAACGATGAAGCCGGTGAAAGAAAGCTCGATAAATGAGAATACTGCTGGCAAGCCCAACATTGAAGGCATTCGAAACCAGCGCCGTTCTCAAAATTGCCCCGATAATGGTGAACCTGCACCATTGGATGTAAGTAAAAAGGAGGGTGGCAATCACTCCCAAATAGGCAAAAACAATGGCCCAGGCTTGGCTGTCGATCTCGAACGGCCTGATTGCCAAGTGTGCGACGATCCCTAGAAGAAATGAAACCTCGGCCGCGATCAACGGGGCTGAGTCGAGGGCTGAGTAAATCAGAGTCGCCATGTCGAATGACATTTCCAAAAGGGAGAAAAGAAAGAACGAGAGATGCCTTGGTCAGGGGCTCGAAGAAGGGGGGCAGGGGGTGGGTTTCCGAGCAACCCAGCGGAAAATGTAACACGACTAAAGCTTATCCCAAGCTTCTATAGCACGATAAGGTTTACAACCGTGAGAAGATAACGAAGAATGAGCTGCATCTTTTGGAACTCGAGTTGAAGAATATCGGCGTTTTATGTATTAATGAATTGTTTAATAAAAAGGAAACATCTGGAGAGCTGACATCAGCAACTGAAGATGCAAGACAAGTAACAGCAAATCAACAATCGCGGATTGCATTGTGCTCTGCCTCGAATTGGCGGCATTTTGCGCTGCAAGGATGGCCTCGTAAGGCCAGTAACCAACACATGTTGAACATCTCCATGGTTGTGCCTTGATGGTGCGTGGGGCGTGTTTCTTAGCTTCAGGTGGCGATGGGCTATTTATGCCAGTCAGCGGCATGGATAGGGCTGTGCTTTTGTGCTGCCAATAGAGGTGTAATGCTGAGATGTGCGCTTGTCGAATCAACTTCCAGAGCACGACACTCTTGCAGCGACATTGAGAGTACCCCTCTGGAGCTGGTCGTATTGAGGTCGCTAAAGCCCATGCCATGTGCAACGATGATTTCTGTAGCCCAACCGTTTGTAGCATCGCGGTTGGTGGTTTTATGAGAAGGAAACTGGCCAGTATTACAACTTTGCAATGAAAGCTGAGAGGAGACAAAGTTTAAGTACGCAGGCAAAGCAACAATGTAGGAGGGAGTGCCGTGTCAAAAATAGGCTGTTGTAGAGCGAACGCTGCTTGACAATCATGGTTCAAATGGCACTCAAAGACGACTTACACGTCAAGCAGGGACAAGCTTATCACAACCGCGTATATCTAAACTTTAATTCTAAAACAGAACTCCATTCGAGCTGTCACACTTCATCGGACGATCTTGGCTCCTTCGTGTGCGTGTCTTACGCCAAGATCCTTCGCTCCCCGCGGGCGCCGTGGGTACCTCTCTGTCAATTGGCCGCTAAACGCCAAGACCACGCCCAGGATGGAGGATTGGGATGCATTCGTCATGCCTCTTCAACTTTTAATGACGAGTGTTTTTCGGTTTTACCGTCGGATGCCTCATTTCTTTGCATCACGGGGCGCAATTTGTTTCTGGAAGACTTGGAGATTGAGGCGGTGTGTTTGAGGGAATTCTCATAAAAGAGTGTTGACATCTTGTCTGAACCGACATTGATGTGAACAACTTCAAGCTTCAGCAATATCGTCAACCCCAACTTCAGTATGAGGTAAATATCTGAGCTCAATCATATGACACCAGTCCTTTGCTAACAACCTTCAGTACACCAAAACAAGAAAAGACGGTGACATCCAAGATCACCTCCAGACTAGTCCAAGAGGCTATTCGTGAGAGAGACAGGAACATCAGCCGCCCTGAAGGCCCCATCAAGAAGAAGGACGATCCAGTTGATGACCTCGTCAGGTTGACGGCTGCAAGCATTGGCTTTGTCTCTGAAGCCATTCATTACCGGCGACAGAAGAAGGAAGCGAAAAAGAAACAGAATGCGCCTGTGGCCCGACAACTAGAGGAAGTCCCTATCGCGGCACAGTTGAACGAAGCCATTTGGGAGCTCGACGCTGTGGGTCAAGAAGTGGCACAGGAGGAACGTCCGCCATCTCCAAAGGAGCTCGATGCGTCTACAGAACCCAAGGAACCCCAAGAGGCCGAAGAGTCAAGAGTGCGCAATAAACTGCAGAAGCCGAAACCGGAGGAACCAAAAGAACCAAAAGAGCCCAAAGACGTCGCCAAGGCTTTCCTTCAAAGACACCCTTTCGAGCACCAAACAGACCCCAACACGAAACTCACGTTGCCCGTCATCCTCCCTCAAAGGCGCCCGAAGGATAGAGGTCGCGGGTTCGTGCGCGCGTATGCACCCGTACTGGAAGACGTTGGAATCGACCAGAAGACATTTCTTGACCTGATTGACTCGTTCAACAAATCTCTGGAGCCGAATCCGTATCTCTACGCCATCAACTTGACTGGTCTTGCCAGCATGGCCGCTCCCGAACCCTTTTCGATGCTCATTGGTGCCAGTATTGACGTACTGAGTTTCATGACTGTCGAGGCACACAGTCGATTCAAGTCAAACAAGTTCTTGGATCATGTCAATGCAGAGTTCTTTGCTCCCCGTGGTCTGGTCTGTCTCGTTGTGACCTGGAGCCCCAACACCAACAACGATGAACTTGTATCTGCTGTCGCCTTGGATGGCCGACCGGTTGATTCGCCACCTCTTACTCAACAGATGAAGGATATTTTAATGCAGAAAGCCTCCGGAAAGGAAAGCTTAGAAAAGTTCAAGTACCAGTTTCAAGACAACATGAAGCCATCCAAAGGAACCGTTTCTTGGCCTGAGCCAGCACAACTTACCTTCCCATCACTCGACGAAATTCACAAAGGCAAAGAAAGCGAGGCGAAAAAGAAAAAGAGACTCGACAATGCAGAGAAGTGGCTCGATGAGTACATGGATAGGCGTGGACAAGCCAAGTGGATCAGGAAGAATCCAGATCACTCAGTGGCCAACATGCTGCCCAAGCCCGAGTTTCGGTCGCGGTATGCCGATCCGAATCATCCAGCCTCTAGTGGTGATATTGTGGCCCTGCTCACTGGTGGTCGTTGGAAATATGGCCGTGCGAAGCCTACTGAGGCGGAGAGCAGTGCCAACAAGGCAGACTCGGACCGAGATTCAGATGACGAGAAGGAAGAGAAAAGGAAAGTGGAGAAGGTAGAGGAGGCTAAGGAGGCCAATTCCAATGAGGAAAAGGGCCAGCATGTATCAAAAGACGAGGACAAAAAGAGCTCCTCCGACGGATGGGGACAGCTATTTCAAAGCGTAAGGCGCCGCGACCATCCTCTTTTGGGGATATGCTGACAAGACTCATAGAATGTTTTATACCTCGTCATCACGAATCTTCCTCACAAGGAGAAGCCGGTGGAGGTTGACAGTGCCGTGCTTGCCGAACTTCCATCTTGAGATAGAAAGTCGAGGAGGAGGGGTGGGACTGATCGTCAAGATGCCCTCAGGCCATTGCTACAGAAGGTGCTATGACTTATAGTTTTTCTTTTCTTTTGGCAATTGCATCTAATACTGTTTGAGCAAACATATAACGTGCGTGATAAGCGAGTGGGACAAACAAGCGTTATCCAATAACTTCTGTTTATCGTCTTCAAATCTATTCAATCCTCTCCAGCTCACGAAACACTTGCCCCTTCGGTCAAGACGAAACCAGGTGACCAAAAGACAATGGTGACGTATCACTATAAAGACGTGCCTCGGCACACTTCTCTTCTCGTAGACCTAAACAAGGGAGGCTGCAGCCAGAACGCCGAGGTCATGGATGATTTTGCGGGGTTACAAGCGCCCAGAATGGCATTGATGATCTTACCCCACACTCTGGCTTTTTTCCGAGTTTAGGTTCCATATTGCGCTACCTGACGAATGGTCGGTATAAAGGCTGGAAAGCAGTCTTGGCCTGTTGGTAGATGTATTCTGTCTCTTCTTTTCTCATCTTGAAACGTCTTACACGTACGTACCTTTCCGAGTATCCGTGTCTCAAATTTTGTGGTCCACTGAGTTGGCTTATTAGCTCCCCAACAAACAAAACCCCCACTGAAGTTTTACAAGCTACAACGACCACCTCCTCACAAAACACCATGACGCTGAGATCACGCTGGTCGGAACCAATCCCCAATTGCTCTTTGCAGCAATGGATCTTTAATTCGGCTTCTGGTCCTATGGACGACTCTGAAAAGCCGATTTTCATCGATGCCGATCGACCAGAGACTCACTTCCTCAGCAAAACTCAATTCCGTCTTCTCGCAAAGCAGATTGCACTTGGTCTTATCGACGCAGGTCTTCACGAGGGAGACAGAGTGCTCATGTTCTCTTCCAACAATATTTACTTCCCAAGCGTGTTTCTTGGAATCTTGATGGGCGGGGGAATATTCACTGGCGCAAACCCTGGCTTCACTCCGCGAGAGCTCGCTTACCAGCTCAAAGACTCGGGCAGTACCTTTCTGCTCGCAGTATCGACTCAGCTTGAGACTGCACTTGAAGCTGCCAAGGTCGCTGGTCTTCCTTCGGATAGGGTCTTTGCCTTGGATCCCTCAGTACTGCCGCCATTTGATCAATCGGCTCCCACCCAAGCCACACAAGTGAACGGTGTCCAGTCTTGGACCAACCTTCTGCTCGGCAACCAAGAGCGAGCAAAGACATGGGAATGGAAGGAGCCGACCAATCCAGATACAACTGTCTGTTGTCTCAACTACAGCAGTGGAACAACAGGAGTCCCCAAAGGTGTCGAGATCACCCACAGAGCTTACGTCGCCAACGGCACTGGAGTCATTGAGCTTGTGAACAAGGACCCCGATGAAGCCGAATTCCGAAAGAGATCCCGTCTGCTCGCTTTTCTTCCTATATATCATGCCTATGGGCAGACGTACTTTATCTCCATCTACCCCCGCATCAACGTGCCCGTCTACGTTATGCCGGCTTTCAACTTTGAGAAGATGCTACAGCACGTGCAACGGTTCCGCATCTCGACACTCATGTGTGTCCCGCCTATTCTTGTTTATCTCTCAAAACACCCGATCGTCAAGAAGTACGACCTCAGCAGTGTCGAGCGTGTCAATTCTGGCGCCGCACCTCTCAGCCACGAGGTAGCTAAGGCAATTGAGGGGTTGTGGCCAGGTGGAAATGTTGTCGTGAGGCAGGGCTGGGGCATGACGGAAATTACATGCACTTGCATGACATGGGATCCTCGTGTTGAGTGCACTATTGCGGCAGTGGGTGAGCTTTCGCCTAACTGTTCAGCGAAGCTTATGAAGTTGGATGGAAAGACTGTGATAGAGCAGCCAAACGAACGGGGCGAGCTATGGGTTACAGGTCCAACTCTGATGAAGGGGTACTGGAAGAATCCAACTGCGACAGCTGATACCATTACTGTTGACCCAGATGGAACCAGGTGGCTCAAGACTGGTGATATCGCTTATGTCGAGTCCTACGAACCGGGAGCAATCTTTCACATTGTCGACAGAATCAAGGAACTCATCAAGGTCAAGGGGAACCAAGTCGCGCCAGCCGAGTTAGAGGCTGTTCTTCTCGACCACCCCGAGATAGCAGACGCTGCTGTCATTGGTGTCCCAGCTAACGGAGACGAAGTTCCACGAGCATACATTGTCAAGGTTCAGAGCTCGAAGCTCACAGAGAAGGAAGTGGTCGATTGGATGGAGGAGAGGGTTGCCAAGCATAAGCGACTCAGGGGCGGAGTCAGGTTTGTCGAGGCGATTCCAAAGAACCCGGTAAGTAAACCCACGACATGTCTAGATACGAGACTAACTTCTTGTAGTCCGGAAAGATTCTCAGGAGAGCTCTCCGAGACATGGCCAAGGCTGAGTTTAGCATCGACATTTCCCGGTCGAAGCTTTAAGTTTGGATTACGACCTTCGTGCTTCACAGTAAAGAAAGGCTAGAACCCATTACTAGACGGGATGACTGCAATAAACTATATATCTACATGCAAACAATATATCTCAGCGTTCTCGGCCGCCCAGAGACACATGATGCTTCTCGCTTTTCCTCAGACTCCTCCAGGCTGCATGAAAATGATGAGCAACACTCGATCCACTCCGGTACATCATGGTACACATGGCACGAATAATCACTCTAGGTCACAATAGCAACGGTTACAAGATGGCATTATTTCTAATGCAAGGTTAGTCTAAGACAATCATTACTGCTCGCTTCACGATCTTGAAAACCAAGGGATGAGATTCACGCGTAAATTGATGGGTAATTATTTGCAGCTAGAAAGGAAAAGAGAACAACTCATTAAACATCCACCACGATCAAGCACTCCTATTCAGCCCCTTCATATCCATCAAGCAACAAGTTGAGTGTTGCCAGTCCAACTATCTGTATGCTCACAGCTTCTCATTAACCTGGATGACAGCTGGGGCAGCAATCGTGGCACCAGGAACCATACCCGGGGCAGTAAAGTTGTTCGAGGTGGTCAAAGCCGCAACAGACAGTCCCATCATGACATTCTCCGTGAACGGGAAGAAGGCGTCAAAAGTGATGCGGCCCTTGTTCCACTTGACGTTGGTAATAGGCTCGCTAATGGGCAAAAGTTGACCACTGAAGTAGGTGAGGTACAGTCCCTTTCCATTTCCACCGAGGAACTTTTCAGCACCTGCCGCAGCGCTGACATCGGCAGTGAAGGTGAGATACTGGTCCTTTGGCTTAACATCGAGACCCATTGAGCCATCCTTGACGTCGAGCTTGGCAAAGATAGGTAGGTTGATCATAGAAATGTCAAATGGGCAAGAACCCGGAACTACAAACGTGTTGTAGATGTAAGAAAACGCGAATGCTCCAACAGAAGTGGTCAAGAACGGCTTCTCAGAAGGAACTCGACCAAGAAGAGTACGGTAGAAGCCACCCTGCTCACCCTCCTGGCCGATGACCGAAGCGATGGCTCGAACAACTCCGTTGTCTCCGTTCTGCGCAAGAGTCTGGCTGACGTCTTGGAGAGTGCCCACAACAAGCATTGTGAAGCTCTCGGCGAGGGAAAAGGCGTCTTCGATGTTGTTCATGGGGAAGTGGTATTTGCAGGGCATCGGGGCAGGAACGTTGAAGTGCTTCAGGACGTTGATCGCATTGATGGCGTGAAGCTCCTCTTGCTGTTGATCAAACTTAGCGAGTGAATTATAAAACATGATAAAAACTTACAGCAACAACAGTCTCCAACACCTTGACAAGCTCAGCTTTGGTAAATCGCCCATGGTGTCTGTAACCTGGCACACCATTGGTGACGTTCTGAAGCAGAGACGAAAAGTACGCCTGCTCAAACTCTTCACCAAAGGCAAGAGCCTGGAACGCAGTCTTACTGCTCTCGCCCAACTTAGGGGGGGGCGGAGCGTTGGACAAGGTGCCGTCGGCTCGTCGGGAGATGTCCTTCAACTGCTCCATGGTGGGGTTGGGATAGCCATCGTTTGAGGTCCTTGGCTTTGAGGGGTGAGCCAGCGCGAAGCTGCTCAGGAGGGTGGTGATGACACAAGCGGCTCTCATTTTGATTCACTTAATAAATTTTGAAGACGATGCGATTGATGCGATTGTACTTGGTTGAATGGTTATTCAGAAGTTCAGCTTGTTGGCGATCAACACATTTTATATACATTCCCTCAACACCAAACCTCCAAGATTAATCTCCAAATTCAATACCTCATTGAGGCGCAAGAGACGCGGCACGATGTATAGAACCGCAGTGATCGACCTTCAACTCCCGTCACGATGTCTAGACTTTGAACATTGAGCATATTACACTTGGCTCTGTCAGCAGCGTCGTCTCCAAGCCAGCTGCTCAGCCTCACTCTAAGAGCTTCAATCAAACTACCGACCACCAATCGGTACTCAATAGGGTCCCACTAGAAGAAACAAAGCTTACATGCTCTGCCCAAGACGTCACGACCGTTAGGGATCGGCCGCCCGTTAATAACCCGGCTCTAGGAAACTCCAACATTTCATCTCTTGGCATATGAGCCGATGATCCGCCCCGATGGTCCGGAGGCTGAGCAGAATCTCGTGCTTTAATGCTTCTTTCCACCATGCTTGTTTAGCTTGATGGAATGATATTTTTGGTACCAACGGTTTTGAAACGGCTGCAGCGCTAGGTATCGATGCAACTCTGTGATGTTTCTAGCTTGGCTTACTTACAGACGGGTTCTCGTCTCCCGCGCTTTGACCTTGAATGTGCGGTGCATTATAAGAGCCGCGATGCCGACTCGGCCAGATTTTCCGCCCGTCGGGTTATTGATGTCTATGGTTGATAGAATTATACTTAAGAAGGATCTCAAGGGTCGGGGATATACCTATACAGCTCATCACTTTTCAAGGCAGGTAAGTTGTATACCAGCTTGGCTAATAGCTAGTGAATCCTATCGTTCACAAGAAAACAAGAAAGAGGACGTGGATTTGAGGACTAATAAATGGGTTGTACTAGCTATTAGCTTCCATCTGGTGAAATATGTGCGTTGCCGTAATGAAGCAACAATCCGAACTAATCAGATTCAGTCCGCCGCTCTCCAGAAAGTGCATGCTCGATCAAGACCACTTGGCCAGCGGATTCCACGGAAGCCGTATCGTGCCACCCTCTCTACAATACGCGATCCCAACAGCTCCAGTCTCTGTCCTATAATAGCAGACCAACGTCCTCAGTTCCCAGTCCCAGAATCCACCTCGTCCGAGAGTCTCTTTCGATCCTTCCATCTCGCCGTCTTTTTCCAGCTGCTGGATCCTCGGCTGTCTGTAAGATTGTTAGGCTCGTAGTACTTGATCAATTTTTCGCTGAGGTACTCACGTTAGAGAATTCTCGCAACCCCATACGCAGGCGATGATTCGGGATGGAGGAGGTTGGCAGAATTCCATCCGTTTTCTTGATATGGCCTCGTGCTTGATTTCGATGTTGGCCGTGTTCGTGCTGCAGATCAATTCGTGTTAGTCCGATTTATTAACATTCAGCCAACGGGCACGACCTACTCAGCTGCGATAAGCTCCATAGGTCGATTACCATAGGAGTACAAGACGTTAAACATCTTTCGTTCTGCCTCAGGCCATGGGTCACCAAGTTTCTCGGCCAGCGTATCTCCCGATAATGTCAGTGTCTGCTGCGGGGTGACAAGACTCTTGACTATCTGCGTGACGTCCCTATCTGCAAACACAGCGCCAAAAATGTGTAGCGGTGGTCCACTCTGAGGTGTGAATGCACCCATACCACCAGTAACTGGAGACTGGATTCCCTCGTGATGATAGGGTTGGTCAGGCGGCGACATATCCGGAGTGTGACCGTAGTGGCCAAAGTTCTGCCCTGCATGTGGAGGCTGTCCGTAATAAGACGGAGGTCCTGGTGAGGGGGCTGCTTGGGGGCCAGGTACGTATACTGGATACACATGTACTTGCGGTTGTGGCGGTGTTGGTGGTTGGTGCTGCTGTTGCTGCTGCTGCTGCTTGTTCCCGAACAATCCGAAGATCTTGGCTCCAATTGCACCTACGCCAGCCATTGCAATAGACTATGTCATCTTGCCCAAACCATGTTGTTGATGCTGTTCATGCTTATGCCCATGTCCAAGCAGGTAACCGCCGCCCATGGCAAGTGCGACTTTTCCTAGGCCACGATCTCCATCTTGAGCTGGTGTCTCGGCCGCAGTGTCGTACGGGGGCTGGCTTTGGTGATCGGGGGCAGGCGAGTATTGATGTTGGTCTGGTGGGGGGCTTGGGTACTCCCATTGCGTCGCGCCGGTAGCAGTGAAGACGTAGTACCTAGCAATCGATGTCACGAACAGCCTCCATACGCAAGAGCTCGCTCCTACTCACCATGCATTGTGTTCGGGGCTCCAGTTAGCTATCCAGCCCGGGGGCAGAGAAGGCGAGGAAGCCCCAGGATGAGCATCCGGCGATGCCAAGTTTGGAGTAGACATCTGGACAAGTTGTACGCTCTATTCTGTCGTGGGTGATATCTGGGAGGGTTGAATTACAGCGGCAGGCCAGGTATTATGCAGACCAAGAGGATCAGGTGTCAGATCAAAGACAGCCAAGCCAAGGGAAGATAGCAACATACTATGTAGTCTTGGCGACAGACGCTAATCTAGGCACCTGATGACCCTATTCCATATGCCGTGCCGTGTATCCGGCGCATGGTCGATTGATTTGACGTGGTTTGCTCCAGTTGCTGCTGCTAGTGCATCTGGTGGCTGCGCGGAGGCTTGAGAAGTTGAGAGGGCTGATAGTTGATTGAAGGAACCATCTCAGCCAGCACGCGCTAACAACGCCTCAGTCTGCAGCGCAAAGGCAGCAGTTTAATGATCTGTATTTTTGGATGTGGCTGTTTGGCCATGTAACCTCAGACAACACTTCATCCAGCGATAAGGCATCCATATTGGCAGGTCAATTAGCCAGATGGCTGTTTATTCATGCGGATGCATGTTGACCTTCTACCTCCCAAGCACTATACCTTATTTGAACGATACGCTACTCGTAGATCTGTCTTTTGACTGGTAATTGGTCTACAGAATGCACGGCGACGTGAGAGAAAACACTGAGAGCTGTGTTTATATCAGGAAAGAAGCTACGGACGCCGTTCAACAGGTCGTGCTCCAAGGCTGAAGATCCCCTTTGCCGAGGCTGTCTGTCAAATTATAAGGGGAGCTAAGAAAGCCAAGCAATCGGTGTAACCACCTTCAAGCTCATAGGACGATAATCTCAAAGTGTCAAGGCGCCATGTAAGTGCCGTTCGGCCTTTCCAAGGGGCATACCGGGCGTTATTCCCAATCCGTGCAATGCCTAGGCTGATCATTGCCATCCTTGTTGACATCACCACATGGCAAACCAGGGGATAGTCAGCGTCCAGACAAAGCGTCTTCCAGAAGAACGGCAGAAGACCATTGAAAGCTGGAAAACACAAGGAATAATTTATCTTATTGTCGTTTAACGTGCTTCTACCACATTCTTCAACCCAATGCCGGCTCGTGTCCTCCTCAGTTGATCATCCTGTGGCAAACCCATGGAGCGCGTTGATCCCCCTACCAGCGGGTCCCCTTAGGCGATCTGGGTGAACCCTATTCTTCGTATAGAAATTAAGGACGCCATTATTTGTGGGCTATTGAGACTTGACAGCCGGTCTCGGAAGTTTCATGTTATATTCAGGGTCTGGGGGGAGTTTGCTTTGTTTCTCTTCTTTTTGCCCTACACTTCACTGCAGAAGTAGTGTCTCTCCTTGATGTGTCCTACCACAGCCACTCTTTCTATTATCGTCTAGCTACGATCTTTCATTCTTTTAGCGTCTTGGTATTTCTTGTTTTTGCTCTTTCTTCTTTTCGGAAAAGTCTGCCCTGTTTCAGTGAAGCAGCCGCAGCAATGGGTGTCGCGCCCCAATGGCCGCTCAAGGATGAGGGTCCTATTGACCTCGGTCAAGACAAGAGGCCATGGTATCAGCTTGAGCCTATGAATGAGCGATCTTCTACAGATCCTGCAAGGCTCAGTCGACCATGGCAACCTGGTTTCTGGAAACGGCTCCCCGCTCGTGGTCTCGGGGCATGGTTGTTGGCATTGATCGGAACTGGAGCCGCCGTCTTCATACTCATCTACAGCGATGGAGTCGCGGTTGATCATTGGGATAAGTATATGCAGCCTACTGTCTGGCTGGCTTTGACTTCGGCATTGACTGGCGCTTTCTTGGCATGTGCATTCGCAGAAGGCGCCGCGATTTCGTATTGGCGAGCTGCTGGAAGGACAGCAACGGTAAGTGATACTATCATGGTTCAAGGATACAATTAGTTGACAGTTACTAGTTGCAACGGCTACATGCTATATATGGCTCATCTACAGGCCTTATCGATGCAGCGATAAATCTGTTCAGCTTAAAATCCAAGACTCTTGGTCTGGGTATGTGCTCGACAGTACCCTATCGTTCTACCACATCATTCTAACGTTATCAGCTTCGGTTCTAATGACACTATCCGTTTTGCGTGGTCCTCTCATGCAACGAGCGTCCTCAACGGCGAACGAGTTCCAAGCGCAGCAAGGTGTCTTTGACTTTCATATCGCTCGAGAACTTCCTAGCAACTACGCCAGCATACAGACTGGTCGAACGCACTCTGTTTCTCTTCTCACCAAGAACTTTAGCGACATTGCTCAGTCATACAACAACCGGAATGATATGCTCGCCTTTAATACTTATTGCAATAACTGCACAACTTCTGTCAAGGTACACCATCTCATCGACGCTTGACTTCACCTTCTTTACTAACCAAGCACAGGGCTTCGGTTTCCAGGTGAACTGCACCGAGTCCGAACAAAACTTCAATCTCACCGTCGGAATGGATCGAGCAAGTATGCTTAAGGCTTTTAATGGAGCATATCTCTTCCAGGTCAATGTGACCGAGTTTAGTGATTACTCCGTCTATCAGATGGAGGATGGCTCGTTTCTCCGCTACACAACACTGTTCAAGAACACCAGCGAATGTAATGGGAAACTCAAGGTCCAGACTTGTGACTTGCATGCTGGAATTTCAACGTTTCCGGTACGGCTAGATGGCAACAAGGTGGAGCTCATGGGAACGTGGAAGGACGACAAGTTTGTCCAGCGCAAGTACGCATCTCACATCCAGTGATGACCATACTCAGTATCGATGCTGACCCGAGTTGCTTTATAGGTACATGACTCCCGCTGCTACTGTTGCGAGTGGAACTGGAAATATCTTGGGTGGCTTCAGCACCATTGTCGATGCTCTCTATGGCTCCTCGGCATGGATGTCTTTCACTGGTGCTACGGGTTACGATGTCAAATCTGACGGGTTGCCTGCGACGCAGTACATGACTATGAACGATACTGTTCCCGGATGCGAGGATACATGGGAGAACCCCATGAACGATTTGATCGAGCTCACCAGAGACCTTGGCTTCCGAGCGAGCTTGCAGTACGCTCAGTTTAACAAGACGGACAAGCAACGTGTTGAGTATAAAAGCGGCACGACTACGTTGGTCTATGTCACAGACTATGAAAAGATGTGGATAGCAGTCGGCGCATCTCTCATCGGCATCTTTGCTGTGCTACCAATCTTCTATGGCTGGTGGGAGCTAGGCCGAGATGTAAGCCTAAACCCGCTGGAGATTGCAAACGCGTTTGGAACCTTTGGTCAAGATTCACGCGTCATGGAGCATGTTGATCCGAATCAAAACGTCAACGGAATTGTCAAGGCGGTTGATAATCTCGGGCCAGTGAGGTATGGAGCATGGGATGCTGGTGGAGGTGTCGTCAGGCTTGGGTTTGCTGGAGCAGGGGCTGTGAGAAGTCCGTCGAACGGCGAGAGATTCAATTACTAGACTTTCTAGCTTCTTCATACCAGTATATATCTAATGAAACCTATGAAATATGAGCAACTTTTTGTCATGTCCACATTATGCAGAAGTGTCGGTTGCATCGAGCGGTTCGAGCCCAATGCTATGGATGCTTACATACCTAGGGTAAGTTGGTTCACAGCGAATAGACTTGACGTATTGGCAACTTTTGTTCACCACTCTATCTTTATGGTCATTCTATTTCTGGATAGCGACCTATTTTCCAGCAGGGCCGTCGAGAATTGCATTCAGGCTCAGTCCTTTGCTGGATCAGAGAGACGCGTTGGAGAGCGAACATGCACTAACCATGCGTGTACAACTGAAAAGTCCAAACGATTTTGAACCTATCACCAAACCAGGCCGGCAGGAACTAGAGACGGGCGTTTCATATCTGTTGAACGCCACTTCAGAGACGTTGAGTACCCAACAGCAAGTTTCTAATCAAGATACCACTCCAAATAGATAGAGTTTGCCTAATATCCAGGAAAACAACTCAAGTGGAGAGAGTGTCAACTCTCCGAACAGAGACATGTGTCAGCCACTCTCGCTCTGCCGAGCCCCTGCTGAAGCTGCTGTGCCAGGAGTCTTGGTCACTAGCCATATGCATTCTACCATCCAGCCTTGTTTCGGATCGAGGACGATTCAGCCGAGGCAAGGAACCGTCACGGTTTACTCACATGCCTTTCTCTGGAATTGAAGACATGGCTCGCAACGACATGTTAAACTTGTACAGATAGAAGACGACTCGTGTTAACATCCGGGAGGGTTTCGGAAGAAGGCTTCGGTACTGGGTGTGCTTCCACTCCATGGCAGGAAAGCATCGTCATCCATTCGGAAACCCGGCTTGTTTACCTTGAACATTTCTTACTACAGCAGACATCTGTCATGTCAGAAATCATGCGGGAAGTGATGGCATCAACCACAAAGATCCTGCGAATCTTGATGGCTGCCTACAGAGGAGTGAAGGGTCCTTAGATGGATGCCTATCCATGACGCAAGGCGCAGTCGTCTCTGGTTTCCAGATCCTCTCGTTTCGCCTCTTCCTTCTCGGAGATCTTTATGCAAACAAGGCACCAACCATTCGACCACGTCACGGCTTCAGTCAAAACAGGCTTGTTTCAAGAAGGCTGCAGAGGCTAACAATTTAGTCGGCGCCTGGCGATGCCGATTTTCCGGTGCGATCGGTAGAGTGTCAGCGCCAAAAGAGTTTTTCTTACGTCATCGCGGAATCAAATCTAGGGTAGGTGCTTTTGTGCGCGAAGGATTCAAAAAATTGCGAGATGAAAGGGGGAAAGAAATGGATACGGTTTGTATCGGAATCCCGTATTTAGGCATCTCTTTTTTTCGGATCCTGAATGACAGGCAGGTAAAATCAGCCCTGTCGATATGGAAGGAGGAAAGAGATTTTCCAGGTTGCTTGTCTAACAACAGAAAAAGTGGTGCGGTAAAGCGGCACAGTAGGACGCGCGATCTGCAGGATGGGATTGCATTTGGTGGTCAGCAAGCAAGGTGATTGTCATGACTTTCTTTCAAAGAAGTTGATTGTTGCGACCAATATGAATTGAACAAAGACATATGCACCTTTTCGGCTCTGACTGCCGAACAAATGTCATCTTTGAAGCATACAAAAACAGTAATCCCCGTGGTTGATGCTATTTCCGTCTTGGTTGAAGGCTGCCAAACTCGTTTAGCGTGTAGCATCAGCCACCAGAATGGACCAGAGTCTGGAAGGCTTGTGGGGTAATGTTCAGCTAATGGGAAAACACTCCGAGAGTTGATGATGAAAAGTACTTGAGAAGAAGCCCATGCTATGTGTAGAAAACAAGTATCTCTTAACTGCACAGATCAAAACACCACACCAGCGGAAATGATCTGATGTGGCTGACTTTCCTGGCCTCTCAGGTCGCCCTTCGTGGTCCCCGACGGGACGGGGGGCCTCTGAGCTGGTGTGGCGCAGCTGATCTGTCGCCAACTCATTGGATTCCAGGAGGATCGCCCCTGTCGGCTCTCAATAGAGATGCCGAAACGAGCAGAACGCAGCGCTGATCAACAGCCGTGCGTCAATGGACGCTTTACGAGCCGGGAACCGTGAATGGTCCGAATCACCGCCAAGCAGGAGAAAAAAAAACATGGCGCGATGGGCCTCGGGTTTCAGGCGATCATTGATTGATTCTTTCAAGTTTGCTTGCTTGCTTACTTCTCTTTCGCTTGCTCGCTAAACTGACCGGACGGAGCGCGCCGTGTAATCTCCCCGACTCCATCTCGAAAGTGCAGTGCAGCAGTGCCTCGGTATGAAACGGACGGTGGTGAACTCTACACGAGGGGAACATAGTCTGGAGCGGTTATGGGCGCGTCATGGCGACTAATAAAGGAGTCTAGAGGTTGTTTGTTTGTTTGTTTGTGGCTCTTGAATCATGCCGCCACCGCTGCAACAATGCCCTTCATCATCAAACCTCCTCTTTGTACTGTACTCTTCTTGTACTTACTGCTCGCGTGCTCTCGCAAAAAGGTCGCGTGCCCCGTACCGCAAAATTGATTCTAAAAAAAAGGACGCCATGACCAAGGGGGAAATGCCTCACATGTCACTCTTACGCTCCTGTGCGCCCCTAGCCTTGACTTCCCATGCCGTTTATGCCGTTAGCGGGTGCCATTAATCTGAGCCATCGACCCACTGGGCTCAAGGTCCAGGTACCGCCCGGCCGGGGGGGAAAGGTTCACCCCTGGGAGCGCGCAGGAAGAAGCGGGAACTTTTGGAAAGATTTTTGTGAGATTTTTCTCCACTTCGTTGGTTCTCTGGGGTAGCTTGACAGGCCTTGTTCGTTTAGGCACAGCTCGTATGAGGCGCAACATGCGCTGTACAACCCAGGGGGGGTCCCGGGATCAGGACAGGCATTGGTAAAGAGGCTCCGCTGGGCTGAAGCCATGGGAAGCAGAAGGAGAAAAAGAGGCAATGGTTATTGGCTCTCTCGAATGCTGACCCCTGAATGTGACGGGCCAATGTCCATCGGCTAACCGGGGAAGAAGCAAAAAATACAGCGAAAACTTGTGTGTGTGTGTGCCCGGGTCGAGATTGAATACGAGAGAGGAGAGAGAGCCCATGCGACCGCCACTCATCACGGCTCAGCCCTATTGAAAGGTGCCCGACGGACTGCGGGCTTGAACAGCGCGAGGTCACACCCGTGCGAGGTGTGTTTAATTAGACTAATCATGTAACTTGCCTGTAGGTCATTGCCACACGCGACCTGTTGCTGCATTCTGATCCCCTGAAGGCGAGCGAGGCGGCTTGCTTTTCTTTTTGTGGTGACAGACCTTGGACCTTTGTTGTTGGTCTCTCTCCTCCGTAAGTACGGAGACGGATCCAGTTCCTCCACTTTCTTCTATTTCCCCCAGATTCTTGAACGGCTTCTTGACTCTCGTTTTCTTCTTCTCTTCCTCGAAGCCGTTTATTTTAATCCCTTTTTCCATGTTCGACATCTTATTCTAGCCTGTAACTTTTTTTCCTGGGAGTTGTTGCTAGTAAAGATGTTTGCCACGCTCGTTCCCTTTTGTTTCTCGTTGACCTTCGTTTCATTGACCTTTACCAAACTGGTCCACCTCTCCATCCACGCCAAGACAGTCTCCTTGGCTGCCTTTGTCCTTTTCCTACCCTCGCTGCTTCTACCGGACCTCCTGGTCATCTTGGTGTCACGTCTAGCTCTGCGACAGAAGAAGGGCGTTGCTGCTGTCACCGCCTGCGTGCTGGGCTGTATTTTCTCGTACGTTGGAAAAAGCTTTAGTTTGTCTCACCTGTTTGTGTGTTGTACTGACATGACATTTTCAGTCTCATCGTTTTTGGCGCCGCTTCTTCACAGATTGGCTTCTTTTACTCAACCGGCAATGAGATTAAGTGGTCCGAGGCACGAAGCTACGCTGGCGACAAGGATGGCATGAAGATCCTGCTTAGCGGTCTCAACACCGTGATTGCATCTGGGCTGCTCATTTTCGGCCTCGCCTGGTTTGCTAAGTGGTATCTTTACAGAGGGGTTGGCGCATTGCTGGTCTTGGTCGCAACACCTATCAACTATGGTATTTCGTCTTACATCTCATCAGCCTCACTCAAGCTAACATCCCAGTCTGGACATCATTCCGAGGCTCCAGGGCACAGAGGCGCCGCAGCTACTACCCTCGATCTCCCAACACCCTCCTCGACCCGTACAGCTCCGACAGCGACATTAGCGACTCTAGCGATGATATGGACGAGACGAAGGGAGGCCTTGAGAGTGGCTATGGCGAAAACCGGGAGGAATACGCGACTAAGAGGACGCCATGGCTCATTGTTGGTGGTATTGCCGTCTTCATCACACTCACTACCCTTTGCCGCCCGTACGCGCCTTACCACATGATGTCGGCTACCCTTCCCCTCCAGATGCTCGAGATGTTCAAGTCGACGCCCGATGTGTGCGCTGAGAATGCTGCGCTCAACGGAAACCCATGGCCTTACCCCGAGCAACTTGAGGTGTCCAAGTGGGAGAGCCCCAAGGATCACTTCAAGGGATGGGCACCCGGAAGCAACAACGATTACGTCCAGCAGTACCGCGACACCGTCCCCGATTGGCTCCCCAAGGAGGTTCCTTCTGGCTTTGGCAAGTGGTCATTGACCAAGGCAGCTCCCGAGGAGACTGAGAAGACCGACAACAACTCCACCAACAAGGCCAAGAACAGCTGCCCCGGCATCGAGGCCCAGGACGCCTTTTACAACCCCGTCAGCGACCCCATGAAGATTTCGAACCAGGACAGCGACATCTTGGAGGTGCTGCAGGATGTGCTTAACAATGGAACCGTCAAGATCAAGCACGTTGCACTGATCATGATGGAGAGTTTCCGCGAGGAACTCTTCCCTCTTCAATACGGTTCTGACATGCACAAGATCATCATGCAGGCTAACAAGGGCAAGGACGTGGATGAGATCAACGCCAAACTTGCCGGCCTGGGACCCGTCGCCCAACGCCTCACTGGAAAGTCGGCCGACTTTAAGAAGAAGGACGGTACCGCTTTTGACCCTGTAGCTATTCCCCAGTGGAACGACACGACCGAGGAGGGATTCGGTGGTATCAATGTCGTTGGAGGTTTCACCACATCTTCTCTTTCTTTCAAGAGCATGGCTGCCATTCACTGCGGTGCCTGGTCTATGCCCGTCGACGGCTTCGAGGAGTCCGAGACACAAGCTTATCAGGCTTGCATCCCCCAGGTTCTGGAACTCTTCAACAAGATCAAGGAGGACAAGCCCACCGACGACTTTTTGGACCAGCAGTGGTACCCCGCCTTCTTCCAATCCATCACCGACGGATACGATCGCCAGGACAAGTTTGACGAAAAGATCGGCTTCAAGCACATCGTCACCAAGGACCGCCTGGACGCCGACGCCAAAGAGGAGTTGGAGGAGATCAACTACTTTGGATACGCCGAAACGACTCTCAAGTCCCACATCAAGGACTACATCACCAAGATCCAGAAGGAGAACAAGCGCATGTTCTTCTCTCACTTTACCAGCACAACCCATCATCCCTGGGGCGTGCCTCAATCCTTCAAGTCGGAGGAGTATCTCCAGACTCACGGCAAGAATGGATGGCACGAAGACTTTAACAACTACATGAACGCCATCCGCTTCACCGACGCGTGGCTCGGCGAACTCATGCAAACTTTCGACGACTTTGGCATCTCCAACGAAACCCTCGTCGTCTTTGTCGGCGACCACGGCCAGGCCTTCAAGGAAGATCAACGCTCCAAGACTGGCACCTACGAGAACGGTCACGTCAGCAACTTCCGTGTGCCCATCACCTTTAGACACCCCAACATCCCTCGGGTCCAATATAATGCTAATGCCACCTCCATCTCCATCCTCCCCACCATTCTCGACCTCCTCATCAACACCGGCTCGCTCAACAAGAAGGACACGGCAGCCGCATCCGACCTCATCCACGACTACGAAGGCCAATCCCTAATCCGACCATACAAGGCCTCCCACAACGGCCGCAGAGCCTGGAACTTTGGCATCATCAACGGCGGAGCCAGCATGCTCTCCATGACCTCTGCCGATGCCCCCTGGAGGATCGTCATCCCTCTAGACCAAAATACACAATATCGGTTCACCGATCTGAAGAATGACCCACTCGAGCTTGAGCCGTTTGAGAAGTGGTCCATGAGCGACTTGGCCAAGGGTGTCAAGTCCAAGTATGGCGAGGAGGCTGCTCAATGGGCCATTGAGGCCGAGGCCGTCTCCAAGTGGTGGGGTCCAGAGCGGAAACGGCTCTGGGGATTTAATTCTAATAAAGAAGAATAATTAGGATTAGGAAGGAGTAATGCGAATCTGATTTTATTGTTATGATGAATATGTAGTGTTCTTGGCTTCATCTCTTGTGACTCGTGCTGAATGATGCACCCATCAACTTGAACTGGCTCCAGTGATTCTACGCTTGGAAGACAGGAAATGGCCTCAACATTCATGACTGACCATGTCCATGTGACCCCAATGCGATATCCTCTACTCCGTACTAAGGACCCTACTACTTGGACCCAGCCTTGAACTGCTTGTGGCTGCTGGACCCGTGGACTCTTGGACCGCAGACTAACCGGTCGATCAGCGCCAAGATCCAAGGTAATCTCCCTTACTAGCCTTCCCCGCAATCTCCCATAAGTGATCTACAGAAGCCGCCTCTTTTAAAATGATGCCCGACCTTAAGGAGAGCTTGTTTGTTGCGCCACTAGGCCTTGTGCTTATGGCCTCGTCTCAAACTCGGTCGCGCTCGGTTAGGCTTTGGATACCGCCCGGATGCCTGGGAGCATGTGACGTCCAAGCTGGCATCTCCCTTGGTCAGAGTGATGACGGCCATTGGTACACTCGCACTCCCAGCCGCCCCCCTATGCGAAATCCGCCCCATTCGCCAGCACGGAAGTGGAGTCTGATCACAGCCGCATTTTCCATCCGTGGAGATTCTGACTTGGAGGAAACTTGGCAGTGATATGTCTCGGAAGTAGGTACATGTCTCACTACCCAAGGATTAATGAGGGTTTGGCGAAAGGTTGGAGCGGATACCATTTCCAACTCGGCGCACCGCACATCCATCCCTCCAACTCGTACATCTTGGTAATGCTTGATGTGAGCCCGGGGCGAGTGCAACGCTTGGAAGCAAGGCCAATGGCGTTCTGTGGTCCCAACATACAAGGCTTACACTTAAGAGCTGGCTGTGTGGCTTGGGATCTTTCGGAGCAAGCCTGGCCGAGAATGAAGCGGTGAAGAGGACACACTGGAAGAGGCACACGGACGTTGCCCTCTCAAGCTATGTAACTCAGACGAAGTGGAGGAGTAAATAGTGGGCATGCGTTATAGAGAACCGCTCAACGAGTATGGTGTGATCGAGTGTTAGAACTTGCCGGTGAAGTGATAGTGGTACACGTCCAACAGTTCATGAATCTCAGACCAACGAGCCCTGTCTTCGCGACTGAGCACTTTTGTTGCACCTTGGATGAAACAACATTCTCAGCCGCATCGTCTATGTCTGAAATTCATTAATAGACATGCAGATTGGACAATCTGAAACCATCGAGTGGATAACAGCGGCCAACTTAGACTGACGTTGGTGTTATGCCGTCGACATACGATTCGAACAAGGCTGGGGCAGCAATTGCGTGGGCCAGCCGTGGGATCAACAGAGTATTGTGTCAAGGACATTAATTGAAGGAATTCTAGTAGTCATGAGTGGCTTAAAATCATCTGTTACTGTCTTATCGGCTCAGAGAATGATTGTCTCCTCAGTCGAGCAACCCTTAAATAAGTCCATGCCGATAGCACCAGGGCGACCACCACAGATAAAAGTTCCAATCCGCACCCAACTATTTTGAGATTTGTCAAGAGGGTAAACAATCAGACCTAGTGTTTGATTATCGGTATCAGTGTCGTCGTTCAACCAGTCCGTTGCGCTCAGCAATAGGAGGATGCGAGCGTTGTTGCTCAGATCTTCTGGTAACTCTTTGGTGATCCAGTCCAAATGACAATGGACCTCTTCCTTCTCGGATGGTACGACCCAATGGCATACCCCACCCAACTTGAACTTGTTCTCATCGTATGGCCTGGCTTTGGAGAAATCTAAACCTCTTGCCCTCGTTCGGACCTTAACAGTGCCCCCTGATACCGCACCAAAAAGATTGGGGCCTTCGACCTTGGCGTGAGCGCTAATCTCCTCGACTTCGTGTCGAAAGGTTAACGCAGCGTCGGTATCTGAGTTGTACTCAACAGCAAGTGATCGGCTTGCCCAGCTCCAAGATGGGCCATGACAAATTTTCGGGTCAGATAGATGTCCGAGCAAGCCCGCCAGACTTTGGAATGGCAGCGTGGATTGTGATTGAAGCTCCTCTTGTGTGATGGTCCATATCAGCTGGCGCAGGATATCCTTCTTCCAGAGTCCAGCGACATACTCGTCCTTGAGGCTCTTAGCAAATATCTTGGCAATACCGGATAGAGCTGGGAATGTGTCCTTGCGGTATGTTAGTTGACGGCTGGTATAGTCTTGGACAAGAAACATCCACAACTGTGCAGCCTTTAGACGATCAGAAAGACCATTCGAGAATAGCTCCTCAGAGATGGTCGGTAAGATGGTTGGGTTGGGAACTTCGGAATCGCCCTTTTCGGTGGTGGCGTTGAGAGTGCCCAGAAGCCAGGTCCTGGTCTTTCCGAAACAGAGCATCTGCCTGGAGAGTTGCATTTCCTGGCACGTCCAACCGCGTTTCATCCATGGCGAGTTCTTCAATACCCTTTCCAAAGAGTCTGGAGGCGATGGTAACTCGTCGTCGGCAGGATTGCTCAGTTCCATTCCGGCATACCGTAGAGTATACGACCCTGTGATTCTGGGCCTAAGCTTTGAGGTAAAGGGAACGTCAACTTTACAGTCCAGCCGCCGGGAAAGGAAGGTCTGCTCGCAGTGCTGGGCATCCACTGGACAGATCGTTATAGCGGAACCAGCGTAGATCTCTGACATTGCCATTGACTCCACTGACCAGTCCTCGAAGGAATCCTGCAAGATGCAGAGGGCATCCACCCAGAGATATGTGATACCCAGACTCTGGCAGACGGTGATCGAATCACGGATCAGTGCAGTCAGGTCAGACTCGGGTATGTCACTTCGTCTCTGCGCCAGTGTGGTTGTGAACGTTTTTGCTTGCTTTGCAGCATGTTTTGCCGTTCCCCAACAATAGCTCAGAGCAGCATATCCGGCCTTGGTCTTGCTTGGATCTCCGGACTGCTCAATCTCATGGCGGAGGGCCAGGCTGAGCTTTTTGTTTGATGGGGACCCCTCAATCTTGATCAACCTGGATGGCCAGAATGATCCCACCTTCTCCATCATTGGGTAATACTGGTGACTTCTTGAGGCAGTATCTTGAAATATGGTGATGGTTTCTGCGTCTAAAGCCTCTCGGATAGGGTTTGCATAGGCTAGCCGAAGCCAACTTTTGATCTGGGCTGTTGCTTGTTAGTGTTTGGTACTTCAACGAGCGAGGTGTGACTTTCGTGGACCCCCTTCTAAAGCAAAGAGTACGCCTTGAGGAAACGATTCGGTCCCGGCTGGTGGTTCCCAGTAGGCGCGCAATGCTTCTGGGATTCCCTCTCTGAAGACGTATTGGAGACGAATGTTGAGTTTGTCTGCCCAGGCTGAGTCCTCAGGCCTGGAGCCCAAGATGCAGTCTCGAAGGAGTTGGCAAAAGTCGCATGGTGACCCCTCCTCGGCCTTCGAGGATTGCAACACCAGGAGATCTGGTAAGGTATCTTCGAGGAGGTAGTCAAGTTGGATAGGGTCTGGTTGTCTGCTTGCGCCTTGTCGGTTGTAGTCGAGATACTCGACTGAACCCCGCAAGATGGACTTGATAGTCCCAACTGCCGAGTCATCGATCTCAAGGACGCGGCAGCGGTGGCATAGTTGGGATGGCATGATCGGTAGCGCAGCAGAAGGAGAGTGTATCTATGTCCGTAGGGCTAAGAGTTGACAGGGTAAAGAAATGAGGGCGGGGAAACATTGAACCTGCAGATGTTGAGGGGTTTATTCTGATAGGATGGCACAGCCACCAAGGATTTGAGTGATGGTCGTATGACTTTGCTGACGCGCCAGCCCTTGTTCCTCTGGAAGCTTGTGATGTAAGGTCGCATTGCGTAGGTTGCTGTGTACATTGGCTTAATTCATCTACGCAAGTAATCTTAACACATCCGTCAGTATTCGACGTTTCGCCATTCCTTTTCACCTTTTTATGCAAGGCTACTTCTTGAAAGACGCATGTCTGAGTATTTATATGAGCCCAGGTCTGACGAAGTCTGTTGACAGTGTGACAATAGAGGACCTTGCAACATCCCTCCAACCCTTGAAGACCACGACTTTGCCTTGAGAGGGCAAGTAGATTGCGCTACAAGCCAGGAAACATCAGACCATGACATGGAATAATATATAGTTGGTACGTATATACTGCATGGTGAAAGCTATAGCTGGGCTCAGGTGGTTACTCCAGGCTGCGACGCCTGATTCGAGCCGCAACCTTGCCATTGGGAGGGATCGTACCAAAAGGAAAGTAGTCCATATTGGGTCCGATCTTGGCAGCTGCTTCATAATCAAGCAACTCAATGTCATATGCGCGAAGCATGATGGCTACCCCGACCTTCAACTCCTGAGTAGCAAAGAACCGACCAGGGCACATCTTGGTTCCTCCACCATATGGATACCAATATCCTTGCGTCCCCTCCGTGACAACCTGGGCTTTTCGATCGTCCTCTGGCGTGCGTCTCTTTGTCTTGAATGAAGTCTTCAAGGATGTGTTGCGGACTGGTCCGCTTGATGGGTCATCTGGATACTGAAGGAACCTTTCGGCCCAGAAAGAATCCACTGGATGCTCTACAGACCCGTCGGGGAACTCTCTACCCGTGTTCCAGAACTTGGTGTCATGGCCTCCAATCCACGACGTTGACAGCATGGTTACACCCTGTTTCAATTTCCATTTTCCAAACTTGAGATCTGGAATCAATGACGTCCGGCCCACAGGCGCAGCAACTCGAACGCGAAGCGTCTCGCAGTAGATGGAGTTGAGGAGTGGCCCTGAACAAAGCTTATCCTTGTTGAACGACAATGAAGATGCGGTGAATGCAGGATCGATTTCAGCCATGAGACGATCTTTGATGTTGTCATCGAGGAGGACACCAAGTAACATCCACATGGCAGCGGGAATGGCATTAGCATTCACGCTGGGGTAGATTAGCATTGCGACAGAATGAGGAGAGGACAGAACTTACCCCCATAGCATGCCCAGATCAAGAGCAGCAGCGCCCTGCACAGAAAATCCAGTCGTCAAGAACATCTTTTGTCTCGCCCTCATAAGTCGCGACCCAAACTCGGGTGTCCATTCTCCTTTCAGAACTTCATCATCAGTAAAGTCAAATTGCTCTCGTCCATACTTGTGATATCGCAACACTCCCTCGAGCGCCTTGTCCCTGGTGCGAAAACTCTTAGGAATGAGCCACTTTGGGAGCCTCTTGAACAGATTTGGAAGATGGTGATCAAACACCCAAAAATCCTCTGGGAAGTCTGGCGAGAGCTCCAAGAACTTTTCACCGCAGAAGGCTTCGAGAGCAGCGCAGAAGAGGTAGTCCCTGAACAGGGAGTACAAGTCGCTCACTTCCGTCCATTCTCCCTCCTTAAACTTCGAATCATTTGAAATATTCCTTGTCAAAACCTCCACAAACTTTTCTTCAAGAGCATGCAACGAGCTTCCTGCCATAAGCGTGTGTAAGTCGCGATGGTGTACAAAGTGCAATCGCCGTGACTGATCGACGTGCTCCCAGCCAGGTGCAGGCTTTGCATCTGTCCCTGACTCGTCGTCTGCATAAATCTTGACATCTGCAGGTGGACAACCAAATGCATTCCGAATGGTCATAACACCAAGGGACTTTGTGGTCAAATGGCGAGACGCCTTGAAAAGGTCAAGGATTGGTTGGCCATGAGGGATATAGTATATTGGCTCGGCCCCAATCAGGAGTCGAAGCGGAACATTGCCAAACTTGGATCTAGTAAAATGTTAGGACAATTGTTATAGGGGTTGAGGTGGAGCGTTACATGGCGGAAAAGAGGAATTTTTCCGTGTCAAAGGCAAACCCAAATGTGTTGCCAACCACGGGGACCCAGTACGGAACCCGTGGTGGTTCCCGAGATGCCGGGTCACTGCGGTACCCCTTGTTGCTGTACGAGGTATAGGCGTATGTAAGGAGACATGGCAGTACGAGAAACACCAGGACTTTGCCGTACGAGCTCGTCTCAGCAGCAAAGCCCGTCGTAGCAGTGATGGCCGTTGCATTCATTGTATGGAGCGGTGAAGTGAGCAAAGGTGAGAAAAAGACCAGGGGCCTGATTATCAAGCGCTCAGCGTAAGATCTTGTTGCTAGCATCCCAATCCGTGCAAAAGCTTAACCCCACCGGCTCCGCTGCTTACAGTAGGTGACAGGGTAGGATTGAGACGAGAGCTGTGCTCTGTAGTGTGTATATTCAAGAGATTTCGAGCAAAACATGGCTGACCATCTATAAAATTTCAGTCTAAGGGTTCCAAGTATTGTACTATTACTCGTAGCTAATCAAACAAGCTAGGCAACGTGTCCGAGTGGTTATGGAGCTGCACTCGAACTGTCCCACCTAGGGATCTAAGAAATGCAGTGGCTTCGGCCGCGTAGGTTCGAATCCTGCCGTTGTCGATATATATTTTTTGGTATTAGGCATGATGGCTTGACTGTGTTGAAAACTGTACATCTCTTTGGGTATGCTATGAGGTTGAATAACTAATAATAATTACTCGTAGCTAGCCCAACTGGTGTTCTGCAATCTGCCATCTGCTGCTATCTCTTTTTGTGCGTTGGAGGAAAGTGGCATGCCCACTGCCTGGATAGAATGGAAAGAAAGATACACCAGAATAACTGTAACTGCCATATGGCCGAAAAGGGGAGCCATGATGCCTGCAGTGGCGTTGTGTCTCATCTTGCTTTGTGCCACCACAGCCTGCTTCTGCTTGTAGCACAGATCACGTGACGTTCTCTTCAGGGGCCAGTCATCAGATTCACTCTCCTCAGGCAAATACGCAAGACTATTTGAAGCGACGGGCCTTTGTAGGAAAGAGAATAATGTCAATATTTTGGCTTGGGACTATTGGAAACTTGAATTGCGCAACGTTTATTTTGTACTGCTTGGAGTCCACCAAAAAGAAATAGGGATGAACATCTCAAATCTTCTATAGCCTACCAAACCTCATATCCACCCTGAGTCTGGGTCACCATCGCCAAGTCACCTCCGGTCTCAAATATCTAAAGAATTAAATATATCGTCGTTCCAAGCCGCCTGGATGTTCTCTCTCATCGTACCAACCTCAATCGAGGCTTGTAGGCACCAGTCTTCCTCATTGGCTGGATACTCAACGCCACCGGCAGCCTTGTTCTGAAACCTGCAGAAAAAGCCCCAAGGGCTACTCTTGGCAGCTGAAAACTGAAGTGCGTGGCAGGGTGGCTTATGTTGCCTGTAGCCTCCTTTTCTCCCGTAAACGCACTTCAGCCTCGAAGAAATTCCCTCAGGCAAGTTCTGGGCTTGAACCGGACGCAAACAAACTCTCATGGCGCCGTCAGAAGAAAACTCCACAACAGGCTCACCATGGACTGTCCTATTTCCCCATCAGAATGACCCTAGTACCCTTCGCGCTGTCGTTGTCCCCAACTGGGTCAACTCCCCCAATGTTCGAGGTACAATGGACATCCTCCAGAGTTGTCTCCTCACTCTCGTGGCGTGCATTTACACTGCCTTACACCTCAACGTACCCGAGAAAACCGCCTGGTATCAAATCCTATGGTCCAAAACCCAATGGGTCGCTTTGACCCTCTTCGCGCCCGAGATCGTGCTGTACATGGCCGCCGACCAGCTGCAGCGGGCCTGGGCGCTTAGGCGCAAGCTCCGCGACCTTCAGAGTCGGAGCGATACAGTGGATAAATACGTAGGCAATATCATCTTTCTTCGACGGTTCTTGGCGAATTTCTTGCTAAATACTACGTTAGTTCAATTTTGACTTGAAGTATGCCTTCTTTGTCGTGATGCGAGGCGTCCACATTGACGTTGAAGAGATCCTCTCACTACCGGATTTGGACCCCGATGCTTATCATCATTTCGCTAACATGCCATCTCCTCGGACAGTCTGCATTAGTCCTCGTGGTCTCATTCATCTAGCTAAGCAAGGACATTGGCTATACATTTCAAGGAAACGAATTGATGACAAAAGCAAGGCTGATTACATACAGAAGGCTCTTGTTTTGACACAGATCCTTTGGATGGTTACTCAGTGTATCACGCGCTACGTGAATGATCTCCCTTTGACCTTGTTGGAGATACATACCGTAGTGCATGTTATCTGTGCCGTGTTTCTCTACGCCTGTTGGTTCCAGGTATGTTGATTTTTCACCCATGCTTCGTTCGGGGCTCACTGGCTGAATTCCCCAGAAACCACTCAACGTACAGGAGCCAGAAGTGGCAAACCCAAGCCATTTCCTCGGAGAGATTTCAAGGATGGTCCAACAACAGTTCTACTCCTCTTGGTCAAACGAATTGGCCATCTTCCCGCCTTGGTCTGCCGAAAGGCCCATACCTCCCCTCAGGCTGGCCAGCGACCGAGCATCTATGCTGTGGTATAGCCCAGAACGTTCATCAGTCATGCGACAGGGCGACATCATGTTATCTGGTCTCGCTCTTCACACGAGTAATCGAGAGTTGGGGGTTACCGCCCCGTTCCTTCAAAGATGGAACGCCATCTTCAGTGAATACCCCTACGAAGACTGTGAGGTGCTTGCTCGTGGCTCTGGCCCCAAGTTTGACGCCCCACACATGGAAGACGAGATTGAACTCATGGTCCAGCGAAAAACAGATTGTCAGGCCCTTTACTTGTCTCGTCTGATGGAGTTTGAAAAGCCAACGGACAGACGTGAGCTGCCCTTCAGCCACGGCGAACGAAATCTGGAAGTGAACTTTCACGTCGCCATAATTGGCCTAGCATTGCTTCTCCCTGCATGCTACGGTGGTGTCCACCTAGCAGCGTGGAAATGGACCTTTCCGAGCCATTTTGAGGGTCTTTTCTGGAAGATTTGCTGCCTGTTTATTGTTTGCGCATCCCCGGTCATGTTCATCCTAGACATTGCCTTTATGGGACTTGTTGAAATGATCCACTATCAACATGTCAACAACCACCCAGACGACAAAGAAGATGCAGAAGATGAGAGCCCAAAGAAGAAGAAGCGTGTGTGGGACTATGAGGATATTGCACTCGTTGCTTTGTTTTGTTTCAACATTCCTGTCTTGGTGATGTACATCATTGCGAGGGTCTATATCGTGCTCGAGTCGTTTTTGAGCTTGAGATGTGTTCCCCTGGGGGTATTTTTCTCGCCAGCATGGCTTCAAATGTTTCCTCATCTGTAGTGTTTTGGTTATCACAGCGTTGGTCAAGATAGGTGAGACGGAGATGTTCATGGTTTCTATAGAATTCAAGTAGCATGATTCTTGTCATTTATTGAGAGTCTAGAGGCATTAGAGCATATGAAAGAGTCGGGTTTGGAGAGTTTGAGAATAGACACGCACACAGAGATCAAGTGTCGCATCTCCTAACGAAAGATTTTATATATACACCTATCTCCCCAAACACATAGATCAATCTTAAGCTACTAGATATCGTCAACAATCGGGCTGACGCCCTGAGCAGTTCCAATGCGGTCCTCAAAGTAGAACCTGAGCCTCTCAACAGCCGCACGGTCAGACATCCACTTGCCGAAAGCAGTAGGGTCAGTTCCAGGCATCTCAAGGATAGAAGGATAGTTCTTGGGAGGGGCGATATCCTGGCGAACGGTCCAGCTGCCACGGGGCTCCAGGAATTCCTTGCTCAGCATGAAGCTATGCAGAAGCTTGGCTCCCTCAGGGTGAGGAGCATCCTTCAGGATGGCACCGGCTTGGGGCCAAGAGACGAAGCGGCCCTTGGATGGGAAAGAGATGTTGTAAGGAGCAACAGGACTGAGGCCGCCAGATGCGGTGAAGGTGGCAGCCCACTCGGTATCGTTGCGGGTGAGGATGGTTCTCGGAGATCTGGTGCCACGGACCCAGCGAGGGTTCAAGGCAAGGAGCTTGTCAAGCCACTCAGTGCCGAGCTCCTTCATGCTAAATTGATGTGTAAGCGACTTTTTCTGGGTCTTACTGGATCACCAAATACTCACATGAGATCAAAGCCAAAGAGAACGGCATCGTCGTCATTGGGATAGGTGAGAACAAGCTTATCCTTGAACTCGGGACGCACCCAATCCTCCCACTCAACAGGTCCCTCAACTCCCGGGAGCTTATCGGATCTCCATTGGCCAATCCAAGCAATGATGGCCATTCCGTAGTGGTAAGCGTTTCCCTTGTTCTTGAACTTGGGGTGAATCTTGTCCCAGCCGAGGGGGGCGTAATCCAGCAGGGCGCCCTGGGAGGCCCATCGAGGGTAGTCGTGGAGGGTTTGAAGGATGACGCTGTCCACCTGAACGTTCTTATCGGCGATCTGCTTGTCCAATTTGCCGTCGTGGTACTTGGACAAGTCAACCGTGACATTAAGGGTCATTCCAGGGAATCGCTGTTCGAAAGCCGCTTTGAGGTCGTCTCGTGAATTAGCCTCATCACCACCGTGCCAGAGTGTAACAAGACCGCCCTCAGCAAGAGCTGCCTTGTAGATCTCATCAATGCTGCGCTTTTCAACCTTTGTCGCCGCCGCATTGACGAGGGTTTGGCTACCCAGCAGGGCAATGGTAAGAAGTGAGCGAATCATGGTTAACGATTGAACAAAGCCCGTGATGTAGAACGAGGTGATGAGAGTTCAATGGCAACGAAAGGAGGACTACATTGCTCTTTTATTCTGACTTACACCGCTGGCCTCTGCCAAGCATCCCAATAGCTATCCCGCAAAAGCTGTTTGCCTTGGCAATGATGATCAATAAGCTGCCGCGTAAGATCTACCACAGCCGAGCGGGATGACCCGCTTGATTTAACCGCGTCAATGCAACCATCGTGGGCTGTGTTTCTGGGCAGGACGAATACCCGTCGGCGTTGGCCGAAGGATGTGGATCTCTAGGCCTGGGATGTATCACAATAATTAGACAACGGCTTAAGATACTCCGTTTGGCCTAGAAAGAACAGTGCTTCTTTCTTGGAGTGGCTTGAGTGCACAGGTAAATTGTGCCTTGCTTACAAAATTCTTTCATAAACATGACATTTGCCTTGTTTCAAGCGCTGGGTTCTAAGCATAGGTGGCAATCCTTCTGACCATGATCATCTAATGGGAAACATCCAATAAGCTAGATAACTAGGGTAAAAACCCTTTTGAGATAAACAGCGCGGCTATTGCGACGATTGGAGGTGCCATGGCAGAGACTAAGCTTGAGGCATTTCTAAACTAAGCACCCATCTTCTTGACTTCAATGACGCCTTTCTCCGTGGGGTAGCAATTGGTGGGGATAGCTCCTTTACCTTGCCTATCAGATCGCAGTTTAGTGGTGGTAAATCTTTTTCATGGCTCTGTGCTCAACTGCAACCCTCGTGATAAACACTAAGTCATGCCATCCGAAACTTTCGGCTTCTTGAACATTAGGAAGATAGATCCGTCTGGCTAAAGAAATAACCGACTTGAGAGCTGGTCTGTTCCCCAATCCTTATTTTGCCTCCATAATTCTCTATGGCCTCCATCCGTGCGATCTCCATGGCCTAGAGCGGAAGGATGAGACCCCTGATCGTCCCTTAAACTTTAATTCACACCGAATACGACATCCGAAGGGAGCTGCAGGGCCCTTCACTCTATACGCGCATAGAAGCCGAACCTTGCATGGGGATCATACTTTCGTTTTAAGCCTTTCAGCTTCCTTAAACGGACACCATCATTTCCATAGACTTGCTGAGCAGTCTCAGTGCCCCTCGCATATCCGATGTAAACACTCATGTCTTTCTCACCGGTCCCTTTGTGTAACAAGCCCCTGACTTTTGTGCCAATCTTAGTGGCAATCTTGTCATTCTTAGGAGACGAGTAGAGAAGCGAGAAAAGACTATTTCAGACTTGTTAGGGGAGGACTACACCGCACTTTCTTTTGGGTCCCACTTACGCAATGATGTTGCTCTCTCGATCTGCCACTGCGGTGGTGGATGCGTCGACTGCCCGGACTCCTTGAAGAGGATATCCCTCAAAGATGACATAGCTGCGCTTGAAATCGGGGTTCTTGTTTATGAATTCGCTAAATGCGTCGTACACGGCACGCTGGGTTGGAACATGATACTTCTGAATAAGAAGAGAGTAGCCTTGTGTGCGGATGCCTTTCTGACACGCAACAGAGTTATCGTCAAACGCAAATACGGCAGAAATCTGACTGTAAGAGATTTTCTGGGTGCTGTTGAAAACCGGTTTGAGGTCCACGTAAGGTTTGGCATGGGGCAGCATCTCTTCCTCTGAACCATCGTACACCATGAGAAAGAGTAGGACTGGCTGTTGGAGTTATATCAGCGATTGGAACACTCACACTGTTTTTGGAGTTCCTGGAGAGTACAGGACATGACACAACAAATGACAGTTTTACATACCGTGTTTGGGTCAACATCAGGGACGATGGTGTATAGTGAGGCGACAAGCATGCCTGCTGGCTGTTGATTGACCCCATGGCCATCTCCGATGGCTTTATTCGCGACTTTGTAGAAAGCCTCGATTTGGTCAGGGAGGTAAATGAATGTCTTGACAAGCCAGTTGTCTTCAACAGGGGCATCGTATACTTTGTAGGTGACCTCTGTTACAATCCCAAAGTTATGGCCGGCTCCCCGAAGGGCCCAGAAGAGGTCAGCATTCTCCTTTTTCGACGCAGTGACGGGTCTCCCATTGGCTAGCACAACGCGAGCTGCGACGATCTGGTCAGCAAGCAGGCCGTAGTGTCCCTGCAAAGTGCCATGCCCGCCTCCAAGTGCAACCCCCATGAGGCCAGTACACTCGCAGACGCCAGTTACTTTGGAGATTCAAGGTCAGCACACAGCAATCAATAGACAAAGCCTAGGCCAGGAAGATCGTGGAGGTTAGCTGTACTCACCTGAACGCTTGCCTTGGGAAGAAAGGAACCTTTGAACCTGCCCGCTTTTGACTCCTCCACCTAGACGAACGGTCTTACCATCCTTTGCTAGCTTCATGGTGTTGAGCTTTTGAGTAGATATCCCAATACCATGTTGCATATTTTGTAGTTGTGAAGACCAACCATGGCCTCCAGAGATAGTCAGAAAAGGGATGTCCTTCTTGTTAGCATATCGAACCTATCAAACCACAAGTCAGCCCGAAGCTCCGCGCTAAATCGAGTACGCACATTCATCAAGTGTCCAACTTTAACGCAGTGATTTCCCTTGGAGACGGAGAGATGGAGCTGGGATGGAACCGAGGGGCGCGTAGCTTACAATTGTCTGAACATCTTCCTCGGTAGCCACTTTGATGTATGCTGTGTACGATGGAGCAGCAAACATAGACCATCTCAGGCTAACATCAGAAAAGTCTGCTTGATCTGGGATGTAAATCTCGGCATCGGCAGACAGCATGGGGCCTAGCTGAGCTGCTATCTTCTTCGCGGGAAAGCATGTCGACGCTGCAGATGCAACAGAAAGAGATGCCGCCACCAAAGTGTATTGGATGAGAGCAAATTGTCTCATTTTGACTCGACGTTCTGGTCAAGACAGATATCCAAGTTGAGTAGTTTTGAACCGAGCACCGGCGACTTTTAAAGACTGCCAATACTGTCATTCACACACATTTCTACCAGATATCTGTTTCTTTATTGTAGCTGCATGCCAAGCAGCTGAAACTACCAAATGCAGCTCTCCCTCGTAGGGCTGTTTAGCGAAGCGGTGCACTATTGGAAGCTGACATGGGGAATCAATCTGACAGGTCTGGCAGGTGGGTGTTCAGCTACAGACTAGAAGCAATTCATACTCAATCAGGCAGTGCCAAGACCAGGAACGACAAGTAGATAGCAAATGACAAACCCAGAATGGAGACAATTTTCAAAGCATTGCCGAAGCGAGAGCTGAAATCGAGGATAACGCTAGTGGCTGACATTGCAGCAGACTGCGTCCGGAGAAGCCGAAGGAGCCTCTTCACAGTTATCACGAATTGAGGGACGAGTTACCCTATCGATCTATTAGAGATAAGAAGATGCTTAGATCTTATTTACTCTTTAAAAAAAAATTAAAAAGTAAACTTAATATGTAATAAGGTAGTTTGCAATTTCTTCAAGACCGCCTTCCACTACTCACCCGTCTGCATCTCAACCATCTTATGTACGCCTTGGATTAGTTTGTTGCGTCTCCTTGGAACCCCTGAAAATTCCTTGTAGAACGGAAAGCGCAAACTCCTTATATGCATTAGAGAGGCGCAGACGTTCTTGACTTGCAACCCAGAAAAAGGCGATGTTACGCTTCCTGGCCAACAATGAAAAGAAAATGGGCCCCTGCATGGTTGAACTGATCCTTGGAACAACCCAGCATCAACCAACAACCGAAGCAGCCCGTCACGCAATGCGGGTACAAGGAACTAATTGAAACGTTTGGAGGAGCATCTGGACATTCCGATCAGGGGCAAACTGGATGTGTCCATCATTACGAATTAGTGGCGAGATCATGATCATATTTCTAGCATCTGAACGGGAACGTCCCAACAACCGTTTGACCCGGCAGTTTGAGGCTTAGGCGAACCTATCAACCTTCCCCGGCCATAGACCCCTGACTCGCCGAACCTGGGTTCGTTTGGTGCCAAGGATAACACGACAGAACCCGGCCAACCTGGGACAAATGCTTCAACGTTGTATACAGATTATGCACGAGGTACATGTCTTCCGGGACATAACCCGAGTGGAGGACTCACTCACCGCTTCCCCTCATCTGCTGGACCTGATCGATCATATGCTCCCTTTCACACAGCATAAATCACCGCTGTGCCCTGAGGTTGGCTAATTTGACTCCGCCGCACTGTTGATGTTAGTACTTTAGTCAGTGGCCACCCCGCGATTCAAAAACCTGCCCGAGATGCACAGATTCGGCAGTTCACCTCATCAGTAACACTACGTGACCGTTTGATACACTCATCCTACACATCCTTCCTCACAGCCACCATGCCCAAGGTTGAGGAATTTCAGCTTCATCCCCTGGGTTGGGAAAATGACCCAGAGGAGGAGCGCTTCAAGATCTCTACACTCGACTACTTGTCGGCGATGACCTACAATAACTATACTCTATTCTTCAAGCTAGATGACGCGGAGAAGAGGTCAGTACTAGGACATGCCTTTTCCCCAATGGAGTCACTGACCCTTGTTCCCTTGGCAGCAAAGTTGAAGCCGTACTGAAGGAAGGGCTGGAAAGAACACTCAGCCAGACAAGACATCTCGTTGGGATCATTGAGAAGGACCAAGATGGAGGCCACTCTTTTGTCAAACGAAAGGACAGCACTGTCAAGTTTGTTGTCCAGCACCTTGATTCACACGAGGATGGTTTTCGGTCGTTCGCTGAGATCGAAAAGGCCCACTTCCTATCGCCCTTGCTTGGCGATATCAACGTCTTGAGCAATGCTCCCATGACCTACGGCGAAAAGCCAGAAGCCGATCCTGACAATTGTCCCACTGTCGCCTCATACAAAGCCAACTTCATCCCTGGCGGTCTCATCTTCAATATGCACTCGCATCACTATAGCAACGACGCCCTCGGCTATGGCAACTTTGTCCGTCAGTTGGCCGAGAACTGTTATGCCATCACCAACAAGACAGATTTCCCTTCATTTGACCCCAAGTGTCTCGATCGCAGCCGCTTCATTGCTCCGCTTATCCCGGAGGAGTCGCGAGTCAACGCACCCCCACGTGCAGATCGTCACCCAGAACATAAGGACTCACAGGCGCTGATCTTTCATTTGCCCAAGAGTAAAGCTGCTGAGCTGAAGAAGGCAGCGTCGCCTGTCGACGGTTCCTGGATCTCCACCTATGATGCTTTCTCCGCTCTTATGTGGCGTGTTTTCTCTAGAATTCGTGCCCCTGTCTACAATCCAGACCCAGCCTCCAAGCCGCTCTGGGCTGAGGGTGTCAACATAACAAAGCGCCTCAGCGGTCCTGCGATGCCTGCCCGCATGCAAGGCAACCTCTTCTTCGCTCCCATGTCTACTATGTCCACCATACCGCAGCTGACGTCGGCCGAGATCATCTCAGAAGCACCACTCTCCAAGCTTGCAAGCTATTCGCGCCAGATGACCAACAGCGTCACTGACGAGATGCTGGCCGGGGTGATGCAGATGCTTGCACCAATCCGAAACAAGTCAGATCTTTCCGTTCGCGTTAATTCCTTCCCGCCCATGACCCTAGTTGTCACCGACTGGCGGGATGCTGATGTCTGTAAAGCCGACTTTGGCTTCGCCAAGCCAACCGCGTTCCGACACTTATTTGGCAAGGAATTGTCAGAGAACATTGTTATGGTCTACGCGCCACGCAATGGACCAGCTGGTGACGATGAAGGAATAGAGGTGCAGTTTGCATTTGAGAAAGAACTGACACAGCAGCTAATAAATGATGCAGAATGGAGCAAGTACTTTGAATTTAGAGGTGTTGATTCAGAGTGACCTAAGTAGAAATTAGTAATATTAAGATTAATTACTTTACAAATTCTCTCTTGATTTACTTAATTAGCTTTCAATCACATAAGAAAAGTTACTTAATCAATAATGCGCAGATGCAAACATAGTTATATTGCGAACCAGACTAGTCCCCGACCCGACAACCAACCACCAAACCCAGACTACCAAACAAGAAGGATAAGTAAGGAGTGTGGTTATATCAAAATCACCAAGAGAAATATTTTTTTGGAAAGAAAACCCAAAATGATTGACCCAGCTTTGTTAAGTCAACTAAAGACAACGAAGTGGAAATTTTTGTTTGGGTCAAATCACAACCACTGCCTCTCTCGTTCCAGGGTCGGAAATACCAGTTGCAGTACGAAGTTCGTTTAGTCGGCAATACCGATCCAGGCGAAGCAGTGCTTGAAAGCGCGGGCCTCGAGGGCGAAGAGACCACCGTGGTCGAGCATGGCAGCGGGGTGCCACTGGTCAGGGGTCAGACGCTCAAGGAGGTCGGGATAGCTGTTGAGGCCAAGGGGCTCAGTCACTCCCCATGGGTTGCGGAGGACGATGTATTGCTTGTCACCCTTGAAGGTGTAGCCGAGGACAGAGTAGGCGTGGTTGGCCACGATGTTGCTGCCCTGGTACATGTCGCCGGTGGCGTAGGTCCAGGCGGTCATGGGGTTGATGGTCTTGAAGTTGACACAGTTCTGGCGGACGAGGCCAAGGAGGCTGCAGGCAGAGTGCTTCTCAGTCTGGAAGTAGTGGGGGTCCTGGCCGTTGATCTGGGCCATGGCCTTGACGGGGTCACCACAGTGAGTCTTGGTGATATCCGGGTGCTCAGTGTTGCTGCCAGTGATCCACTTGGCAAAGGCCTTCTCGTACAGGGAGGGCCAGATGTCGGCACCGTCGCTAGAGCGGCAGTAGATGGGCTCGTTGTTCGAGTTGTTGATGGGGATCTCGTAGTTGACCTCAACAGTCTCGGTCTTGGAGTTGTTGTGTCCGCCCTTGTCGTGGAACTTGATGGCGAGCTTCCTCTTCTGGTTCTGGTCATGGTGAACCCGAGTAGCCCGGTTGATGCAAGATGGATCGGCCCAGAAGACGGAGAAGAGGGCGGCAATGAGCCAGCTGTTGCTGGAGCAGCCCTGGGTGGGGTCGTCAAAGCCGTGCATGGCGATTCTCTCCTCGCCAAGTCGGAACATGGCGATGTCACCGATGAGTCGCTTGTTGACGTCCTGGAACAGACGGTCGTACATGTCACGCCAGGTGCCGTTGGGAGGGCTCCAGTGGCCGCCCTGCTTTCGGTACTCGCTAACGAGCTCGTTGATGGTCATGGTCAAGTCGCGGTTGGACACGGTCTTGCCAATGGAGTGGGCGTTGAGGACGAGATGCATCTTGCCGTTCTGCATGCGAGCCATCTTGACCTTCATCTTGGCAAAGTCCTTGAGGCCAAGGTGCTCGAGGTCATCGAGTCTCTCGACCTCGGAGAGGTCAGGAGTCATGAGATCACGCTCCTTGAGGATCTTCATGTCCTTCTCGTTGAGTCGCTCAGCCTTGCGGTCCTTCTCATCAAGCTTGAGACCAGCAAAGAGCACAGAGTTGTGCTTCATGTCGAAGAGCTCATCGTAGTCGGTCTGCAAGACATTGGACAGGATGGTGGCCGAAGTAGGCGAGTATTTGTCAATCTTGCGGCCAATGAGAGCCTCGCAGAGAGCATAAGGGTTGACAGCTCCGACGTTGATGTCCTTGGGAGGAGAGTCGGGGTGAATCTTGTTGCCACGTCCAGAAGAAGACATGGGCTTCACCTCTTCGTAGTCGGCCTGAAGTCCATCCGAGGGCTTCTCCAGCTTCTGACCGAGAAGGGCCTCGACCAAGGTGTAGGGGTCGATGTTAAAGGTCCTGTTGTCCTGAGAGCCAGAGGAAGAGGAGGAGAAACGAAGGTCACCCATGTTGGCGGTAGTGAATGTTGGAAAAAAGATTTTGAGAGTAATTGTTGCAAATGAATAGACAAGTAGCTGTGTCTGAGCTGTTTGTGTCCTGGAAGATCTGAGTCAACGGGGAGGAGATAGATATAGATATTCTTCTTGACCGACTTCACACGGCAAACATGAGATCCGCGTCATGGCGAGACGCCGCATTGTCAGCGATGAATCACATCTGCACCTAATACAACTCTCTCCGCAGTTGTAGTTGCCCTTGGGCGGGTTTCATCAAGTCTCATGGCCTGATGCTGCTTTGATCTGCTTACCATCTTCACGTGTACACTGTTCTCAGTACAGTAGTCCAATGCATGGTTTGGGCGGGCTCGCTCGGCCTTACTCACGGCTTAACGCGAGTGTACATGCATGTTGAGCCCTGGTACAGTACGTTGAAATGCTCGGTTCCTCCGCCATGTCAGCCTTTGCAAAGTCACTTCTCGAGAGAGTTTGCGGGGGACGTAGGATGGCGTCCCCGCACGCAGGATGGCAATCGAGCATTGGTTTCCGTTGTCCCGAATGGCAGGGTCTCGTCAGTCGTGGTCAATTGATTTCAAATATCGGTTGTATGAGGGCATGTAGTTTGAGGGGATACGATGATTAACGCTCCCGCTATTAAGTCAGGGCAGTGTAAGGGCGCGTGCGGATGTAACCGGACGGGAGGCGCCATTGGAGCACAATTCCACCATGACTTTTTTTGAAACGTTGTCTGAGGGGTATTAGACGCCACACCATCACTGCCGGTCTAGACGGCTCTGTTGACTACGTAATCTTCAATCAGAGGCTTGACGAGAGCTTTTAGCGAGCGAGATGTTGAGCTCGCCGATGCCGTGTGTTCATCTATCCATCTCAGGGATACCCTGGCTCTTGATGGCCGCTTCGGTCTGTTATTCGACGTCACTCTTGAAAATTTGCACATTATAGTTTTTGGTGACCTCTTTTTCATTGACGGTTAACCGCGGCCTGAGGGCGGCTGTAGATCATTTCCCCAAGATGAGAATACTACGAGTTGAGTCCAAACTCAATGGCATTCATCCTACAGGTCCATGGGACCTGGTACAGAGCTGGTCTTTTCTGAAGTGAGGCAAAAAGTCCATTAGTCTGAACTGTGAGCTCAATGTCCTCCGATACGGCCCGAGCAAGGTGGACAACCAGGTACCTGAGCTTCTAGACTTCTCAGTCTGGTGAACTAAAATGATACACGAATTGACTAGGCGTAGGTAAGTTTCGGCCACTCGCCTGTATATTTGCTTCTGATATCACGGGAAAGTCCGATGATCGGTAGTATGGCACAGGATGAAGTCAAACTGTTAATAGAGATGAGCGTTGTTTCTGTCAAAGTGATCCCAGAATCATACCACTATGACCCTATCCAGTAACTATCTAGACTTCTATGTCATATTGTCTAGGAAATGGAGGACCTCGGTTAACTCGCTTAACACATGTTACCATATGCTTTTTAATATCAAGACTTTCATGTGGAAGCGTCGACGTGGAGCGTCGACCGTTTTCAGGGGCGGTTGTGCGGCTTGAAGTCAATTGCAAGGTCAATGAATCCCATGTGGAACTTTATGTCAACGACCAACAGAAAATTCGGGAGATCGCCCGATGATAAGATCTTGTAGCGATACTCCCGGCCGAGATCCGACCAAGCTATGTGAGAGGGCAAAGGAAAAGGGGCAGCTCCACTGCACCTCAAGAGACCCAATTCCCTGATTTTGCATGATGTTTCTCATCTGGTACAATCGATAAGCATCGTCAAGAATTTAATCATCGGATGAATTGCAACAAGTTCCTGGTATCTTCTGCCACACGACCGGACACTTGCACATAGCCAGCAAGCCGCATCAGAGGTATTCCTGCCAAGTCGCCTCCAAGATTGTGGTCGCGTGCGTTGCTACCAAGTCTGGAGCTTCCTTTGTGCGAAAATAGAAATAGCAGGATTAAACAACCTCTCGGGTCCTGCATCACCGCGTCAGCCACGAGAGCAGCGACATGACCACCATAGGTTCTGCCATTGACTACAGCCAACCAAAAGGTCCCTCTCCAACTGCACGTGAGAACACTCGATTATCAACTGCTTGAAACACTCAAGCTAGTCTAATTACGCGCGAGAGCCGCGCAATCGCACTCCGGTCTACCCGTTGATGAAGCTGCCAGGATGTGTTCTGTGTGGATGCAGAACAAGATAGGCCACCCTACACCACCCTTTCAACGATTAGCGAGATTCATGTAATTCGATTGAGCTATTGGGACACTATTTAATGGCCCAGGTCCAGCACTAGGGTGTTCACTTCCGTGGAAACCCGTGCTTGGCTGTATATCTTACCCACTCGCCATGGCGATCCCCGTTCAACATTTGGAGTCCATAACGAGCAAGATATCATCCAAAGCATGAAGAGGCTTCTATAGGACATCTGCTATACCATTGGCATGAGATCTGAAAAGGGAGTATCGCAACGAACAATTCCAGGGTAGCGTGCCATCGCTCTGAAACTTAACATTCAAGCAGAGAACAGGCCCAACTTCATTGAGTCAATCGGTATCCGTATATTCATTGCTCTTAAGACTCTCTAAATAAGAGCTCTAATCATCTCTTGCATCCCCTTTTCTGGCTTTCATTTCAGTTGCAGGTTAATTACTCAAGGACCGGGGTCTTAGTCATGCTCACTGACTCGCAATTCCCTGCCAAGACCTCAACCTCTCTTAAGGCGGTCAATATTTCTTTAAGCATCAGAAAAATGCAATGAGGCGTGGGCAAGCACAGTAAGAAATTCGTGTACCCGAGCCTTGATTTTCTGAGTAAGACAAGTCTCACTGATTGAGAACAACACCGCATTCTTTTGATCTTCAATTCACGTTTCTTTCTTGTGAGACTGCCTCCAGTCAAACGAATTAGAGTACAGAGTCCTTCTAATCGAAGTTATCGCACGAACTGAGTCAAGATGGGGGACAAATCAGCCAACGAGTCACAGACAACAATCGTCATCAAGATCCCACCCTCCTCACACGCCGACGACGAGTCCTTTGCCGCAACAGTAGCCGGTATCGTCAATTCAGCCTATACAGAAGCCGAACGGGACATCTTCTTACCTAATTACCAACGCACCTCTCCCACCGAAATCGCACAATTCATCCGCAACCGGCAACTTGCAGTTGCGTACCTGGAGGGTTCCGGCCACCCCATTGGCTGCGTGTGCATCAAGTTGCTCGGGCCCGGCCGAGGCGAGTTTGGCATGCTGGCTCTGGATGCCAAGCATCAGGGCGCTGGGCTAGGTCGGCAGCTGGCCATGTTTGCGGAAGCTGAATGCCGCAGGAACGGATGCACAATCATGCAATTGGAAGTGCTCGTGCCGAAAACCTTTCGTCATGCTGGAAAGGAGAGGATGCAGGCTTGGTACCAAAGGCTGGGCTACAAGGTTGTCAAGCTTGGCAGTTTTGACGAGGACTACCCTGAACTTGCCAAGATCCTCTCGGGGCCCACGGATTACAAGATTTTCGAGAAGAAGTTCGTCGAGGCAGTTGCATAAACAGGCGATAGATGTGTAATTCAGGCGCCCTTTCGATCAGAGTTGACGATTTGTCATCCCAGAGTTGACTCCGGTTCAACCATCTCAACACTTTGCATGATGTGACGTCTCAGGGTTTGTCCGAACACCTCCTTACCCCCCTGGCCCTTCAAAGAAGTCAAAGAGCCTTTTAGGCAAGTGACATCTCAGGTAAGGATGTCGCACGGCCCCCATGGGGGTGATGTGCTTTATCTTGGCATCGCCACCAAAGCTTTCGGGACTTGACACGGTTCCGCGACCTGATGAGTGACATATGCGTCGCTGTATGAGAACCTACCTGGCTGTCATGGCCCTTGGAGATTTCTCCAAGAAAGGGAAAGCACAAGGTTGGCAGTTCGAGTCCGACAGGAAAACCTTTGTTAGTCGCCTCTTGACAGCAAAATACCCAATTGATGATGTCGTGGAAACTTGTGTTCCGTCTCAGATCGAGAGGTTCCTGAGTGGCTTGAATACGGGGTATTTGCCACATGGCTTCCCGTTTACTGTCCGACCGTGGTGGAGATGGCGGAGATGAAGCAAACCGCCGAGTCCGGGCTCGTGCATCCATGGCAGGCGAGGAGAGCTTGTGGAACCATATCAGAGGGGACATTTATATGCGACTGCTAAGGAGTACTTGGGTTTGCTCAACCATTCCATCTGGAATATTGTACTCTTTAACTGGAGCAGACAGGGATTCAGCCAAAGAAACTTCCAGTTCCTGACAGTTCAATTCATGCCTTGAATGTTAGGCAAAAGTTCCCGCACGGTCCCTTCACCTCCGCTAATGCCCAGTTAAACCCACAACTGGCTTCGGTAGAGGTAAAAAGAGTCATGACAAGCAACCAGCAATTTCAACGGCCCCCCCTTAGCCTTATCTCCTGGTTTCGTCCGGTACCGAGAATTGGAACCGAAACTCCTGCAACAACAGCTCATCCGGGGAACAGTTAGTCTAAGAACCCGTCCGTCAATCGGAAAATCTTTGGACCACATGCTCTCGGTTCGAATCTCCGTCTCAACCTTTCCAAAGACGGTTAAATCAAGGGGGCGAATCGGGCTATTTAGAGTTTGGACCATGCATTGTGGCGTAGTTAGTTCATTGCCAATCGTATCAGCTGGCGACGCCATGTGGCGCGCCTAGACGAATTGAGGACATGGCATGAATCGCTTCTGTCGTTGAAGTATGATTCTCCCCTATAGCGATTGCACAATAAGATGGCTTCAAAGGCTTCTAGATCTCGCGAGACCACCCCTCCCAAGACGACACTCACTCGAGGCACTTCGCTTGCTGATAAGGAATGAGGCGTTCCTCTTGGCAAGCGGAATCGTCGTCCCGCGAACGGACGTGGAGCACAGGGGCTCAAGCGATTCAGGTTAGCGCTGGCACGTGCTGTGATGGGTGCTGGGGAATCCCCTGCCTGTGAAAAGGCTGCGACGCCCTTGGGAGATTTGGCAGCCCATTCGTCGTCATTGACAGCCCAAGCCCAGTTCAACGAGCGAGGTTGAGAACAGATCGAGAGTTGAGCATCGCTCAACCTCAGGGTGTATGCCTTCAGCCATGGCCTACCAACGAGAGATCGAGATGCAGGCGATACCGCCTCCGCCCCAGAAGCCAGTAATCATGGTCGAAAACAGCTTCGCCGTCACCATTACCGAGCCGGAGAAGCCGGTCCCAGAACCAACGGGGGCCTGGGATCGCTTGATGCACAGCTTTGGTCCAGCTTCCAACCGCTCAGATGATGGTATGAGCCTCAGTAGCCATGGCACAGCTCATGGTCCTCATGGGCGGTTCTTTAGTCTTCGAAGGGCCAACTACAAGTCTGCCAACACGCAATTGGCCCGGGAACTCAAGAATCGTCATCTGCAGATGATTGCCTTTGGTGGTTCAATTGGTATGTGGACCCTTCAACTCAGCTGCCTCATCCGGTGTTTGGCGTCGCCTTCAATGACATCGAGTCTTCACTATTGCCGACAACTAAACTCCAATTACAGGAACCGGTCTCTTCGTCGCCTCGGGAGTAGCCCTCTATCGTGGTGGCCCGGCCTCTCTCCTACTTGCCTTTGTCATTATGGGCGTCATGCAGTTCTTTACCATGCAGGCTCTGGGAGAACTTTCCGTGGCCTTTCCAGTTGGCGGATCTTTCGCCAACTACTCGACGCGCTTTCTGGATCCGTCTTGGGGTTTTGCGATGGGTTGGAAGTGAGTGTCCCGTCCCCAGTTGGCCTTGAAGCACTCTCTCACTGGAGGCCACCTGAAGTAGACAATGACTTGCTGACACCATGCGAAGCTATACCCTCCAGTACCTTATTGTGTTACCGCTCGAAATCATTGCGGGCGCCTTCACTACCATGTACTGGAATCCAGAGCCCAGCAAGTCGATCTTTGTTGCCATGTTCCTCGTCTGTATCGCGGGCATCAATCTGCTTGGTGTGCGAGGATATGGCGAGGCAGAATTCATCTTCTCCACGGTCAAGGTGATAGCCATTCTTGGATTCATGTAAGAAGATCCCCAACTACTCCCCAGTCAGAAAAGAGTAACCAGCTCTAACGTGCGCACTAGTCTTCTTGGTATCATCATCAATGTCATGGGCCATCCTGACAGCGGCTACATCGGGTTCCAATACTGGTCAAACCCTGGTGCTTTCAACCATGGCTTCAAAGGCTTCGCCAGCGTTTTGGTCACGGCAACCTTTTCCTTTGCTGGAACTGAGATGGTTGGACTCGCCGCAGCCGAAACAGCAAACCCCCGAAAATCATTGCCGGCCGCCGTCAAGCAAGTGTTTTGGCGGATCAGTATCTTCTACATCACCTCGATACTGCTAATCGGTTTGCTGGTGCCGTATAATCAGCCTAGGCTACTGGGTGCCGAGTTTGGCTCCGATGCCTCGGCGAGTCCTTTTGTCATTGCCATCGAGAGCGGTGGTCAGACGGTGCTTCCGAGTGTTATGAATGGCGTCATCCTTGTAGCTCTCATCAGCGTTGGCAACACTGCCGTGTATGCCTCGTCCCGCACCCTGACTGCATTGGCAGAACAGTCTTTGGCGCCAAAGATCTTTACCTACATCGATCGTCGTGGCCGCCCTCTGGCTGCTATCATCTTTGCTTGTATCGTTGGCCTACTTGCATTCCTCGCCGATACCGACATCCATACCGAAATCTTCAACTGGCTTCTTGCCATCAGTGGGCTCAGCACCCTCTTCACCTGGGCTAGCATCTGTCTCTGCCACATCCGCTTCCGAAAAGCCTGGGAGCTATCTGGATACAGCCTCTCCCAGCTGGCATTTCGCTCTCAAGTCGGGGTATGGGGATCTTGGGTCGCGCTTGGAGCCTATGGAACGGTGCTGGTTTTGCAGTTCTGGGTTGCGGCATCCCCAATTCCGCTCGAAGACGGGGAACCCTCCACTGCGGGTAGGGTCAAGACTTTCTTCATGCAAGTTCTTACCGTACCCATCATCTTTGCCTTTTATCTAGGCCATAAGCTCTGGTGTCGTACAAAGATTGTGCGTGACAAGGACATGGATGTTGATACGGGACGGAGGTATCTACAGACTTGGAATCAAGACGAGGCGGAAGCAAGAAAAGGCTGGCCCCTGTGGAAACGGCTGTATAATACTATGTGTTAGACTAATTAGACGGGCCATGATGGTAAGGACCGATTATTTAATAGACTTAATACCTGAGAAGATTGACACATAATCTTTGGTGCTTCACTCCTCAAACATCATAACTGTCAAGGCTCTGCTTAATGGTAAGCGAGACCCATTGCTATTCAACATGGGGAGTGTATCATTGCAAGAAGCACCTCGCCGGTGACCTATATCTATTTGTCTATGAGAGGGGTTGCCCCTGTTGAGTTCTGAAAAGTTCTGAAATCCTTGATCGCCGCGAGATCGTCTAGTGAGCATCACTGCACTGTCATACCAAGTCAAAGCTGAAATCGGTGTATCCGACAGAGACAGACACGTCCATCTATCAGCCGTAACTTGATGACAATTTGTGGCACTAACCTGTACTCCAATAGCTCACCATGTCAAAGGTGAGATGTATGATGGGTTGAACGCGGATACGTTGTCATGGTTCAAGTCCCTTTGGCTCGGGCTCCTTGGCACATATGAGGGTTATTGAGACTGTATGAAACTGGTTGAGGCATCAATTGCAATCTTGGGGTTCTGGCCTCACTCATGGTGACAAAAGACAAGGGTCAAGGGTCGATTTGATTAATTAACTAGCGCCACCCTGCTTCTCTCAACTCCATGCTACACTATGCTAAACTGTGCTAAACTATGTCAAACTTTTCTAGTAATATCGAGAAACTCTTTTCTCCAGGCGTCATTGGGTTATACAGAGCTGAAAACTGAAACAGGCGAGACTTTTAATGAAATGATTCAGACCAGGCTGCCGCCCTCCCCTCCAAGCGTCTAGGCTTGCTTGGTACCCTCTTCTCCCTTACGGCCACGTCCTTGTCTCCACTCGAACATGGTGCGTGGCTTTTCCTTGATGACTTGTCGAAGCTTATCAACGCTTCGCTCCCTCCAGACCTCTGGGGAAGAGCCGCTGACCGGGTGAAGAGGCAGGCTGTCTCTGCTCATGAGGAAAGAGTCTGACTGGCGGGTGTCGAAGGAGGCGATGAGGTCCATATCCGTGGCGATCTGGTCGCAATATGTCTCGAGGGGCAAGTCGTTCACGTCATGACCAAAGGGGTTTTCAATCTCTTGGCCGATAAAGAGGAGACCAAGGATGATGGAGGCCGGGATGGCGATCCATTCAAGCTTACCCGTCAGCTGGAACGGAAGAAGAATGACATAAATGAAAGTGATTTGGCTGATGGCGATATTGTAGGCGATTGGTAGTGGTGTGTTGAGGACCCTCTCGCAGCCGGTCATGGCGTCGTTGAGCATAGTTAGATGGTTGTACGCGATGGTCTGTTGCATGAGAACAGGTAGCTGCTTGTTGCGGACCATCGAGTCCAGAGTGACGGCAAGATGGTTGAGGATTTCAAGAGGCAGATTTCCCTGGTGTCGTTCGGCCTTCTTAACAGCCTTTCGGGGGTTGCTGGTGGCAAAGGGAATGCCCAAGTATTCGCCAGCCAAGTGGTACATCGACTTGGTCCGGCTGACACGAGCCTCGAGATCGGTGTCGTTGCGATTGGCGACAATGAAAGTATCAAGAGAAGCAATGTATGGTTGGATGTCGGGTTGGGTGTCGCATGGTTCGAAACGAAGGGTGTGCTTCAGAGCCATGGCAAAAGCGACAACCAGATTCATAGCCCCGATCTTCTTCAGGAGGAGCTCTCGAGAGTCCTGCTCAGGAGGCTCAATGGTATGAATCCAGAAAATGCGACCGAGGGTTTGTGATGCCAAGGTCAGGTTTCCCCAATAACGACGACCCTCGGCGTAACGTTCGTATGCTGTGGATCCGCGGAAAGAGAGACAGAGACCGACAACGAAACCGAGGATAGTGAGAAGTACCGAATTGACATTGATGGCATGAACCCTCATGGAAATGACGGTGATGAGAGTCGACCAAGCAGCGATGAGAATGAGTGGCACCATCAATTTGGGGATAATCGACCCATGGAGCTGCATGACCAAGGGCCATTTTGAATGGCTTTGGAGGTTTCGCGGGCCAGTGAAATAGCTGTCATCGGGCTCGGGAGTTCGATGAAAGATGTGCGGGTGGGTGTGGGCGCTTGGCGAAGGAGGCGATTGTGAGTTGGACGGGACGTTGAGGCCGGGAGAGTGAAGAGGTTTCACATTTGGGGCGGCCTGAGTCTTTTCTTCGGTGACCTGCACCGTGGCGGCGGCAGCAGCGCTGGACGGCATCTTGTTCAACGGTTCACGGCGTCGATGAATGCGTCAGGGGGCGCGCGATGCGATGCGATGTCTGTGGAACTGGTAAAGTCAATCAGTCAGTCTGTCTGTCTTATTGTGAAGTAGAAAAGACGAAGAAAACAGTGGAGTTCGGAGGACCTACCGAGCGTTTGATGCACACGTATTGACGCGATGGGGTGCATGTGAAGGAAGGAAAAGCGGGTGAGACAAGGAAGGAAAAGCCAAGACCTTAAGAGAAAAGCCAAGATTCACAGAGAGAGAGCGAGGGGAGGGGTCACAGCAGGAGGAAATGAAAGGGACTTCTGAGATGGTACGGCTGACTACGCGCTAAGGCGCGCTGACACTGTAGAGTAACGCTACGATCTGGAACTAGGCTTAATTTGGTGCGAAGCGTCAAAGTGCTGACGAGGTGGACAGGGAAGAGTGACATGTCCGGATGAATGATAAGATAAGATATAGTAAGGATATTAATAGTACTAACACTGGGGAAGCTGCCAAACCGTACGGAGTAGACCGTTGTTTGGCCGGCAAAGCCAATTTTAATGTTTCAAGGTTCACATCTTGCTTGCAACAGTCTGCAACAGCCTGCAACAACAGTCTATGATGAGAAATTCCACGGTAGTATTGGACTAGGCTAGAGCTACCTCATTGGCTCACTCGGAGGGAGCGATACAACAGATGAAAGATACACAACGGGTTAGAACACAGCGCGCCATATGCCTACAACAGCCTTCAACAACAGCTTGCGGCGGCCTTCAGTGGCAGGGGGGTCTTTTTTGGGCGCCGAGAAAGGAAGGCGGCGATGTGGCAAAAAGAGCCAATTGACAGAGGAATTTATGTGGGGCTTGTTGGGTCAGAATTGGCATGCCCACACCTCGCTCCAGTGTTATTGAGATAACTGAATCATGCGGCAAGTATGACCTTTTCAGTTAGGGAACTATGAGGCACTCAGTTATCAGGCCAAACTCACATAAATGGATGTGATTGACTTGACACCCCAGCCATGACCTGGTTGGACGTCCTTGCCAACTTAAGAGATACGTACACTGGGTCTATATTAAAGAGCAAAGCTTCATCGTTACACAATCAGCTTCGCTGATCAGGTAAGGTCATACGTGCACCGCTGGCGGTGTAAATAAGAATTAGATTACCGAAGCTCTCAGCCCATAGGAAGATAGCCAATTAAAGGCTAGCTTGCAACCTAGCCACTACAGCCACACTTAGCCATAGCCACCTAACCATCTTGTAAGCCACTGTTCACTGTTGCCACTGCAAGTTGTTGCAAAGCCGCCGTTGTCGGCCGTTACAATTTGTTGAAGCCGATGTAAGCTGCCTTCGAGAGTTGTTGTGTCATTGAAGCTTGGGTATAAGCTTTAGTTGTGTTACGGCTGTGTTATTTCCGTTGGATTGCTCAGAGGCCCTCCCCCACCGCCCCTTCGAGCCCTTGACCAAGCTCCCCAATCAGACTCTGCCCACAGCAGCACCTCGGCTGAAGCACGCCACTATTAACAAAGGAGACCGGTACCCTATAGGGTCCGCCAATGCCTTCCGGAAAGAGCCTGAGAAGCAAAGCAAAAAGGCTGTTGTATTGGGGAAGTATGAGGCACGCTGCGCACAGGCGCTCAAAGGTAACTGAACTGCAATTTTAGCCTCAGATATCCCCTCACATTCAATATTCGTACCGTGGCTGTCCGGCGAGGAGCATCATGCGGGCCGCGAGTGTTCAGACGCATTTCATTCATATCATTGATAGGGTGTTTTTGTTACATTTCTCTGGTCGCTGCACGATTCCCCCAATCCAGCTAGTACTGTCTTGCAGTTCTCTTTCCACCCCAGTATTTCCAATAAGATGATATAACGTGTCATGCATGACCAACTTCTGGGGTTGCTTTTCAACTCTCGTCAGCCGCAGCCATTATTCAGCTTTGCTGGATAGCTCGTTGCGGCTCAGTGAGGCAGACTCCAAGCGGGATATTTTGCAGGACCAGCTAAGTGAGTAGCATCAGTGAAGAAGCGCGGGGCTATCCAAACATCTAAATCAAATCAACCCGGAGGCTCAGTTTGATTTGATTGGCTTGCGTGGTGTAAAACCACGGGCACAGGTGGTCCTATCCAAGTACTTTGAAGTTGGCGCGATTTTCACTTCTGTCTCCAAAGAGAGAACAAACCCTTCTGGGCTCGATTGGTTATTAGATACTCATGTGATAATACCATTAAAATGCCAGACCACCATCCAGCCCAATCACCACCTACAGGGCAACACCATCTTCAAATGCGTCTTCGTATGAAGGGCTAATCTTGTCGAGTCACGTCATGGCGAGTATAAGCCATTTTCTTTACTGCTGGATGATGAGAAAAACAGACTCGCGCTTTTCCTTTCCCTCTCCTTTTGTTCCCCTATCCTTTATTTCTCAATAATAATTCCTCTTAAGTGTTATCCTTTGTGTCTTAGTTATTCTCTTGATCCCGTCGATCCCATTTGTCGGTCAATTTACAAAAATGGGCCTCAAGGATATATTGGCTCGGATAGTCGGCAACAAAAAGGCGAGAAAGAAAGCTTTGAAGATGGCATCGAAGGTCGGTTCGCAAGCCATGCCAATCATCAAGACTGTCCAGGTAGGACATGGAATCATCAAATTAGGGAACGCGGTCACCAATGTGAACGACTTCGTTTCTAAAGCTTCCGGAGTGGCAGACAGTGTCCAAAAATTCATCCCGGAGATGCAAGTGATGGGCGAGTCCTTCTGTGACAGCATGGAAATCTTTACGTATTTCACCATGGCCGCAACAACAATTGGAATCGGCGCCAATCTGGTTCTGACCTATCAAGGGATCCAAGCCCTACATCTTATCGCCGCCAAACTCGACAACATTTCAACCAATCTTGCCGCTCAGGCCGCCCTCACAGCGCAAAGACACTTCCCACGGTACGTTTATTCGATGATCCAAGAACGACTTAGTCAGACCACCGATGATCCAGCCTGTGATCACTGGTTCTTTCTCTTTCATCCGGATAACGATTGGTATCCCGAATTCTACCATCTTCTCCAAAATTCTCCAGGTCCAAGATTTTGCGGCTACACCAACCAGATTGACACCATCTTCATTTTCATGCTGGCAGCGCGGCGACGTATTGAGGAAAGGGCACGCCGGGCGAGAAGGGAAGGACGCTCATTTCGCCATGTCAGGCTACATCTCTTGATACCAGCATATCAGCCCATCCTCATCTTTGAAGCGCTCAAAATTCCGGAAGAAATTGGAGACTTTATTATGGAAGGCCGTATAAACAGCAACAGGGAGTTCGTTTGGCTCAACTTGCCAGAGGAACAGAGACACTATGTCACGGGTATTGGCAATTGGGTTCCATCGACCCTCGGGTGGTGGGACTGGGCCATGTTAAAGATTGGCTTGGGTGATGAGCCGCCCAAGTTGGGGGAGCCCAGAACCTTGGGGACAAGACAACAGTCCAACGATTCCGGTCAACATGAGTACGAAGGAGGCGATGAAGGCGATTTGGGTGATGAATTTGATGGAGAGAGTATCTCAAGTCGTGAAGGGATGGTGCCGGATGATGAACCGGGGTCAGATGAAAGAAATCGGCATCTTGCCACGCCGTTACATCACCGTCACCAACGCAATCGCGAAGGACCTCATCGTAGGCGTCATAGGGAAGCAAGGGGAAGAAGCCGTGGAAGCGAGTCAACCTTGACAAACTCGCATGGTCGGCAACGGTCCAGAAGGTCGAGTCGAGCGCAGCGTTCAGCATGAAACAGTTCTTTTTTCTTCTTTCCTTTTTTTGCAAATATAACTCGAGTACTTGACCATTCCGAATTCGGGAGTTTGCATCTCTAAGTGGGAAGGCCATCAGGTGAGTCTGCTGTGAGGCGTCGACCATTGGGGGAGAGAAAGGGGCCGCAAGTGTATCGGATTAAGCTGTGGCTTGTGATTGTGACTGAGACGGCGGCTTCCGTGATGGCCAATTCAAAGCTGCCCTTTAAAGGGCGTTGCAAGTTGTTGCCAGTTAGATGTGAACCTCATATAATTATGAAAATCACCTTAGTTGGCCTTTGACAAAGGGCTGCCGCCGGCAAGTTCCGACTTGGGCGTTCAACTCGCTGTAATCATAGTTAAGCAGTCAGATTCATAATTGCATAACTGGTTGTGCTTCTTGGAGTACTCTCAGCCTTAACAATTCTCTCCTTGTCTTGCCTTGGCCTGGGGGCGCGATACGAAACGCGAAACCAAATTAGGAAGGCGAAAGGGCGGCAGATGGGAGGCGGCAATTGGGGAAACCCCGCGGGGGGGCACTAAACTTTCAGGTGACCGGCTCAGCCTTAGGGGATAGCGCCGAGGCGGCAGGTTTAGCTCAGGAGAGGACGGGAAAGAAATAAGCAAACGCCAATATTGGACCTTAGCATGAGCCCGATGCCAAGGAGGAAATTGGATGCAACCAGCCACCACCACCACAACAACCCAATCAGGGAAACTCGGTCTCGCATACGGCGTTATGATGCAAAAGAGTAGCCAAACAACGCGATCAGCTAAGTCGACGTTTGTCCCATAACCGCTCAGCCCTTCAGCCAGGTCCCCACAACGGTGGTGTAACGCCATAGGGCATGGCGTTCGTTCGGCTCACCGTAGGCGCTCTTGTTTTCTCGGATTCTAAGATTAGGTCGAGCTAAAGGTCAATAACCTAGGGGCCAAAGAGTCGAGACCGATGCGCTTGTGAGCCGGGAACCGAAATTGTGGGCACTTCACTGGGGGATTCCATACGAGCGGATGGCCGAGGAGTTGCAATGAGGATATCCGGCTTGATCATGATAAAAGGCAGAGCAAGTTCTCCCCAAATTCCAGTTTTTTTTCTTCAGACACTCCTCAGCCTGTCCAGTCTCAGTCAACACACTCTTTTCACCCTTGTTTCTAATTCATTCGTTGTTCAATACCTGTCTCTCTTTCCACAACCACTTTCATTCAACCCCCCAACCGTCAACATGAAGCTGTCTGCCCTCACAATCCTTGCCATCACCACCGGCATTCTTGCTGCCCCCGTGGCTGACCCGGTTGCTGTTGCCAGCTACGGCTACGAAGCTCCCAAGAACAGCTATGGCAGCAAGGAGGTGAACTACGGCCACAAGGACGAGAAGAAGTACACCCATGTGAAGAAGCCTGAGCACCACAACTACAAGGCTCCTGAGAAGAAGCCCGTCTACAAGGCTCCCGCCAAGAAGCCTTCGTATAAGGCTCCTGAGAAGAAGCCTGAGTACAAGGCCCCCGCCAAGAAGCCTACTTACAAGGCTCCTGAGAAGAAGCCTGAGTACAAGGCGCCTGCCAAGAAGCCCGTCTACAAGGCTCCTGAGAAGAAGCCTGAGTACAAGGCTCCCGTCAAGAAGCCTGCGTATAAGGCTCCCGAGAAGAAGCCCGCCTACAAGGCCCCGGCCAAGAAGCCTGCCTACAAGGCTCCCGAGAAGAAGCCTGAGTACAAGGCCCCCGCCAAGAAGCCTACTTACAAGGCTCCCGAGAAGAAGCCTGAGTACAAGGCGCCTGCCAAGAAGCCCGTCTACAAGGCTCCTGAGAAGAAGCCTGAGTACAAGGCTCCCGCCAAGAAGCCCGCCTACAAGGCTCCTGCTAAGAAGCCTGAGCACAACACCTACAAGGCCCCCGAGAAGAAGCCCGAGCACACCACCTACAAGGCCCCTGCCAAGAAGCCCGCCTACAAGGCTCCTGCCAAGAAGCCTTCTTACAAGGCCCCTGAGAAGAAGCCCGTCTACAAGGCCCCCGCCAAGAAGCCTGAGCACAACACCTACAAGGCTCCTGAGAAGAAGCCCACCAGCTACGGCTACTAATTGTGCGGAAACGACTCCTCTGATGTACATGTGTTTGAGTGGACTGGTCGGTAGTGTTGGACGTTATCATTGTAATCATTAATGGATTGCCCTCGGGAAACCCGTCTTCTGTGCTTTTGTGGAGGACTCTTTTCGACAAATCTGATTTGTCTTCTTGTACGCTCTTTAAAAACTGTTCAATAATATTGACATGATCTTTGACTTACCTTTATCGTGCTGTGATACAAACGCTTTGCTAACTGACATGGGTCAATGAGACCGGAAACTCACTCATCCCCAACTGCCGCTGGCCTTTTTTGTGTGACTGCTGTAGCAATGGCTCTTTCGGTATACCACAATGCCACGGAAGAGGACTTTTCGAGCCAATGAGTCGCAGTATATCCAACCTACAAATTGAGTGGCTCTAGACAGAGTGGTCCCTGTGATGGAAAGCCCTGCCTGTGTCTCACTGAAGGGGTGACGAAATGTAGGATTCAGTCTCGAAGCTATGAATGTGTTGACGTGGCAAAGGAATTTCCCGCTGCATTCATTTTGACCATAGTTTAACTATACAGTTCCTTCTCACGCTCACACACAGCTGGATGACGGATTGCTCCTGGCTTGAGCTTACTTAAGTCCAAGTCAACCCCTTCTTCCACATCAGGAAATGGTCCCAGGGGAGTGATTGCCAGTGGGTTGATTTTGTAGTGACTTTTGGTATACTGCTCTGAGATTAGCGTCTGCCAATGTTGTGTGATGGAACTCTGCCTTACGTTCTCCTTAATGTGCCTAAAGTCCGTTGTCTCTCTGAATCCTGGCACATTCCAGTAGAGGTTTTTCAGCCACTCATGGATAACCGGATAGTTGGCACGAATGGTTCCCAGGTTGCACTTGAAGTGTTGGACGTAGACAACATCAAATCGTACAATGGTGGTATATGCGCGGATGTCAATCTCGGTCAACTCATTGCCAAGAACGTATGGACCTCCATGTTGATGAATCAGACTCTCGAGCTTGTTGAGAGCGGCGAAAACCGTTGGCACATTTTCATCATAGCCCTGTTGGGTTGTGGCAAACCCTGCTTTGTAGACACCACTATTGAGGTCTCGTTGCATCCACTCGCTCACCTCATCAATTGTCGCTCTGAGATGTTCTGGATATAGGTTAATCTTTCGGGTCGAGTCATCATCCTTGGTCACGATCGAGTCGAATGCGGTTGGCAACCATCGTAAGAGCTCTGCGCTTTCGTTGTTCACGATCTGGCCTTGTTTCTTGTCCCAGAGAAGAGGCACGCTGTATCTGCCCTTGTACTCGGGATCATCTTTGAAGTAAACCTCATGTAGGAACTTGGACTTGAAGAGCTGATCCTCAGTTGATCCCTCGTAGGTGTCTTCGGGCGGGTTTGGGAATTGCCATCCAGGCCAGCCCTTGTCGTCGCCTTTGGGGTATGGTTTGACAATAGAGAGATCAATGACCGACTGCAGTCCCACGAGATGCCGGACCAGGTTGGCCCGATGGGCAAAAGGACAAAAGAGACCGATGTAGAGGTGGTATCGCCCAGACTCTGGGGGAAACTGCCCACCTGGGCTTATAACCCCATGCCACGAGTCTTCTGGTGAACTGTGAATCGGCATTGTATGGCCGTAAACTCGAGTGTTCTCTCGGGTGGAAGAGTGGAATAAGGCCGCCATAACCCCGCTCGATGATGATATGGATCCTCGTGGCTGAGTAATACTGACACATTCGACAACCCTCCACTCCCTGCCAAAAGCACCGTTGTGCAACGTCTGCGGGCCCCCCTCGCAATATTTTCGTGGTCGAGATCAGAAGGCCGCAGGTGATGATGGGCAATCTCGTGCGCATAAAAAAAAAAAAAAGAACAATGGAAGGAAATTGCTCTGGATAAATTGACCTAGGCTTGCCGCTAAGTACTAGTGCCCGGAATCGTGGGATCCGAAATGAAGAATCGCCCACTAATCCATTGACGTTATAGATCATGCAGTAATGTGGTCTATACCTGGGCGTGATGCTGGACCATGAATAATTGACTGTCTAAGTACGGTGGCGGAAAATAGAAGCTGAAGGACTAGCTACTTCCCGACACTCCCTGGTCGCCGTGTTGGAGACTATGATATGAATACGCTTAGTGCATAGTCGACTTCATCATAACTACGCCTCATCATTCATCTATTGGTCTTGAGAGGCTCGGATATCATCGGGGGCTTTCCTCCCTCCCGCCTCCTCTTCTTCATCTGAGTAAATCGGAGGAGGAGGTTCAGCGATGCGAGATCTCGATTCTTGTCGCCTGTCCCTCCATAGAAGCAGCTGAATAATACCAGTCTCCAGTACTAAACGAGTCGTAAGTAAACAAGGCTCAGAAAAGGAAGAGGGTGCTAACTCACGAAGCAGGACTTGCAAGATACTTGAGTATGTGTACCCCTTTCTGGCCGCGGGAAAATCCGTAGTCTTCCACATGAAATTGGGCATCTTGACTTGTTAGTAGCTGCTCGGAAAAGGCACGAGACCGACCTACTATAGCTTGGACAACATAAGCCAAGTCATTTGCTACAGCGACCAAGAGAGCACGTTTCTCTGTATCAGCCGAACAGATTTCATTGATCCAACTAAGGATGAGAGGCCCCGCGCCGTGCTAAATCTCGGTCAGATCAAATGTCTGAGAGCTGGGGATGTACGTACGCCAATGTGACTGAACCAATAAACGACCATCCGAGCATCAATGTCGGAGTAAAGGGGCAAGGATAAAAACAAAAGGTTGAAGATGAGCTAGGATAGGTTCAGCATATACACTCTCGAAAGTTTGCCCCTCTCGTCGAAGGCATATGTGCACATACCGTAAGCGCCGCACCAGCGTAAATAAATGGCCAACGTTTCCCCTGAAGGGGTCCGTCGGAGGTCCAGGCCCAGATAAGTGCCATGATTATGAATGTAGCGGTAGTCGGGATGGGCACTATATCATGTTCATTAGGACCCAAAGGCTTCTAAATGACGGCCGCCCCGGAGACTAGGACTTACGGCTGTTGATCTCAGGCACGGAGAAAGATTTGCCTGGCAGTGGTGGCGGTTGAGCGTTGAAGCTCTTTAACCAATAGCCCATAGCAGACTGGGGATTTCCGTTGTTCCAAAGGATGTACAGTAGCGCTGTTGAATCGGAAGTCAGTATTGATGAAAAGAGTTGCAGGTAGGGCGGCATACGGAGATGATAAGTATGCCAGCTCCGTAGAGTCTTCTTCACCTTGGCCCTCGTCCAAGGTTGCTTGCCAGCTCTTCCTATCGCCTGCATCCGTTTCACCGATAGAACATGCTCCTCTTCAGTGGTCCACCATGTCTTCTTCCCATCCTGCGGAAGATTTGGAAAGAAGAAGTAACCGGCTACTGCAAGTGGAAGTGTAATGATTCCATCAATGATAAAAAGCCAACGCCCTAGTTAACTATCAGTGCCAGCCATTTTTGGAAGAGTCTCTTGGAAATGTCCAGAGATGAAGGGTAAATGAAGTGTTTGTAACTTACAGCCTGCACGGCCATGCACTCCATCAAGGTTTGTGTATGCGGCAGCCTGAAGAAGACCGCTGAACATAGACCCAACTGAGCCAGCTATCCAAAACAACATGGCCCGTTTTCCGATTTCCCGAGGCGTGTACCATGATCCCAACATGTAATGAATCCCTGGGTAGAACCCCGACCTATGGATGCCGTCAGTGTCTCTCCCTAAACTAGTGCATTGCGGCAACGCAATTATCTTCCATTGAAGTAGTAACGTTAACTCACTCGAAAAATCCCACAAAAAAGCGCAACGCGTAGAGACCACGGTAGGATTGGACAGCTGAAGTGCAGATGGTTGCGATCCCCCATCCGACTTCGAGAGAGGGGATGACCCATCGTGGTGAGATCCGAGTAAGCAACAAGTTGGACGGAATTTGACCGATCACGTAGCCAACTGTCCAGATAGAGGTACCTATACCTGAGGTCAGTGGCTGAAGAGTGAAGATGCCGGGGGACTAAATGTCCGACCGGCACAATTAAGAACTGCTTACTAGTAACAAGCTGATTTCCGTACATCTCGAGGTCCTCCTCCATACCACTCAAGAAAGCATTATTAACATTAGTTTGGTCGATATTCTTTAAGAAGTAGCCTATAGAGGCAAAAGTAAGAATAAACGCGTCAACTTTGAAAAGCAGGCGACGTTGATCTGGAGGAAGCTCCCAAGTGTCCCAAATGTATCCTTTCCACGTCTGGACTGGCTTGACGACAACTTCATGATGGAGACTGTCTGAAGGAGCTTCTACAAGGGGTACGTAGCCCTCTGAGCTTCGACCGTGCACTTCCGCCATGGCTGAGAGCGTTATAGGAGAGTGTGAGGTGCTGGGGAGATAATTTGCGTTCTTTCTGTTATTTCCAAGAGAGGGGAGTTTAATTGCTGAGAATTGCCGTTATGGCCAGCGTTGTACTGGATCAGGTGGTCACTCTATGCGCTCATCATTCCCACTAATCGCGTCAGTCATAAGGCCTCCTGTTATTGGCTCCCTGCTGTCATCTGGGCGACAATGTCGTGCTTGATTACGAAGCATGTTTGTCAAGGGTAGTAAACGCATACCAGTCGCCGGATAATTATTATGAAACTCCCGATACATTGTTGCTGTCTTGGCTGCTATCAACTTGCGTTGCTGGGGTCGTCCTAGTTGCGAGGCCCGCAGGTCGACACTTGGCGATGCACTATTCGCAACCCAAGCACCTACCCCAATTTCTTCAGCTCCCTATCAAAATTCCTCTGCCATTTTAACTGATCTGGATCGGATAGGCATCAGAGATTATCCAAAACATCTCACGGGAAATACGTGGGAGGCCGTCAGCAGCTTTTAGTGCAACACGGACAATTGTGGACGTCTAATTGACCTTTGTTTTGCTAGAAACATTAGACGTCCTCGATGGTGGCTATACTGACCTCCTTGATTCTTAAGGCTAACGCAGCAGCGTTCGAGTGTTGGATATCCGGCTTACAGTTCGGGCACTGAGTCGGCGAAGAGTGAGGACTGGTGTAGTGCCCCATTGAATGTGGGCTGGTTTTCAAGGCTGCCCATGTCTATAAGTAGTCGAATAGCGACAGCACTTGAGATTTCCCACGCCTCACAAACTATGAAAGAACCTTGTAGACTCTTCTCGATGGTGCGAAGCTGATCAGAAGTCTACTGAGGCCTTCAGCACGAGATGAAAGCGACACACAAACACGTGTACCTGTCATTGCCGGGGACTGATGATGGTTCCACATGTGAGCAATAAGATGAATGCAGATGTAGGACGTAAATATAATAAGGCTAAAATAACTTTTCTTACATGTTTTTTTTTTCTGGTAGGACTGCGTGAAATCTATTTTGTTACAACATGTTTGCCACCTCACATTCATCAACATTATGTGATGGTGTATCCTCCATCAACTCGGAGGTCTGCACCAGTGACGTATGAAGCTGCATCTGACAATAAGAAGGTGACAGGTCCCATCAGATCTTCAGGCTGGCCCATCCTGCCTTGTGGGATGAGAGACACCCAGGTCTTCTTAAGGTCCGGGTTATCAGCCAGGATCTTTTTCGTCCTATTCTTTGTTAGAACTGGCCAGACCAATAATCAGCGAGTGGGAGACTTACAAAGCTGTCAGCATATAACCAGGAGAGATACAGTTTACACGGATTCCAGCATGAGCCCATTCGACAGCCAATGATGCGGCAAGGTGCCTGACTGCCGCTTTCGCCGCGTTGTACGGGCTGTATTTTTATCACTGTCAGCTTTCTGAGAAATGATCAGATGATTACCATGTTACTTACGCTTGTGGCTGAGGAACATTGACAATCGCGCCCGACATGCTGCCAATAAAGACGATGCTTCCAGGAGCCTTTCGCTCCATGAGATGCTTGGCAACAGCGACGGCGAAGAGATAGGTTCCGTCCACGTTGACACCCCATAGCTTGCGCATTCGATCAATTGGGTAGTTAATAGCGTCAAAGTTCTCGGTGAATCCAGCCGAGGTTACCAGACCATCAATCTTTTGGTAAGTATTGAGAATCTCGCGAATGCACTTGTCTACAGACTCTGGCTTGGAGACGTCTGCGTAGTGCGCCGTAACTCGAGGCAGTCTGGTTTCAACGAGTTAAGAAACATGCACAATGTAAGAGTGGTGGACAAAAACTGACCTTTCGCATCCTGGATTCTCCTTCCTGAAAGCGTCAATCAACTCATCAACCTGAGACTCTGCTTCATCCTCTTCATACCATCAGTGACCTTGTGGCTACTACTATCTCGGGTGTGAAACTCACTGTTCAAGTCGACAATCGCAAGATCAGCTCCGGAGTAAACGCAGCCCTGGCCCATAACAAGACCTAGCCCTCTTGCGCCGCCTGTGATTACGATCACTTTGCCTTCAAGAGACAGGGACGCCAATGTCGGCTTGGAGAACTGCCCTCCCTGTCCGATCACCGGCTTGCTGGATGGGAGTTCATGGTGTGGTGGGTAGTCAACCTGGACATCTGGGTCCGTGCGAGAAAAAGAAAGAGTTCTCTCAGGAATTGGGAGCGGAGGAGGCATTGTGTTGTGTATCAATTGACTAATAGTAGAGTGGAATTGAGGATGGAATTGAGCACGATGCTCCTGGAGGCTGAGGGGGGTGGAAACCGCCTTATACCTATTGCCACCTACCACCCACCCACTTCAAAAAAGCATGCAACATCTCGAGCCCTAACGCGTGTCTCTCAACATGTTACGATGTCTGTTAAAGTTACGACTCGGGTCTGTCCCAAAACACCCACACCACGCTAGTGAAAGTCACAAGCCCTCAGCATTGACCGCTGACCCAGTGTAAGAAGTTCGAGTTTTCCAAGACACTTTCATGATGCTGACGAAGAAACGTGCCCAATCGCCAGGTTTCTCGTAGGATGGGAATAAGAGCCGATTGGACAAGGAATGGCGGTAAGTTGGTCCCAAGTGATCGTCGATAGTACCCCATACAGTATGTACTGAGTTTTGATGCAGTGCAGCAGGGCCTGGGAAAAAAGGGGAAACCGGTAAGCGAGATATCGACATGGGCAATCAGTGGCCCACTTTGGGTGTCTTGTGATGATCTCTTGGCGAGTCTGGACAAATGAAAATATCCACCCCCACGGTTGCCCCCGAAGTTGCTTGGTCACGTTGGCAATCAGACATTTCCTCACCATTTTTCTTCTTATCGTTATCGTGAATCTCCCATGGTTGGGGGTCTTGTCAGCGGCGATATTGGCAATATCGATGCCGTCAGCTAAGACAAGGCGATTGCCAGCTTCCCGACTTCTAAACATGGTGGTATCCGTGGTCAAGTTAACCTTTCGGCATGACATCACCTCCCGTTGTGTATTAACCATAGGCCAGTGAAAAGAGTGAGGTCGTTCACTAGCAGCGTTTAGATCCGTTTCCCCCGTGCTTGAGCTTGAGGCTCAACTTATCAGCTCACAGACATGCTCCCTGTGCAATTGTGATGCTTCGCTTAAGCCTTGTTCGGGATCGCACACAAAGTGAAGGGCAGGAAAATTGCACTCATGCCTGAAATAGATTTCCTAAGGCTAGGTGTAGTTGCGGCTTTGTTTTGGATGCGAGGGGGCAGAGCGGACCTATACCACCACTCACTATGCCTACATCAGGTCTATAGTCGCAATATTCGCCCTCACCCAGCACATACGACCATACCCACCGGAGAACTCGGGATCCCGTCCGCTCTCCCATAGATAAGCCGGTGAGGGGCGGATTAGTAGTTGGGTCGGTGACGACCAGCGAATCCCCGCTGTTGTATGTCTTTTTTGTCCCTTGTTTTCTTTTTGCTCTTCGTGTGAGCTGCGGTGCAGAGTGTCTTGATGTGTGGAACTGTGGTTGGGGTTAAGGTCAGCAAGTCTTATTTGTTGTCCTATCGTTTGTATGTATTCAGAGTCGTGAAGTGTCAGCATTACAGTCTAAGAGAGGTGATGTTATATCGTGTAGGAACTTTCCCCTTGACTCCAGCCTGTCAGTCATCAAAAGGTAATTCCATAGGTTCCTTCGCCTTGTATAGCCTTTCCACCATCATAGGTTACGCGCCTCCAACCCTCATCACACGATGCGTCCGCTATCCATTCCACAGTCGGGAAATACCGCTCGTTCTTCTTCACGGTAGCCACAAACGGGGCACCAGCATAGTCAACAGCCTTTACAGTAAAGTCTAGAAGCAATACATCGTCAGAACATAACGATTAGAGAGAGTATGGTTTTGGAAACTTACAAGTGTTGTCAGGAATAGCAGCCACGATCGGGACGAGAGACTCGAGATCTGGCGTGGGCACGCTGTTGATGTGGGTAATGAATCTGGTGGCGTAGACGCTGTAAAGGGCAGCGGGAGATCCATGAAGCCAGGTGGTGATGTAGACTTGACTGGGCAGTTTCTTGATCGATTGTCTGACAGTACGATGAGGCTTCTGAACTGTCAGACCGCAAAAGTTGACGACATGGGATGTCTCAAAGTCGTCTTCAAGGAGTGTGTCGAGCTTCAAGTCGATCTGCTTTCCACTGCGAACAATGACTGCGTCGAGCTTCTCATGCCAGTACATGACCTCCAACTCAGGCAGTTGGGTAATCAGGTCACCGTTGAGAGTCAACAACACATCCCCTTCAAGTAGCTGATCCGGCGCTTCACCAAAAATTCGCTTTACAGTGAACAATCGGTGCTGCACTGATTTCTTTCCAACCTTCAGAATCCACTCCTCGGAGACGCCCATAACACGGGCTTCCATCATCGTGATGGCCTCGAGTTCAACTGGAAGGCTTCTTAGCTTCGGGATGGTTCCTTGGACGAGTTTCGTTATCACTGGGAGAAGGGCCAGAGAACCCAGTCCGAAGCTGGTCTCTTCATCGTCATCTCTCTCGTAGACCAACCAAATTCCCTGGATGTCCCCCTCTTCTGTCATAAGAACTCCGCTTGTGCACTGCGCGCTGAGTCTGCTGTCAACATCGATCCGGTCCAGGTTGATCGGGCGGCATTTAGGAGGATTAGGTGGAGTACGCTCAAGAGGCATCACTCTGGTGACTGTCGTGGAACTGTAAACCATCTCCCCGTTTCCGTTGTGTCCAACAAAGAGGGTAGAAGCTCCTTGTGAGATCTGCTCGGTGCTGAGTTTTGCGCTTCGTACTGGTGCATCAACCAGACTGGGGTCGTATTTGATGACAGCATAGTAGTGAGAGGGATGGAGGAACACGAGCTTTCCTGGGATCAGAACCGAGTCGGCAAAGGTGAGTTGGATATCGCAGAACTTTGTTGGCACAATATTTCTCGCAACAAGGACCAAGCCCTTGTCAGCATCAATGACAAGACCCATGCCGCCCTTATCGTGCAAGGATTGACCGTCGAGCAACAAGGCCGTAGAGTAGTTGACGAACACAAAGCTTCTTACGACATCAGCTACTGCTCGATGAGGGACATGGGTGAGAGGAGCAAAAGATGCGGTGAGGGGCTTTGGGGGAACTGCGGGCAACGCTTCCGCGAGGATGTCAACATCCCATGCCCCTGTAGTGTCGTTTCGTTTGAATAGCCTCATCTTTCCAAACCAGTGTCGATCAACAGAAACAACAGCAGTGTGAAGGGTATGCCAGTCCCACAGGTATTTGAATGACAGAACGACCCTTGCCCTGTCAGGGATCTCCTTCATGATGTCGATGAAGGTTGCGAGGTCTGGCGTATCCTTATAGTTAATGCTCTGGACGACAATGTCGTTGCGGACTGATGGGTGGAAAGGGCCCGATTCGCAAACGTAGACGCCACGGCAAGCAATCGTGTACCTCTGGGCTACTTGGTATGAGAGGTCATGGAAGGATGCGCCGCTGACAGCCACGAATTGATCAGGTGTCACCTCGTTGAGATCTTGGACCATAATTTCTTCCTCAACGTCCTGTCCATCTCTCTGCAGGAGGAAATGGAGCTTCTTCCCAATGTTCTCGTCCAGTATCGTGTTGAATTGGAGGAACTGAGTGACCAGCACGCCATTGATCTTGATCAAGATGTCACCCTCCTTTATCTTGCCATCAGATGGTCCCTCAGGTAGGACAGTACTGGCCACGAGCATGTTGTTCTCCCTGGGAAAAGCTTTGCGCGCAATAGTCTCCCACTCAGAACTAAGGCCCAGTCGTCGGCACTCGTCGAAGGGCTTGAGCTGGAAGACACACTGGACCTCGCCTCGAGGGACGGACAGTCCTTGCTGGATCTTGTTAAGAGCGCGCAGAGGGGCGTCTAGAGGGAGGAAGTAGTCGGTCGAAGCACCATCACTTCGTCCACCAGCCTGAAGAGCGATACCGTAGCCATCAACATTGACAACTGGGCTTCCTGAGCTGCCTCCAGCTGCAGAGGCGTTTGCTTGGTAGTAGCAAGTGTTGAAGTCCATGTATCCCTTGTACAACGGAGCATTCCGGTCGAGACGGCTGATGAAACCCGACAGGATACCAAGCTTTTCGCCTCCATCGTTTCCGATAACTTTGATTTCCACGCCGACTATGGTCATGATCAGCTCCATGATCTCTTCTCGCTCGGGCCATGGTGGTAGGCTTACCTTTAGCGAGATCAGGCCGAAGTTTGATGGCTGCCAGCTTCATATGCTTGACCGCTTGAGGGTCAAACTTCAGGAACCCAAAATCATGCACAGGATCACGATAGATGGGGAATGCATCAACCTCTTCCTGGTTGTTGAAGAGAATGTATCCCGTCCATGGTCCAGTTCCAACGACATGTCGATTTGTAAGAACAATGCTTTTTGTCAAGTCAGTTAACACATTGCGCTACCCAAAGGCTGAATCTTACCCCTTTTCAGCGTCGACAACGAATCCAGTTGCCTCGCTTGATCCGGAAATGTTGGTGTCGAACGAATATGGATGGCAGTAGCGGATGGAGACGACACTCTCGACCACAGTCTCTATTGCCCTCTGCCATGCCTCACTCTCCCTCTCCGACAAGAGGCCAGACTTGAGCAGACTAGCACTGTGGACGGCTGTGGAGTCGACTGCGGGCTCAGCATCTTGAGCAGGTGCTTGCTCTGTTGGTTTTTGATGATTGTCAGTGGGGATGACTGCATCCTTGGGATGCGCTGTCAGCGCCTGATCAATAGTCATCTCCAAGCATGCCTTACGGGGTAGCGAAACGAGTAAACAAAGAGAAGAAATTTCCGGTGATGCGTTTGGAGCTCGGTAGTTCTTAATGCGCCTAGATTTGAAATAGCCGCTTCAAAGGCAGGGGTAAACGTGCAGAGTCTTTATAGCTTCTTTGTTTGGTTGGAAGATATTGTGACTCAGGTGAGGGAGGGTGTGGTTGATTGCCATCTGGAACGGGCGACAACGTCAGCCCACAGTTGCCTCGTGTGCAGCCTAGCGGGGAAGAGGGCTGCTGCGGGCCTCATCAGCTGCAAGAAACAAAGGGCTTGGTTGAAAAGTGCAAGGTCATTGGAGCCAACGGGCTTCAGCTTGTGTGGCCGCAGCAAATAACCTTGGTACCACAAAAGTGGATAATTCTGACACTTGGCTCACGGAAACGGATAGAGGAACATGATAGGCTATTGTGTTAGGCAACAATGCCACTGAAAAATGTGTCCATAAGGGCTAGTGACTTTTGCCAACCCAAACATTTGGTCAGGTGGCTGTCGGCCTTTCAGCCTCATGGCGACCAACGAGGCGGTTCGCCCATCGGGAGAAAACGGTGCTTGCTTATGGACTTTGGTATGTATGCCTTGAGCGGATGATTCTTTGTCCCTGGCGTCCAATAGCCCTACCAAATTGCGTCATACTGGTGGCTGTGCAGCGTTGATGCTACATCGTATTACTGCATCTTTCGTGTCGTGATTGGGTATACGGCCAAGCACGTAACAATGCATTCTGTCCTCTCGGACGGTTGGAAACAAGTTTCATGAGACAATCTCCTTGAAAAAGAACAGGCATCATCGTGGTGTGCTCGCTTCGGCATGATTGGCTTGGGCCACCGTGATCAACAAGCACGGTAAAAGGTCTGTGTAACGTGGCTTGAATGGGAGATCATGCAGTCTCACAATATTAATTGGATGTGTTTAAAGTCAGCTGGCGCCTACTTTTCCCTTCCTTTGTGGCCATGGCTATGGGTATGGTATCCCCAAAACCTTACTCTGGATGTGTCACTTTACAATACTTGTCAAGTCTCACATGGATCCTATGTATGATGTTCCACTGCAATACGGGATGCCAAAATGGCAATACGCCAATATGTGGCACTCAACGAGCAGGCGATCAGGGACTCTGCTGATGTTCTTAGCGCTTGTTTAGAACCTGGCAAAGCGACTTCAGGTCCATCAGCAAGCGATCTTGTATGTCGGTTATCCCGGCTTCAACTATGATAAAGAACACATTTCCAACACATCATAGCATCATATCCCAATGCTAACACAGTAGATATCCGTCTGCAAACGAATTGCTACGAAATAGTTCGCACCTCTGATGGTCGTAGACACTACACGACAGCTTAACGTTTCCCGCTGCGGCTACTAGGTCTACCTAGCAAGACACAGCATGCAAACAACTGTTGATACAAATCTTCACAATAAGGGCACTTCAAGAACCAATGTACCAAATGACATAAAAATAGACCCTACGCCGACGAGTCGCATCTAGAGCGTATCAATGTTGTTGTTGAAGGGCTGGTGGATGCATTTGGTTCTCTCATTACTTTCAATGACCCTTTGAGTGCTCAACCTTCAAACCCTCTAACCTCAGTTTGTAGCTCCTGTTTGAGCTACTCGGAAGCATACCCTCAAATGTCACAACTTTCTTCAAACTGGATCCGTGCCTTTTCAAGTCGCCTTGTAGTTATCAGGAGAGTGGTAGTCGATCCCAACCCTCATGGCAGGTCCCTGAGAAGTTTTGTCAACGCAAGTCCAAAGTATTTCATGAATGCCCACATTCACACGCGCAAATGAGTTAATTCTGAGAAAGTAACCTAAGCAGTCTTCAAACTGTTCGGTAAAAAGCCAAACTCATGTTCCGAAGCGAGAGTGATGTCGGCATCACCTTTTAGGTAAGGGGCAGAAACACCGCGGCGGCAAATAAAGCGGTGTGTACGTCGAACTGTATAGCTATCTTCTTCACAAAGATATATTTTATCGAACACTTTGAGCCCGAAATTACTTGTTCCTTTGGCCTATTATGTGTGCCCTTTGCTTTAATCTACACGTACCAGTTAATCAGAGTAACGGGGGTCATATCAAAATGAACGATGGTTCGTGAAGTGAAGCAGCACATCGCTCACCTTTTTTTCCCGCAAAGCCACAAACCCCTCCATCTATAGAGCCGCGCGGGAGTCAGTTACCTCTATCCATAGCCATTATGAGAAACGTGGTCAAAGAGATAAAACCTTACCCACCTCCTGTTAGATATGAGGCTTCATCTTGGTCAGCGACACATGGTTCTCTGTGGCCTTTCCCTTCTTTTTTGTCGAAGGCTCAGTCAGTTGTGAAAATCTGGCATGGAAACTACAAAGTCTGTTGACTTTAAAAAACCGGATTTGACTCCGACTGCTACAGGTTGGTTTCGGTCATGTCGACTCTACGACGCTACTTTCCCCCGACTATGGTAACGGACCCTCAATAATCCTCACTAATCGTGGTATCCGATCAGGTCTTATTTATAACATCCTCAAGTCCCTTGTTCGGCATCAACAAATCAAATGTGGAGCACCCTCCACCAGGAGATCGCACGTTGTGCCATCCAGGCTCACATGCAGCGTTTGCTCGGTTTCGTCTCATACCATCCGTTCCAATACTATTCAAAGCTTTTATCGGTCAAGGCAGTATCCATGCGTACTGGGCTGACTACTTACAGTGGGCAGCTGTCATTGCGTTGTGGGTAGGATCTTGACTCGTGACGGGATTGGTTCTTTTTTTGCGAGCTGAGGCTGTATCAGGCCATCAAGGAATTGTTTAAGATGCCCCCTGTACGCCTTTTTCATCCTCTTTGTTCCCTCTTTATCTTTTCTCTCTCCTTTCAACACGGGAAAGTCTTTCGTTTTTCGTTTGATGGCAGTCTTCACACGTTGTAAACATGCCGCCAGATCAGTTGCTGCAACCCAACAAGACCAATGTAGGAGTCTCAATCTCAGGAGACAAGACATCGAATGAGTCGCCATTTTGGCCAGGACACCCACGACCTGTTCCAAGCTCGACATACGCCCCTCTTTGTCGCGCTGCACCCTATCTACCACAGCTTATTATCCCCGTTCCATTCCTTGGTAGGTTTGCGCGTCCTCTTCAATAAGGTTGCACAGGTTACTCACTTGCTCAGTTCTGGCCGGCTTAGTGTCCCGATTGGACTACCAGCCCCTCTCCAAGTATGGTGATGGAGTACTCGATGGTATTGCGTTGGCATCAACCTTTTGGCCTATTGCTTTCTCCGCTGTCCTTGGTGCCTTGATTCGAACCATCGCCTTGTTCAAAGCAGAGCGTGGGACCAAGCTTGGTGTAAGCGGTCCAGCCTCGATCTCACCATGACTCTTTCTCTAACGCTGCTCAGACCCTTGAGGTTCTGTTGAGCAGCCAGACATTGGCCAGCGCGCTGAAAAGCCCATTCGTTGTTCGCATCTTCACTTTCTGGACTCTCGTCCTCGGATGTATATGGGTGATAAGTCCAGCTGGGGGTCAAGCAGCCTATCGAACCGTCCGCCTAACGTCTCTTATCGAAACGACGACCCACGACTTGATGTACAGCCCTGCGGCGGATATCGGATTACCCTTCAACAGGATACTCTGGGCAAGCAGTTCTAACTTGGGGACCCAGCTCGGGAGGATATACGCCATGTTCGGGGCAGCCATTTCTGCATCTAATGCTATTGCTCAAGCTTCCAACGGGTCAAGCCCGATGTTTGATGCTGCGATACGGGGGCTTGGGGGTGTGGATACGGCTATTGCAGCTGCGAGGATGGATCTCTGGCAGAACGTCCGAGTACCTGAAATCGCTCTCTTGCCGGGGTACGACTCACAAGACCCCTATCGCTGGCTCCAAGTCCCTACTGATCGTCTTGTCACCTACGAATCCTTGGTCGGAGTTCCTGTCCGAGGCATCCCGCAAGAAACACCAGGCAACATTAGCTTTCAGCTTTCAACGACTTATGCAACACTGGAGGTATGCACACCTGTTTCATCCAACATTGTTATTCTGCCTCTCTTTGCTTTCAAACGCTCATCGTTGACACTTCACCAGTGCTCTTCTTGGTTTAATACAACAGCATGGCGTGAAAGAACCCCCGATGCATTACTTCTTCACAAGGCAGTAAACAGTAGCATAACAAACGAAAAGAGGATGGGCACTTATATCAATGGCTTTCAACAGATATACATGGATACCCCGTCTCCCCTCACAGGCTCTAACTTTTCCACCAAAAACCACACAAGCCAAGGGCCCATTACTCAAGGTGCTCTAGTATTTGGAACCAAGGGGAACTCGACTATCTGCGACATTGGCCACATCTATGTCGATGTTCAAGTCCAATGCCAAAGAGAACAGCGACTAGGCCAGATGGTGTGCAGATCTGACAAGATCCGACATTCGCCAGCTAAACCAGTGCCCTACCCTGACGACCAAATGATCACCAAGATCAACCAAACCGACCCAGGGGCCCCAGCTGCAGGATAATTTATGGCCTTTCTTCCCTGGATCGCAAGCTCCTATCATTCTGGCAACCGTTCTCCGCTAGAGAACTACCTGGCTGACCCAGCTCGTGGTATCGAAGGGGATGCCGTGGAGCTCACCGATGAATATACGCGTTTGCCACTGGAAGTGTTCGCTCAACGCCTAGCGATGGTTATGAATACCGCACTGCGCATCTCTTACGACATGCCTTCTATCCTTGGTTTCACTGATCTCAACATCACCGAGTCAGCTGCTCTTACCGGCATGGAGCCCAAGTATGGCAGCACAACGGGAAGCTTTAGCACAGCAACAGAAGCATACCAGATCCAGGGCAAATGGATGGCGTTATATATTGCCTCACTTGTCGTGATGAGCGTATGTGCAATCGCTACCATCGTTCTAAGGCTCATAATCCGCGCCCCAGACTTCCTCACAAACGTCGCCGGCTTGACTCGCGACTCCCCGTATATCAATGTCCCTCCAGGGGGAAGTACCTTGGATGGTGAAGAAAGGTCGTGTTTACTTAGGAACCGGCGGCTCAGGATCGTTGACGTGCACCCTGAGAGGGATGTTGGGCATATTGCCTTTGCTGATGACATTGGTCAGATGGCAACCAAGAGGTTTGGAATGGCAGACCGGGTTTATGCCTAGACCTCAAAAGAAAATTGGCTATGCATTACTTATAAATAGGTTTCGGTGAGCTAGAATAATCTTGTAGTTGAGCTGGAATGGCCGGTATGTATACGTATAGAGTGGCTAGGAGGAGTTTGGAGTTGGGTTGGGTAGGTTGCTAGCGTAGCGCCTGTGAGAGCCATGCCAAATAGTAACAAGTCGGTTCACTGCTAATTCATACTTGATCTTCTTACTACTCAATTGATACTACGAGTTACTACGTCTTATCTCAGTGGAAAGTCTCCTGCAGCCAGTCCAGGACATCCTGGCCAAACTCGCTCGGCTTCTCAAGGAGTGCCCAATGACCCCCTTCCCTCGTTACGCTCTTGACATTTGGCAAATATCCTGCATCAATACTGGGCTGCAGTGCGGCTGCTCTGCACACAAAGTCCTGCTCCCCACCCCAAAAGAAGGCCGGCACATTGACTACCTTTGCATCTTCAGACACCAGCATGTAGTCGGCTTCGAACTGCTCAGGCACCAGAACCGACTTGTACCAGCAGCTAGGCGCATCAAAGCCATCTGGCGTCCCAAGCCGGTCCATAAAATCCGCCTTGTGCTCGGCCGTGGCGAAAGGAAGAGTGGGCTGAGTAAGACCCTCTGTGATGAACTTGCGCATTCCACCAGGTGTGCACCAATCCTCGAGCCAGGTATGAGGGTTGCCAAATGCCACGCTATACACAGACTCAATATTCTGTCTCATGAGCTTAGGCGCGTCGTCCGCTGTGAAGAAATGCCAGTACTCATATGTGCCAAGCCCAAAAGCCTTCCTCGTCAACTCATTGACAGCATTGAGATCGAACGTCCGACTTGGAGGGATGTAAGAGACGTTGACCATTATAAGGCCCGCTACTCGAGAGGGGTGAAGGTTGTACAACCGCTGTGCAAGTGCGCTGCCCCAGTCATGGCCCAAGGAGATAACGGTGGACAGTTTCTCTGCGTCAAGAATCTCGACCATGTCGGCCGTCATATGTTGGTATGCGTACGACGTGACATCAGTGGGCTTGGAGGTTCCGCCGTAGCCCAAGCAGTCCGGGGCAACAACTCCATAACCATGCGGGATGAGAAAGTTGTTAATGAGGCCTGCCCAAAGCCGTGCAGTGTCGGGCCAGCCGTGGAAGAGGATGAGAGTAGGCTTGGAGTCCTGCGCAGGGGAAGTGTAGTAAGTGTAGGTGAAGCCACGAGAGACTTGAAGCGTCTTTTTGGTAAGCTTCGAAAGATCCATGGTCAATTTTAGGTGTTTTGCAAGGTAAATTCGGGGGGCGGATGTTTGGGCTGGCAAGTTGATGAGGAGAAATGTATCGGGTCGTTCGGCATATATATAAAGAACCCAGGATAAGACTCTGAGATGGGGTCATTAATTCCAAGTTCTAGAGTGACACGGGGATGCAAAGTTGGGTCAGGTCATTCACGGTGATCTCAGCCCCGTGGCTAGCTAGTCGGAGAATCATCCCTAAAAGAGAGGGATCAGCTTATACCCTACCACGTGTGTCCCAATAACTTATCGTGAATCTTCATAATTATTCCGGGCACATCGGGCTTGATGCGGCTGGATATCGCGCTTGCGAGGTGCGTATACGAGGGATCTTACGTGATGCTTTGCGAATGCACCGGGCTCGATGTAGCTAGATACCGCGCCCGCGAGGTGCATATACAAGGGATCTGATCACATTCGTACCACCCCCAGGCCCCCTCAAGTATTGGTGAGCAGTCAGACGTTCAAATTTCTACCAATCTTTCCAGCCAAGCAACGCAGCGCCCAACTCTTCTATTTCTTCCAGAACTTTGCCCTGCCAGAATGTCCCAAGAAACATAATAATTCATTGAGAGGAATGGTTGGTTGTTAAAGAATATCTCATTACACAAAACAATGAGAAACATGGTGCAGCCGTGCTCCTTTCCTACACAACCAGGCGAACCTTTAGCTTGTCACCTTGGACAATTTCATCTTTCTTAGCCATCAGCTCAGGTAGATCCCAGGTAAGGTTGATATATCGTCCTGCCAACCACGATCGCCTTTGGGACGTGAGAAAAGCCAGCGAGTCCGCACTGAGCTCCGGGGTTTCGACAAAGACTACAAATCAGAGTTAGAAAGCGCAGGCTTGCGAAAGGTCTTGAGACCTTACCTGGTCGGTACACAGGGGGGAGGTCTTCGACGTTGCCCATAGTCGTTGGGACGTTGCCAGGATGGATGCTATAAGCAATGACCCCATCATTCCCATGCTCGGCGCAGATGAACTCTGTTAGTCTCAAGACGGCCAACTTCGATATCTGATACGCGCTGATTGTGGGAGTCACGCAATGAGCCCCAACACTGCAGACGTTGACGATAGTCTTAGACTCGCCCTTGAGGAGGAGAGGAAGCAAGGCTCGCACCACGAGATACGGTCCAAACACGTTCACCGTGAGCACACTCAACCACTCAGCAGGGTCAGATTCTAGGATCGATTGCATCGACAGAATGGCAGCATTGTTGATGACGATGTCCAGGTGTCCGAAAGCCTGCTTGACTTGCTCTGCCAATGCTTCGACGCTCTCAGGATTACTGCAATCGGCCTGAATGGCCAGAATTTCGGGTTCCGAATGACCAACCTTGTGGGCTGCACCTTTGATTGCCTCAACGGTCGCTGACATGTCTGATCTGGCAACGATTGCAAAGCGAGAAGCACCCGCCTTTGCGAATGAGATTCCCATGGTTTGGCCGAGACCCCGGGATGCTCCAGTGATCAACACCGTCTTCCCGCGGAGATCCAATTTAGTCGGATCTATGGCTGGATAAGTATCACAGTGTACGACAGACGTCATATCGTAGTCGGCTATATTAGTGTTAGAGAATTATTGACATGAGCAGAGTTTGGTGACGTACCGGGTCCTTCCAAGGGGTTCGGTGTACCACGGGGAGGAGGCATCTTGAATTACTTGACGATAATGATACTTTCGAGTATTTTTGTCGTGTTGTAATGGTATTTGAGTCCTAGTTATTTTCTAAGAGCATCTCTGGCATCGAGATACTTATATTCACCAACTTTAACGGATTTATAAGCGTCAACGGCTTTGTTGTTAACTCTGTGGCCGACGGAAATTCCGTCGTATGAAGCCCAATGCGAATGAATGATCATTAGTGGAACATCGCAAGCTAGGTTAAATACGCCTTTCACTGGATTTTCATGTGTGCATTTCTATAATCCAGAAACTTTTTCCCCTTGGTTCTATCTGCCGCTAAATTCAAGTTGAAAATGCCAGCTCATCCAATGCACCGCTCCAAACGACGTCCCCAAATACATCTGGCGCAATATCTGCGTCCTGTGATACACGAACACCTGCGTCGTTTTCTGTGCTAGATGTCCCGGACTGCATACTATTCTCTGCCCCATATGTTATTGGTCTTGGTGCCTCATAGAGGCCAGAAGAGCTCTCCTTTAAATATGCTTCGTAAGTGGCCACTACAGCACCCACCATGCCCGAAAACATGGTCATCAGATCAATCTGATCATGTGAAGGAGAGATAAAGATTGCCTGCCCAGAAAACTTTTGCTGCAGCTCCTTCCCAAGGGACGATAAGTGAACCACTCTCTCGACAACCGCAGGGTTGCCAAGAAGAATTGTGATATCGGTGGCATTACCTCCGCTCTGTTGTTCCATCATGAATATAGCCGAGTTGGAAAGACAGGACAAGGCTCGACAGATCTTGGCATAGGTGTAAAAGGTCAGATACCATACTTCTTGCTCTGGACATTTGATCACTTTGTCGATGAGTGATTTGCAAGAAAGTGACAAATTCCGGAGCATGCGATGCCTTTGGCCAAGAGCGGTTGGAGATTTGTCCCAGAAATCGTGATGCAGCGCAATTTCTGAGATCAACGTCTCGATGAGATGAAACTCCAATTCTAACGCAACTAGAAACGGGGTGAGTATGGAGGAAACGGCAAAGGGACGCTGATTCACATACGGTTTTGTTGGAGCCCAGGTAACAATGATCTCTTTAAGCCATTCAACTCACGGCTGAAGGCTTGCACTGTCACGGTACTCACAAACTCATCTCGGATCTCCGTGTGGTCCAAATCATCATATGTAAAGGTGTTGCATATGCGGCGAGATAACTCGTTGGTTTGCACAAAGAACGATATCAAATGATCAGTGGGATACTCCAGGTTCGTGACAAGGATTTGACGAGCCCGTTCAATATATCTCGTGTGTGGCATTGCGCAGCGAGTTCTAAACTTGGTGGCAATCCTACATCATTAGCCCCTGATGGCCCAAGCAGGAACAAGGATGAAAACTCACCAAGATGCAGTGCAAAACGTCCCCAGCAGTGCACGTAGCTGATCAGTCGTACGCGTAGACCTTCGGTAAGATTCAGTCTCGTCTGGCCCGAGGTCGACCTTCCGTTTTGCATTGTCCGGGTTTTGATCCAGGCCAAGATTATGTACAAGCGCCACGCACAACTGCGCGAGCTGGACAATTTGTTGCGTCTCTAGTAGGAAGTGATATTGATACCAGGCCAGATAGACGAGGATGCCTTGCAAGAGCTCCAGGCTGCTCTCTGACTCCAAGAGTACCCTTCTATGTGCTTGGATCCGAACCTCCTCGCCGAGTTGTCTCTGAAGTGAGCAGTCCTTAAAGAGCATGGACGCCATGATGCAGAGAAAGAGGAAAGGACTGTTGGATCTGAGCGAGTTGATATCTGTTTCCGCCCGGGGAATAACAAAAGGGAAATGGTGAATAGCTTCAGTACGGTACTTGTCAAACAGGGTCTGCGCCAAGTCCAGAGTGACAAGGCCACGATCTATCACATCACGGGATGCCAGATGTGCCATGCCATGCTGTGGGACCAATGGGAAAGCAGGACTATTAATATCTGCAAGGTCCGATAATCCTTGAGATTGAAACTGCGGGAGAATCACGCCCGAGGAGTTGTGAGATTGGTTGTTAAGCAAAGACAACAAGGACTCGATCCTTTGCTCCAACAGCTTAACACGACTAAAGGCCTCATCAGCATTCTCTTGAAGAATGACCACTCCGGACCAAAAGCTCACGATGTGCCAGATGGGCTCTTTCTCTTATTCAGAACGTTTTGATACACACATCTCTTCCCAAGGCGATGACACCTCTCACACTCAGTAGGAGAGATTGGGATGCATTTGGACTTGCCAGTGGTACAATTGACGCATGCCCTCCGTCTCACGCCAACGGTCGTCGGGGGTTGGCTGTCAGACATTTCGATGTTGGAGAAAAATGACAAATTGTTAGCGTGGTGAGATTCATCTCAGAATCCTGTGTCTCCTTGCCACCCGTAATGATTGCTACGTCATTGTATCAGCGATCGGAAGTTCCGTCGGCCAGATTACTCCCGAGCCCGAGATTTGACGGAGTTAAAAAAAGACCGATCCGGTCCAGAGCGGCCTTTAGCGGGCTTTCGTTATATCCGCTTACATCCTCTTATGACCGTTCTTAACATTCCTCATCAACCAATCTCCCCATAGCTACCTACTTTGTGCGCACTGCTCTCGCCAAAACGATACGGTACTGATCCGGAATCATGGAGCGACTTCCCCGTCGACGGAGACGTCCGGCCCTTTCGTGCACTGAGTGCCGCCGCCGCAAGATCAGGTGCGACAGAGAACAACCCTGTCAGCATTGTGTCTCTGCCAAGCTTCAGTGTGCATACAGATTCTACCGCGAGCCAAGAGAAAACACCAGAACCGCACAGCAGCCATTAAGTCCATCGACAGAAGGGCTTTCACCTGTTTCACGATTTCCGCAGAGTACCCCTACAGGACAGATCGATGACACCTTGAGCATTCAAGTTCCCTCCGTCCCAACAACAGAGCAGCTTGGTACATCACGGCTCAGTACCAATGGGAGGAATGATGAGAACACACCCATCAGTTCACATAATGAAGAGCCGCGTCTTCGTGATCTTTTACTCCGAGTTCAGAAACTCGAGAATTCTTCAGCATCAAACCCTCTGCGTGGTCTATCCGAAACCGGCCGAACCATTCTTGCACGACAATCCGGCTTGCAAAATTCGCAAGTCATCTTGAACAAGACACGAATCTTGAGGTGGAGTCACTGGATGGGCACTGCACCAGAAGTATGATATGCATTTCCCCCGCTTATGCCCCCCGTCCTGTTGCTGACAAGTTCAAGTTTGAACCCATCTACACCTTCTATAACGCGGCGACGAACAATGACCAAGCTGCTTTAATTCAAGATCCATATCTACAAGCCGAGATCACCCAGGCCGGTCAACTTCTCCGAAAATGCAAGGATGCAGCCAAGGTGATCAAAACGCGGCGGTTAGGCCCACAGCATCCTGAACCTACTCGACCTCCCATCACCCGCGAAGTGGCAGATGTGATGGTATCTCATTACTTGCAGACTTTCGAGATAACATACCGAGTATTTCACATTCCCAGTTTCTGGATCGAGTATCAGAGATACTGGAATGATCCGGAAAATTCCCCTTCCAGTCTCCGTCTCAAAATGCTTCTTGTCATTGGCATTGGATCCAGCCTTTACGAACACGACGATGTACCTTCCAGTCTTCGCGATACGGTCTGTCAATGGATCCATGACGCCCAGACCTGGCTTTCTGGTCCGTTAAAGAAAGATCGCCTCGACTTATCTGGGCTGCAACTTTATTGCCTCACCATCCTAGCCCGCCAAATCTTCTCCCTCGGTGGCGATTTAGCATGGATATCAGTGGGCTCGCTCGTGCATCGAGCCATGCAAGTTGGCCTTCATCGTGATCCAAAGCATCTTCCTCCCATGTCACTCCTTCAAGCTGAACTTCGGAGAAGACTATGGGCCACTATACTAGAGATGGCCGTTCAGTCATCTTTGGACACGGCGATGCCACCGAGGATATCCTTTGATGAGTTCGATACAGAGGTCCCGGCAAATATTAACGATGACGAACTAGACGAAACATCAACAACGATACAACCTCATCCAAGGACTACCTACACGCAGATGTCAATGCAGCTGATCCTCCTCGATTCTCTACCAACCCGACTCCGGATCCTCCAGCTCCTCAGCGGCCTCCACTCGGAACTTTCCTATGTCGACGCACTTACACTAAGCACCAAGGTTACCGATGCTTGTCGGGCCTACAACCGCTTTCTAAAAGACAACGAGTATTCCACATCTCTATTCCATCGGAACCTACTTGAATACCTAGTCCGCCGATTCATGATCCCCCTCCATTGTCCTTTCGCCAGTCAAGCCCATGTCAACCCCCTCTTTCACTACTCGCTCAAAGTCAGCCTCGAGACTTCCATGGCCATCATATCTCCTGAACCAGACGATAGATTTGCTCGACTCATGTCTATAAACTCTGGCTTATTCCGTGAGGGCCTTCGATATGCCTTTACGACCATCACTTTTGAACTCATCCAGCAGACCGAGTCGCAGAGGATGGACGGTACACTCGGACGCAGCTCACAACATCGTGACTCGTTAAAACAAGTCGTGCGGGAAATGATGGATTTATCGCTTGAACGTATTCGACAGGGAGAAACAAATATCAAAGGCCACATGTTTCTCAACATGATCCTGGCCCTCGTTGAGGCCAAGGAGGAAGACGTTCCTCATGAGTTCAAGGTCGCCCAAAGGGCAAGGGAAAGCTTGGAATTATGTTTTGATCTTCTTCAACCACAGGTTGGAGCGCCTTTGGATTTGGCATCGGGTCAGATGAGCTTTATGCCGACGAGTCTTGATGAGCAAGGAGGATCGGTGCTGGACTTTGACCTGGACTTTTTCCTGTCGGATACGGACTTTTCTTGATGTATCAATATCTGGGTACCCCAAATCTCAGCTTACAAGTATAATTTATAACTCTGTCTTGACCATCCCGTCAGTCTCAAGCCCGAGACTTGTCCGTCTCCTTTCCACCTAGCCTTTCTCCCCATCAAAAGGTTCAACAGTCATTTGTTACATCTTTGGTGACTTTCAACTACTGAGATTTTAGGTGACTAGAATGACAAAAGGGGCTAGAATCGAAGCTTGGGTGTCCTCTAGTACCACCATGACCGACCAGTTCGGCCGTAAGCGGCCTCGCCTTTCAGTATCCGCCTCCGGACGTAAACGGCCATTAAACGATCCCTATTTAACTCGAAATGTGCCCACATTGTATCCTTGACTGCATCTAGCCCTGTCTTTCATTGAATCTCTTGGCACATACCCCTGTTCCGGGTGTTGTTTATTGTTTCACCCACCATTCACACTCCCTCATACCATCAACAATGTCCCGAATCAAGGTCCTCATCAGTGGCGGAGGTATCGCCGGTAACGCTCTAGCCTTTTGGCTCTCAAAACTTGGGCACGACGTCACCGTCGTCGAGCGATTTGCCAATCTCCGCACGAATGGTCTCCAACTAGATCTGCGAGGCCACGGCGTCCAAGTCCTGAAGCGTATGGGCCTCGAGCAAGCATTCCGAGCCAAGCAAGCACCCGAGGAGGGAATGCAAGTTGTTGATAGCTCTGGGAGACGTCGGGCCTTCTTCCCTGCGAATAAAATGGGTAAGGGTTTACAGGCCTTTACGACAGACTATGAGATTATGAGGGGTGACTTGGTCCGACTGATCCACGATGCCAGTAAGGATCGGGTCAAGTACATCTTCAACAACTCAGTTGAGAGTATCGATAATGGACACGACTCAGTTCAAGTCCGCTTTGCAGATGGCAAGGCGGATCGATATGACCTCTTGGTTGGTGCTGACGGTCAGGGATCGCGCATTCGCAAAATGATGCTTGGATCCAAGACCCATGACGGCTTCTTTCCTCTTAAGGGCGATTTCGTGGGATACTTCACATCCCCAAGGCCCATCAAGGAGGGGGAAGAGTACATCGCCACAATGTACATCGCACCTGGTAGACGGGGTATCATGACCCGGCGACACAGTCCTGACGCCATTCAAGTATACCTTTCTTGCACGACAGACTCGAAACGCCTCAACGAAGCACGGCAAGGAGATGTTCTGGAAGAGAAGGCGGCATTGACAGAAATCTTCCAAGGCGCCGGTTGGCAGACAGAGGAGCTGCTGGAGGCTATGCAAAAGTCTGATGACTTTTACTGCCAACGTATGGGCGTTGTAAAGCTAGACTCTTGGTTCCAGGACCGGGTAGTACTAGTAGGCGATGCTGCCTACTGCCCATCGGCAAACACAGGAATGGGTACAACCTCTAGCATGGTGGGAGCCTACGTCCTGGCGGGTGAAATTGGGAGACACGTGGGAGGCTCCATGTCCACGGGAGAAGACATTAGAGCTGGTCTCACCGCAGCTCTCAAGGCCTATCAAGACAAGTTTCAGCCGTTTATGAGCCAGGTCCAAGAGGGAGTCCTGGAGGATACGAATGACTTTTGGAAGCCATCCACTCCCTTTGGTATTGGGCTGATGAACTACGCTCTTGGGGCTGCGTCTCTCCTCAAGTTGGACTTGCTGAGCAGATGGATTCTTAGAGAGGATGTGAAGGGATGGGATCTCCCGGAGTATAAGGAAATCCTGCAAAAATAGACCGGAGACTGGTTCATGTACGATAGTCAGGCAAGTTGTAAACTAATTGTTTGTTCCATTTACACATCTACATCAATCCAGCGCCAAGTTGAGCACATTCCATCCATTACGACTCAGACAACCATCAACAGTGCGTTCCTTCAGACCATTGCATCGATAGAATAGTCTACAAGCACAAAGCAACGCAATCATTGTTCGCTCTATTGCCAAAGAGATAAGCCATCCGGTCTAGTCGAGTATTACTACACAAAGACAAACATGCTCATGAATCCTCATCGCAACTCTCATCCAGAGCTCCAAATCAACCCTTCACCAATTCTGTCATCCATACTTGCTAGTTCTCCTGATCTCAGCTTCTAGCTGCGCCTCTGCCTCGAGGAGCCCCATGCTTCTGCCGAGGCCGATCAGGGACGGTCACCAAGCCCTTGACACCTCTCAAACCCATCTTGCCAGCTGTTGTCTTTGCGATCGAGGGAGTGTCGGGAGATCCAAGTCCCTCCCTAGCGTAGACGTTGGCTTGTCTCACCAACTCGACCTTATCCCATTTGAGGTTCTTGAGGTAGTTGTTGTAGTAACCAAGCCACGCTTGGTAGACCCGTGCCTTGTCGTCCTCCTCCATCTTCTCAGCAATGCTCAGCACCTCTCCTGCCAGGGACAGGTCAGGCTCCCGAGGGCTCAAGTTGATCTCCTTGAGAGACCATTTGGGGAACCAGGCCTCCGCGGCTGAGACGATCAGAACACCTCGGCCATCAGCGTCGGCGCGTGCTGTTCGTCCAAGGCGATGAATGTAGCTTTGCTTGTCAGCAGGAAGACCGACCTGGATCACGGTAGTGACGCCTGGGAAATCCATTCCACGAGCAACAACATCTGTGGCCACGAGGATGGAGCTGCTGGAGTCGCGGTATTCGTTTGTGATTTTGGTGCGCTTGTTCTGCGACATTCGACTGTGCAGAACAGATACCGGAGGCAGTCCTGGAAGGGAAGAGAGAATTTGACCATAGAAGTCGGCAAGAGCAGCAGTTGGTGCAAACAGGATAGCTTTGAAAGTTCCATCTTGAGCGGCCTCCTGGCGAACGCAGCCCGCCATAGCGGCCGCAACAGCGCCAAAGGTCGGGACCTCGACAAGGAACTGGGGAACGCGCTCGTGAGTGTTGACTTCGCCGGCCGGGATGGTCGAGATGAACTTGTAGCCAGGAGCCAGAACGAGGCCAGCCACCTGCTGAACGTGAGGGGCAATGGTCGCCGAGAAGAGCATGCCTTGTCGGTTTGTCTCCTTCTTGTCGGGGAGACGGTTGACAATCTCTCTGAGATCCTTCATAAAACCCATGTCGAGCAGTCGGTCAGCTTCATCGAGCACGAGGCTGTTAACGTTTCGCAGCGAATAGACGATTTCTTCGTTGGACATGTGGTCCAAGAGACGGCCAGGAGTGGCGATCAGGATGTCGCATCCACCAAGGATCTGCTTCTCTTCGCGGTCCTTGTTTGTGCCACCGATGGCGATCTGGACACGATAGCGCGGCAGTCTCTGCAGGAGCTTGGTCGCTTCAGTAGAAATCTGCATAGCCAGTTCTCGGGTAGGAGAGATAACAAGGAGTGAGATGCCAGCGTCAACAGGTCGGTTCTCAGTGAGCATGGTCTGCAGAGCTGGGAGCAGAAAGGCCATGGTTTTGCCAGTTCCTGTCTTGGCCTGGACGAGGCAGTCGCTTCGGTTTGGGGGCAAGAGCTCATCCACGGTAGCAGCTTGAACTGGTGTCATGAACTCAAAGCCCATATCTTCTGTGATGGTGCGGATGACCAAAGGGTGCACCTGGTTCTTTTCCAGCAGCCCATCGAAGCGACGGGTGCCGAGGGGAACAGGTTCCTGGGGCCGGGGTTGCGATGGTTCTTCGACAGGAGCAGTCTTCTTCGCTTGATGCTGTGAGCCTCCTGCGGAGGCAGAGGGTGATGGTCCTGCAGGGGGGTTGCCTTGACGATTCGATGAGCCGCCGTGACGAGGCCCTCGCCGATTTCCGCGCCGACGGCCGGCGCCATTCTTGTGACCATCCATCGGGCTTCAGAATCTGTTAATAGGCGTAGATCCTTATGCGAAAACGGTATAAAGGAGTGCGACAGTCTGCGGAGTTGGTGTTGAAGAGCGGTCAAAGTTATATCAGCCCTTGGTGGTTGTTGATGCTCCTGGATGCCTGAGAATCGCAGTTTTTTCTTTGATGAGACAGATGGCACTAGGCTTGATTCAGCAGTAGATTCTAGGCCACACAGGGCTTAGGTTGGCCCCACAGTCAAGGCACCCTGGTCCTTTTAATGCAAGGAGATGTGAAGATCAAAGGGCGAAAGCTTGATGATGAGAAAAGAGAAGTAACAAAGATCCCGTGCCAATATTAGAAGATAGCGGAGCGACGCTTGAATATTCTTTGTTGCCGATCGATTCCGTGGTGAATGCCACGCAACTGTGTGCTGGGCCAAAGGTCAGGCTGATTGTGCTGCACAGGCCAGCGCATCCAGGCAAGCTGTGGCACGTGCTTGTCATGTGATGATTGTCCATCTCAGAACTCATCTCAACGTCTCAAGTCGCGCATGACTTAGGGACCAATTGCCGATCCATCATTTCTAATGCAATGTAGTAGCAGCAAGGTCAATGTCCCGGGCAAGAATTGGATATTCTCAATAGCGAAATGTGAAATGCGGCATGTGCAGTTTCCCTTTGCGTCAAAGCCACGCATCCTATGCCACCTACCCTACAGCTTCTTTGTTTTTTCTCGAGGAAGGGACCCGACATGAACCTGCACGATTGTTGGTAGTGAGAGTAGAGCCATAATTAAGACATGGCGGCTTCTTTTTATAGCACGAGCGCAAGTTGAAAGAGACTTTCATTCTTTAAACATGTGTTAAGTCGAAGGGGACACAGGGCAGGGAGATTAACGCTTGTGCGAGCACGTAAATCGTTTGTTAGAACAAGAGTAGCAGGTAGCAAACGCAGCGAGTTTGAGCATTGAGTAAGTATGATAATGCATTGGTTCTTAGCAGCGTGAGGCGCCCCGATGTCTTTGACGTTGCAATCCAATTTCCCTCAAATTTGTATACTGTTGCATGCTTCTCTTGTCTCGCCAACGACAGTCCAGGGCAGGGGACTGCAGGTATTAAGCACGGAAGAGGCTTTCGTCTATCTGCCAAGACCATGGCCATGGTACCATATAGTTAGTCGCATCTTGACATATCCGATCCGAGAGATTGGCGGGATACTACCTGTTTGAGTAGCAAGGCGCGCTCTTCATTATGTCGGTGGTCTTGGTCGGAGATGCCAATGTCGATATGAGATACTGTTCCATTCTTGATCATTGAATCTCTCGCTGTGAAGACATGTATACGATCGTATGATGATCATGAAATTGACGAGGATTCTGCTGATGAGTTTAATGCAGGCTGACTGACAACACAACATACCTACTTAAACATGGGGGTAGAATGTCGAAAAATCAACGCATTCCTGCAGTTATGAAACGACAAAGTTGCTTGAACAATGCGAAATTTATCACCCTGAGGTTTGGGTATGCTGCATCCGCTGTCGCTGTGAGGTCTTGTTCAGAGCGCCTGGGCCACTCAGCCTGGTAAGGGACTGGTTAATAGAGCTTCATAAGTAGTTCGAAGAATTTATTATGCACAATGCCACCCGAACAATATACGTGGATTTTCGGGTTATCTGTTTTATGTCACTTAAACGAAACTCAAGTTCGAGAGCGTGAGACCCCTGGGAGTGGGAGATGATATCCAAACACCCAACACCTTAAGTGACCTAGTGCCTCTATGCTACCTATACCATTGTAGTGTCAAGAATATATCGCCTCTATGAAAAATGTAGTATCCCCCTATCTTGGTAGATGGCGCAGAGAAATGGCAGGGACCCTTCGCGTTGAAAGGCTAAAGCGACTCGTGGCTAGGAACGTAATGACCTACGTGTTGGGTCCTGCAACAAGACCTGATATAGGTATGTGAGCAGTCGATGATGTAATTCTGGGATAACATCCAATACATGGGCTCATCCTCTAATGACAAAAACAAGCCTTACTGCGTGAGGCAATCGCTCAGAAAGGCAAGCTCAGCAGACTACGAATGCTCTGAGATAAAAGACATCACGCCAAAGTTGAATCCAAATGTTCAAAGTCCACACCACTCTGTATTGAAATATATCTTAAATGACATGATCTGTCTTGGGCTCACTCGGTCATCCATGAAAGGGGGCCTGCGCAAGGACTACTCTGGTACCAAAGCCTGTGGAAATCATCATCCTGGCAAGTGAGGCAACGAGTCACAGCAGGAGATACACACGCAAGCTGAAATCCGGCCGGGGCTTAGATTACGGAGCTGATAGATTTGGGGATTGCCGACTACGTACGTATCATCAGACATGACTGCATCAGCAGGATTTGTGACTGAAGGACAGACGACTCGACGCAGGGGCACTGTCAGTCCATCTTGACCCCAGTCAAAGAGCTGTCTCAGCTAAGCATCAGTACGGCCCGCGGACACCGAGTGCGTCCCCCCGTATGGACCTCGCAACGAAGCGTATTCTTCGGGTGTGACTGTGGGGGGTCCCGAGGCTCGCTGCGAGCGGATCCTGATCCGCGTATTCAAAGATCGCTCCTCGTTCCCTCGGCTGTGCAAGGCTTTCGCAATGTGAGCCCCGTAATATCGCCATTCTTCGTCGTCTCGCAAATACGCCTTGTCGTATCCAGTCTACAACGTGATTGAAGTCTCCGAACAGAGGGTTGTGGATGGGTCATCCACAGCCATGAGAAACCCCGTAGAAGATCCCGTAAACAGTTGCTGGGCTTTCAATCCTCACAATCGATATCCATGTCCGTCTCAGTGGCACTTCAATGGGTACAGTAGTGGTAGGCTTTTTGTTGGTAAAGGCACATTCATGGCGGCTTCGTTATTGAATAAACTAAAGATGACAACATCTTCCTAATTAGATATTATTTCCAAATCACTAAATTCCCCCCTCCTTATGTCAACTTGACGTTCTTCATCTCATCCGTAACAGACACGAGCTTGGAAACGCCCTTGCAAGACTGTAGAATAAGGTAGTTGATCACGTTGAGCCCCAGGACCAGCCCGATGGCGCCCAAGCTGAACCAGACCCATGGGCGATCTCCAACCCACATGAGGGTCTTGGTGTCTCCATGGTGCCAAGAGCAACCTTCCAGGTCGGTGATGTACGGTGCCAGCTCGGTTGCGTTGATGACTTGGATCGCTGGGGTGGGTAGCGATGGCTGGTCGAGCAGCCAGTTCTTGATGATCATACTCAAGAAGAAGGGACCGGAACCGATCATGATGGCAGCATGAGGCAGCAGCTTGGCCCAGGGGCGGGTAATGTCGTTGTAGTAAAGGAGCTTGGAGATGGTGGCCAGCAAAACAGGGTGGCCAGCAGACGAGATCATCAGGTCGTTGGAGACACCAGTGGGAGTCGTCGACTTGAACACAGCGTGGTGCGTCTCGCCATCAGCTTCGAGCTGTTCGAAAGGAATCGTGTGGTTGCAGTTGGTGTCCATGTCGAGATAAATACCTCCATAGTGATAGAGGACAAAGTAACGAATGGCATCGGCGCGCTGGATGGGGAATGTGTACTCGTCCCAAGTGTCCAAGAACCACGAATATTCGGCTTCGATAAAGTTGCGAGCGATCTCGTCGGTCCAGAGCTGCGAACAAGTTAGCACCGTAACAATTTGGGTGTTGTCGATCGGGCGGACGGACCTTGTACTCGAAATCCTTATAAGCCTCCTTGCAGGTCTGCTGCGAGTGAATCCATTTCTCAGGGATCTCTTCGGTAGCAATGGTCTGGTGGAAGATGCGAGGTATCGTCTGAGGATGCTGGGTTGCCTTGGGCGCAGCCGACGGGGTAGCATCGAGGGGAAAGGTGAGGCGGGCGCCAAACAACTCTTCATTGCGGACGAGGAGAGTGATGAGGGGTTCGAAGAGAAGGACGACGAGGCTGACGATTATGATATCGGTGAGGAGAAGGAGAGCGGCATATTTTCTCGGTCTGGGCAGTCGCAAAATCTTTCTCGGCCAAGCCGACCATCGAGAAACAGATCCTCCAGCAGTTTTTCCCCAGTCGAGTCGCTCTTCGTCGTAAGAATCATCGGCGTCAACATTGGCCATGAGGGGTGCGGCTGAAGGGCTGGCCGACCGGCCTCGGTTTGGTGAAGTTGTGGCTGTCATCCCAGGCAGTTGTGTAGGCGAAGGCTCATTGGGCGACAAACACAGATACCTTTTTGAGAGAATGGACAGACAGAGAGAAAAAAAAATAGATGGAAAGGGAGGGACGGAGAGTCGGAACTTGGCAGAGGTGCGCGCGCGTGCGATGGTAATAAGCTTAAATGAAGAGAGGGACGCACGCTGTGTTGGGCCCCTTAATTGCGCAGCCCACCCAGTGTGAGAAGGCGACAGGACGAGGACGGGATTCGGCAGCGGGCAGGGTGGAAAAATCTCTTGCGGGCTGTGTTTGGGCGCAGTAGGTGCCTTAGCTTAGCGACGACAGGACCTGGCGCATGCAGTGGGCTGGCTACAGGAGGCAAGAAACCGCGAGAAAAAAGCCTGCCTGCCCGCTTGTGAAAAGCCTGCAGCAAACAGTTCCGCCCCGTAGAGCAGCGACACACAGCGCTCCCATGGTGCAACCCGACGGATTAGCGTCCAGTGAGACCACGCGTCAAAGGAGTGGAGGGAGGGAAGTCAGGGGCACGGCGCGCGTTGCATTGTACTGTAGCGGGCTGGATTGGCCAATCTACGCTGTGGCCTCGGCTTCCTGCTGACTGGGGAAGAAGGGTGTGGATAAGTTGAGTCCGTGAAGATGTCCAATGATAACCAAGTCGAGGGGGCCATCCTACGTCAGACAGAATCTCTGACCGACCACTGATTGGCGATTCCCTTCATTTCAGGGGCTTACAGGGTCCACTTCGAGATGCGAATCAATCTCTTGTAATGACGCATCGCTTCACCACGTAATGAGAATCGCGTGTCACAGCCCCCAAACTGGGCTAGAGCTGGTCTTCTTTGTCTTATCACCGGGGGTCCCGCCAAGCCCCCCCTAGCAAGCGACCGACGGGAGTGTCAAATGGATCTTTGTCTGTTTTTGTTGCTTTTCGGTGCCGATTCATTTCTCTTTTCTTTCTCCGACTGCATCTTGCATCCATCCTTTCTAGTTGGTCGTTGGTTGAAGCTATTCGTCTGGTCTATCTTTTTTTCGTTTTTCTTCCCTCCTTCACATAGTCTAGATCGAATAACTTCAACGCACAGCATGGCGGAACAGGCAAAGCCAGAGACGCCCGATGTTGGCCAGCCACAGTTTGCCTACCACGCCGTGTTTGAGCCTTTCGTACGTGTTTGTTCCTGCCTTTTACTTCGCGGCTCAAATTTTGCTAACAGGTGCGGTGATGCACGTGGTGTAGATGATTGTCGGCATCATGATTGCATCTTGCTACTTCAATCGACTTCGGGGCTATTCAATCTCGCCTTCCAAGCAAGATGAAGGCCTTCTCGGCAACGCAAAGCTCGAGCCGCGTGACCAAGATGACCTCTTTGACGACTCGGATAGCTTCGACGAGGCAACGCCCTCGCTGACGCCGGCAGCAGCCGCCACGACGACCGAGACGCATCCTCCCAAGAAGCGATCATGCTGCGGCACCATCATTCAGACGCCCAATTCCTCGCGATACGCCAACTACCCCCACAGCCGATTCATACAAAAGTTTCCCTTCTTGGTTGAGATGTTCTACTGGGCCATCAACCTGCTGTTCTACGTCAGCATCAAGGGTATCAGCGGGCTCATCTTTTCTACGGATGGAGTATGGCAGATGGCTGAGGGCCACGGCATTGCCATTTTGAACTTTGAACAAAATGGACCTTTCAGCTTCTTGTTCCCTATGCGCGAGGTCGCTGTGCAAACCTTCTTTAGAGAAGGCCACCAAACCATGTTGACGATCTTGAATCGGGCCTACTCCCTCATTCATATTCCCGTCACCGTCAGGTATGTTGCAGCTGTCCCCTTGTGCTGGAAGAAAGCAGCCATTCTAACGCTCGACAGCTTCCTCGCCTGGTACTACTACGCCGCTCCGACCCACGCCCAGTTCGCATCCGCCCGTCGCATGATGAGCCTTACCAATATTGTCAGCTTCTGCGTCTTTACAACATATCCCTGCATGCCTCCTCGTCTGCTGCCCGAGGAGTACGGCTTCTTCGATACGGTCCGTCACGAGGACGCCGAGTCCATCTATGCCACCAACCAGTTCTTTAACCAGCTTGCGGCGTTCCCCTCGCTGCACTTTGGCTACTCGTTCTGCATCGGCACCGTTCTCATGTACCACTCTGGCATTTTCCGCCGCCGCCTCGCTCCCCGTGAGAAGCGCATGTCCAAGGCCTGGCAAATCTTCTTTGCTGTTCTGAGCATCGTGTACCCCATGTTCGTCCTGACGATCATCGTGGCAACAGCTAATCACTACTATCTTGATGCGATGGCTGCTACGGGCGTTGTTGCCATCTCCTGGCTGTGCAACCGATATCTTCTATATCTGCTTCCCTTGGAGGATTTCTTCCTCTGGTGCGTCAAGCTAGAGAAGCCCGTTCCCACCACTGGCAACCGCCGGGGATAAGCTGGTTTCGCTCCAGATACGGCCTCCCTCACGAATATAGTTGGACATACCCTGTATAGAGGTATTTTATTTAATGTATAATGATGTATTACATCTACGGAGTACTGTTTTTAGACGGTGGAAATGGCCCAGACGAGACCGATACCCAGGTACTGTACAGGGACAGCTGGAGAGCAAAGTCGAAGCCTGGAAAAGCTTGATTGCGCTTGTTCAGATCAACGAATCATGCCCTTATGGAAAGTCAATAGAATACACGCGAGCCAGTGGCCGCCTACCTCAAAAAGAGTCTCACTGTGACAGTTGTCAAAGGCCTAAGCCAAGCTGCAAGCCATCGCATCAGGTGGGCTGTGTTGGTCACTCGGCGACCTTGGATGGGCAGCCCTGGTGTGTCGCATTGCACACACCACATGATCTTCCTCTTGAGCGCGCCCTGATACGCATTGAGCATGAAGCATGGCGCCGCCTCACGCTCCGAGCCGATTATCTGCATCAATCAAAATTTTCTTTAAATTACACCGGCCTGACTTGCCCCGAGCGCCGTGTCCCGGAAGCTCCGGAGTCCTGAAACTGTCCGACGGCGTTTGCTTCAAGTGCCGCGGGAACGGCGGAAATTGTGGTTCTCTCTGGCGGACATTGTTTGATGGAGCCAAACTGTCGATCGATCCATGGAACTAATCTCTCTGCCGAGAAGCTGTGGCTGGGCTGGGCTGGGCTGGTAGGTTGGAAGGCTAGCAGGGAGGGTTACGGTTTGTGGGAGCGGACACCATCAGAAAACGCCCAAACGGCATCGACCATACTCCATGCGGAAACAAGGGAGAATCACCAGGGCTGCAGTGTTGTAGATGCAACCCCTACAAGGAGGATGATACACTTGCGAGTCCAGCGCTGACCGCCTACATTGTAGTGGACGGTCGGTGCATACATTCTCGCACTCGCGTGTCAGCAGAAACTGACTCTGACTGCTTCAGGGTCCAAAATTAGCCTCTAAAGTCAGTTTTCTTTTCCCGCCCCATCCTCGTTCTCGCTCTTTTCTCTGATGCGTCGGACTCGGGGATCATGTTGAGCCCGTGACCCGCCGAGAGTCGGCGAGTAAATCCCCCAAAATCTTACGTACAGCTAAGCAACTCCTAAGAAAGCGAGATTCATCTCCGACGGAAAATCTCGACTTGTGTGTATGTTATAGATGTCACGGCTGCAAGACATTGAAAAAACGGACAAAGTCTTCCGCTAGGTCAGAATTCAGCAGGGAAATCAAGCCCAAAATGACGCAACTCCACTGCAGCAGCCAAGCCCAGCAGCCCTAGCCTTGACCTTCCAAGAGGAGACAAGGGATCTTCAAGCTGCCAAGAAAAACTGTGTGTGCTTAACGAGCCACTCGCCATCAAAACCGAGGGAACGAAAACTCAGAAAGCTTCGCTCGCTTGGCACACATACTTGATAGTAATCACTGGCCACTGTTTGTCTCTCTGCTCGAGATACGACGTAGTAAGTTGCTGGGTCAATGACCGATAGAGGGGTAACTAGAAAGCCGGACGCGCGGCATGTGGGAGTGACAGGGCCCCCTTGTAGGCGTGGCACCGGGACCATCAAGCTAAAATTGGCGCTTCCTTAGGGTCCATTTAGCGGCAAGTTCCATGCCGATGTGCGATGTGAGCCTCTCTATAACGTCTCATGTCTTGATATGAACTATGTTGATAGAGATGGAAACTCTTGTCGTCGTATGTAGTTTTATGCTCGCAGGTGGCTGTGACTGGCACACGCGTACGCGTACATCCACTGCGTTTTTCTGATGCGCAGCACTGTTGAAGGCGCAATTCTGGGCTGACGCGGCCATGACGCTAGAAGCAAAGGCTGCATATTGAAGTTTAGACGTGTGGATTTGATAGACACGGTGTTGGTACTGTTATGGAAGAAGACTTGAAGTTGAGTTGGGCGAGGCAACTGGGAGCTGCCTTATGCTTGGTCATGCCAAGGCTTGAGGGTTCAAGTTGTGGTACTAATGACGCTCCTGGTTGACTTCTATAGCTTGTCCAGGACTCTATGACAGTGACATTGTCTACCCTGAGACGGTAGCGGAGGAAGCAGGAGGACTTTCCTGACGTTCAAACACTATGTTGAAGGCAGGGAACTACGGAGATTGCAGGCTTCGGTCACGAAAAGCAATGCAGGCCGGGTCTGTTCCTTCTGGAACTCGACGGTCTCGTTTAAATCAAGTGAAACACATAGGCTGTCAACATGACTTGCTGAGAGATTGCGGAAGAACCCTTAGACAACGGCCAAGTCTTGGTTTGAAAAGACTAACACGATCAAGGGGGCGAAACTGAAACACGAGATGATGGTTGTTCGACGGCACTGATGCTCGAGTTCAATATGTCTGCACGAGTACCCTCCTAGCCTAAAGAGACAGTTGTCTAGTTGAAATGTATTCTTTGTTATAGTTGAAGCCCGGCCCCCGATGGGATAACTGAGCCCGAAGATCGTTGTCCAGCTGACTTGTCTGATGCATGAGATCTGCCGTATGTCAACCGTCCATCTGTCTTTAGCTGATCTCAACGAACCCAAAGTGAGATGCAACTGGATAAACACGAGTTACATATTGGTAGAATTGTAGCCAACATGGGTGACAAACGATCTTCGATCTTTAAAACATCCTTTTGGGTAGTCTTTGGTACGTGAGTAGCCGGATTCTGAGGCATTATAGGCGCGCATGCTGCCGCGAGAAACTAAAAGCTCCACGGAAAAGTGCCTGTTTGCACAAAACGGTTTCGAATCCGTTCTCTCAACTATTATTGTTGCTCTATTATACATAAAGGGGGGATTCTAGGTAACGCCGCATTTTCCCAGATGTAAGGCTTATAAACGACTTCAACTTCATGATGTCTCGTGCTCTAATACATACCGCCCCTGGCTTCTACACTGACTGAGCCTCTACAGCTGCGTGGAAATCCTTCAAGAATCTCCACCTGCTCTTATCCTTCCACCCATTCTCCTTCCAGTCATTAACCTTGTCCGGGAAAAAGTCAATTACATCCAAAAGACTGCTATCGTGGGCGACAATCACAAACACATCATCTCTCGCATCAAGCTCAATAACCTTGTCCACCGACTTTTCCGCCTCAGCCACGTTTCTATCTGGTGCTTCTGAGAGATTCTGGTAGAAAGGTTTATCTCGAGTTTGTTGTGGGTGAATTTTGACCAGCACTTCTCCTGGACAAATACTTCCAGGTAGGAAGGATGGGTTAGAAAATGGGGACGGTGAGATATCTTCGGGTAAAGGTTGATATTGCGAAGGTCTGAAGGATCCGCAGTGGTGAGCTGTATCGGCACCCATGAGGACAAAGGTTGAAGGAGTTGTTCTGGCTAATGCAGCCATGTGACCGACGGTGTGCTAGAAGCAATGTTAGGTCGCCAATGCCTAGATATGATAATGGCGTTCTTACCCCGGGCGAATCGAGAAGATAGAAACTTCCATCTTGAAAGTAGTCGATGGCACGGAAGCCTCCAATCTTTGTGGCGCCCGAGTGAGAGTCAAAGTCGATCTCGAAAAGTTCACGTCCCCTATTTAGTGTTAGACTGCCGTGGAGAGGTCACCTCGCTCACGTACTTGTAATCCGTCTCAAGAATTAATCCTTCGGGATTCGCAGGGTAACCGGGTAAAAGAGCTTCTTTGAACCCTGGGCCAACAATCAAAGAGGTCGTAGAGGGAAATGTTGAGGGGTCTCCGCAATGGTCAATATGCCAATGGCTGAGGAGTTTAGATGTAAGTATTCTTTCAAGTTACAAGTCAAAAGGGTCCAGCATACCTCCAGATGATGGCATTAATATCGCCCTAGTCGATAGAAGCTTCTCTCAGAATCGAGGCAACATCAGTATCAACGGTCACAGAAGCTCCCATCTTCTCAGACTCTTCGACAAAAGACTTGAGAATGGCTGGCGGGGACGCAGCAATGTCTTTGCGAAGTGCCAAGTCGAAGATGAGCTTCTGACCTGATGGGTGCTCGATCAAGAAAGAGTACGCAGGGCATTCTAAGAAGTCGTGACCTGGAATATGATCCTTGACAAACATTGCCATTGGTATACGGAGCCGTGCAGTGCTGTCAATGACTCTGACATCCACCACGTTGGTGGAGGAGGGAAGTTTGAAGTTGGGAGAGGAAGCTGCCATGATGAGGGGAAATCACGGATCGATTGATATCTTTGTGACAGAATATTCAATGAACCGCTTCAACCACCTCTTTATACACAATTAGTCGCTGTTCCTGAGTGTTCAAGGTGATGCTATTCCTCCGCGTCGCAAGCCACCGCCCACTTTTCCACAGCCATTCCCGTAGAGTTGGCCCGGCCAGGAGGTACGGTGGCTTAGATAGTGTCAAGCGGAAAGCGCTACGAGACCACTAACAGTCCACAAGTTCCGGAGATCCTATTCCTCCGATCCGCCCCTTGACAGGCCAGGGTCTCCCCTGTCAAAGCCGCAGCCCCTCTTGGACATGGAACAGCGAGAGTCATTCTGCTGGAACTACATGTTGTCCGAGGACACCGAGTGGGCTCTTCTTAGGGTTAAACACGTAACTTGGCCGATTATGAAGTGGTAGTGAAATATCCACGGTCAGATAATGAGCAGCCCCCATCAGCTTGGGGATATTTCGCGCAAAGACATCTTGTTCAAAACTGCGGTTGGCTAAGTTCGGGCTCATTCTTCTGCTCAACCAACGGTGGTGATCGTAATAGTAGCACTGACAACACAGCCAAGACCTCAAGCGTCCTCCCACTGATAAATAATATGACGCTCTCCCAGTGCCGCCTTGAGAACCAAAAGCAAATCATCAATCGAAGTCAGGAACTTGAGATACAAAGTTACCGCCACACAGTATCGTCGATGGTTCTCATCCTTCACTAGTGTCGTGGTCAAGATGGCATCACCGCCCTGAGCAAGGTACGACTCAATCGCCCTTCGGACGAGAGGTGCAGGTAGTCTCTCTGGAAGAGGGGACCCCGTTCTCAAAGCCTGTTCAATAATACCAAGAACGGCCATGATGTCTCCAATGGAACGGTCTTCAAGGATACCAGCGGTGCGGACAAGTCGTTCTTGTAGTTCCTTGGGAAGAGACCCTGCCAACTTGAGAAGACTTCCAAGAGCCTGATTCATATACTGACACTGCTCTTGTGCTTGCCTGAGGACTCGTTGGTTGAACGGTCCGAAGCTGAGCTCACCCTTGAGAAGACCAATCGAAGCACTGAGTGACATGAGGATCTCTGCTACCTCGATAGATACCTCCTCTGCTACGGTGGTGAGTGCTGCATTTTTGTCTGCTCGTCCCCAGTGAGAAATGAGGAGAGCATAGTGATCGGACAGCGTTCGGACTGAGTTTGCAAGTGTCTTACAGACATGAGTCGTAGCAGACGGTGGACTCGGGAAAAGCTGCACAATGAATGCGGCAGCAAATCCAATCAAAACGGTAACCAGCCGTTTCCAGAACGCAACCTCTCCCTTACCGGGAAGTCCATATTGTTGGATATGGTCATGATCCCAGCTGAAACCAACAACGAGGGCAAAAGTAGCTCCAGCCATGATGCTCGCCTGGGCGTACGCAGGTGGTAGAAAGATGCGCCACCACATCAACGGCACAAGCATTACAGCTGTGATAGCTGCCATGCCATAAGGGTTCCCTGGGCCATGGCCTGATCCGATATACCAAGCTACCATGCCCATTACGCCACCAAGAACTGTCCCCAGTGTGCGCGCAACTAGAGAAAAGGTAAAGTCGGCCAGATAGACAACCAGGCACGTCTGAGCGCTGATGACGGCCCAAATACCCTTTTCTCGATAGAAAAAGCCCGCTGTGCGAGGAATCGATGCGGGAATAGATGTTGCAATGGTCACAATAACCATACGCAACGCAAACATGCCAGCAGGGTTGGTGAGCCATTCATAAGTCGCAATAAAGGCACGACTCAAAGGGTTCCTGCGAGAAGACGAGCCTTGGTAGACTCGACTAATCTCCAGACGTCTTCGAGCTTCCCTTGTCTGCTCATCGAATACAGCCGAGTCCTTGGTCAAGTCAGGATCGTCCTCGTTTGCCGTGCCAGAAACCGGAATGGTGAGTCTCCCGTTGAACAACCAAGAAATAGCATATTGAAACCGATAAGGGATCCAGATTCGATGAGTAGTTCGTATCTCTGACAGTTGGAGGATGTACTCGAGGAGTTTTTCTGTTGCCTCTGCCATGTTTAGGATTCGCTCCTCGACAACCATGGAAATGACGATACCGGGGAGAAACAGATTATCGGTGCCTTCGTTATGCTTAAGCCGACCATTCTCGTCAAATAACTCGGCATGGGTTTCCAGGACGCCTTTTGTGGTATTGACAACGCAAGTTTTCCTCGCGGCGCGAGAGGTAGTTAGCGCGTCCTGAAGATGACGAGCCAACTCGTCAAATTGAGACTGAGAGGGCTTCCCAAACCATCGGCAGGAGTTGACAGCGTGGATGTAGTCACTAGCGAGCCTGATAGCCTCGGAGCCAGTTTGCAGCACTTCAGATGTGGTCTGTTCCAATGCCGTTCTTGTTCGTGAGCGTATAGCGGCAGTCTCAGGTGTTTGAAGAGCCTCCATCACGTTTGCACTCTCAAACCGGTGTCGTTGACCAATCTCATACCCTTCTTTCTCAATAGCTCTTCCGATACCTTTGTCGTGTCGTGTCACGGAGTGTTCTTCCTGCTTTTGAGCTGCTCGTATCCTGGCGATATGAAAGTCGATCAGATACAGGCTCGCAAACATGACCTCCCGAACACGTCCCTGTAAGCCATGAACATCGTCTGAATTCCATCGTCCACGAGAGAAATCGAGAGGGAGAAAGGCGAGAGATGGCTGTATGGCTTTGAAAACGGCAATCATGTTGGCTCGGGTTGCTCTCAGCTCATCCAGGGAAACAGGTTGATCTGCTAGACGTTTGCGCGTCGAGTCCAACGCCTTATCCGTCATGCGTATGAGCTTCTCTACCTGGCCCAGCACCACGTATGATGTAGACTGAGGAAAGAATAGAAGACAACATGCTGCACCGAGTCCAGCACCAACAGCACCCGGCTTGACAAGAACTGAGGCCAAGCTACCCAGGAAGCTTGGAACTGTTGGTCCCACGAGTATGAATATGTCGGTGACAATGGTGCCAAAGATCTGCATGACGATGAGTTTGGGGTTTGAGCACCTCAACCGTGCCAGGACGTAGATGAGGAAGCAGCCCATGACGTAGAAAACCACTACAACACGTGCATCGATCAGAAAGCCTTTGTGAACCAGCTTCTGTGCCTCCCACACCACACTCTGACCAGATATCTTTGCCGCTGCAACAGCTTGCTCCTGCAGCGCGGAAAGCGTAGCAAGTCTGGTAAGGTCGGGTCTTGTTGCAAAAGCGGCCTTCATCGTGAGAAGACCCCAAGCCCAGGCGAGACACATGCCGAATAATAGCGAGAGAGCAGCTAGTAGGTAGACGAACAAGATGCTAGCTGGTGGAACGATGAACAAGAGGATGGCGGCGAGGAATGAGGCTAGGCCGATGCTTTGGAGAGCTGGGTCGATGTAGATGAGTAGCATTGCAACCCATACAGCAACCCAGCAGCGAAAAAAGATCTTCAAATCGTGAACATTGAAGTGATCCAGCCACTTGGGTAGCTGTCGCCTCTTGGACGATTCCTTCGCCATTGTGTCAAGATTCTCTCTCAACTCGTTCCGAGGAAGCCGTTCAGAGGAGGGAAAGCAAAGTCAGTCAGCATCATCGTAATTGTTGAGGGAGGGTGCCCAATATTTATTAATATCGGGGCTGCCGTCTGTACCTATGACGTCTTTGTGTTCACAAATTCCCACCGGATGCAAACCTTGATGCGTGTCTAGTTACACAAGCTAGCAGGGTCCATGCAGCCTGCTACGAGAGTTAATTGATTGTCAAGTGCCCGTTGTCTTATTGATTTGAAACATGTTGGTTGGCGGTGAGGGCGGTAATAGATTTGATAGCTGTTTGTGAAGGTCTTGTCTTACTATCTGAGAGAAAAGTTCGAGGTACACCTGTCAATGGTGGGAATGGGCTCTTGTGATAGCGTCAATGGGTTCTGGTGTCAACCATGAACGGTGCAGGCTTGGCATAGGAGCAGATCGTATCTATTATTTCGCGTAAATGATTATCCAACCCCCTGGATAACTTAATTCCTAGAGTGAACCCGGTCTTTATTTTCTCAAGACCCAAAAAAACTCGTATAGACAACTCGAAAACCAATCTCATGCAGGCCTAGAAACAGTGGCTGACTCGTGTGGGCTGTGGCCTCAGGCACCAATCGAGACCATTCAGGTAAAGTGTGACTGACCATTCTCAAATCATCAACAAATTCCCGACAAGAGTCATAGGATGAGATAGCAGCACAATCAGCTATTAAGAGGAGATAGTAACTGCAACCATGCCTCCTCGATCACAGCCACGTCCTATGACTTTCACCGGGTATGTTATTGTACTCCATTGACGTTTATAGGTGCTGATTGCAACTTGGCAGCTGCTGGACATGCAAGAAGAGAAAAGTCCGATGTGATCTTCGACCAACAGCATGCAGAAACTGTGAGAAGAGGGGCATAGCCTGTGGAGGCTATGGAATCAGGCTACAATGGGTTTCAGACTCGTTAGGACAGGCAGAGTCAGGAACTGGCCTTCAAGGACGCCGTAGCCTTCGACTCGGTATGCGCCATCACTGAGACCCTGATTCATCCGCTGACTCTTTTCGACAGATAAAACTTGTAATCCATATGAATCAGCAACTATCGACACCTTTCTCTCAACTATTGATCAAGATGCTGAGTCAGGGCTATCATCTCAACAAGGCCCTTTCTCTGCGTTCCCAGCCAAAGCCTCGTCCTCGCCTCAAATAGATGCGTCTACTACGCTGTTGGAGACTTTCCCTACGCCCATGGTCTCACTAGAATCTGATTTTCAAGATGGAAGCCAGGGACAACAGTTGGACGTCCAAGGAGTCTCGCCTCTTGAACCACAGTTCCCTGGCACTGAGACGACTTCGGACACGACGCAGTGGTGGCCATTCGAGTCCAATATGCCCCCCTCATCGGTACAAGAACTTGACAACTCGCCAAGTGAAATAGACCCTCTCAGCTCCCTCCCACCAACCGATGGGGAATCAAGCGACCGGCAATCCTCCTTCGATGATGGTCATGTCGAAAGCAACTACCAATTAACGCCGGCATCAGGCGCGTTATTAGACTTGCCTGAAACCGATTACCGTTTACCAAAACAAATCTCAATAACACTATTCGGAAATACAGAAGTCGATTCCCTAATGAACCATTACAACATCCACGTGGCAGATCTTCTCCAACCGATAGATCACTCCGGGAACCCCTTCCGAACCCTGTACCTATCCACAGCGCTTGAAGGAGTCTCATATCGTGCATGGGATACAGAAACACCGACAGCAAAAGTCTACTCTGCTCTATCTCACTCCCTGGTAGCTGCCTCAGCTTTTCACCGTTGGAATTGCGATCAACTACAACCCAATTATCGAGAGATGGGTGTCAAGCATCGATACTTTGCTATTCAGGCATTGCAAGATGCCATACAAGAGGCAGGTCCTGCTGCAAATTACAAGATTTTGATGGTTGCAGTGCTGTCTCTCATCACTATTGGAGTTAGTTCGCATGGTATGATAGATTCGGTTGAGCTTTGCTAACGTAGGACAGGTTCTGTCAGGAGAAGGTGACGACTTTCGCTTTCATCTCGATGCTGCAGCCCAGCTACGTAGTCTGCGCAGTCGATGGAAGATTATGAGCCGTCAGTCGAAACAACTCAACGAGATTGGTGCTTTTCTAGCTTTGTTGACTCGCACGCTCACGTTTCAAACCTCCTCATCGACTCGGCCGAACTACGACCCCAATTCCACGGCGGACAGCATGACTATAGAGCGGAGCGGCTGCTACGAATACTTGTATGGCGTCACGCCTGATATAGCGACGTTGATCTACCAGACATGTCAACTAGCCGAGCAGCTGGCACGATTCCGCGAAGAGGGAGAGTCTATGCCGGGTGACTTTCTAGAGGCGTGTGAACAAATTGGAAGCAAGCTTCAGTCCTGGCGATTCAACTCTGAGAAGATATCAGCAATCCCACGGGGAGATGAACTGAGGTTTGCAATTCTAATGCACCAAGCCAAAGCCTGGCATAGCGCAGTCCTCATCTACTACTACACTCGCATCCAGGATTTCTCTCCTGAGGATCTGATCCAAGAGGTAGAGTGTGTTGCAGAGCATATGCATGCGACTGAAGATGTAAAGTTGGCGTTTGAAGCCCCATACGATGGACCCAAAATGGCGCCCATTACTTGGCCGGCGTTGATTGCCTCTTGTAACGCCGTGAGGTCGAGGCGTGAGGTTTGGCAGAGGTGGTGGGAGCGCATGCAATTGTACAGGATCGCTAATATTAATAAGCAATGGAGTATAGTGCAGCAGGTCTGGGAGATAATGGACGGCAGAGAAAAGCAAGGAGAAGGATCTGTCACTTGGATTCAGGCTTTTGACAGCTTGGGGATACATGTATTGCCGACCTAGATGGTGGATAATGAGGTCTTTCTCAGGACCAGTTGAAGAGTGTTTAGAAGAGCGAATTGATTGGTTTTAATTGTTTTAGAGACGGCAAGATATCTAGCGAAGCAGAATACAAGTGATCATTACCACACTTTCAGTCAAGTGTTGTTCAAATCTGGTTATCTTCCAGGCCGCCTCAAGTGCCGCTTTTCCGGCAAACAGAAAGGTCACAGAATGCGTGGCGAAGCAGCAGAGAGCACACTCCTCAGGACCCCAGCAGCATCCAATTCAATGCAACATAATTCTGTGCTAGAAAATTTCTTCAGATACGAGGCATTCAACTGCGAAGTGACCCTTTCTCTGTTAGGTAGGAAGATGGACTTAAGGCAGGCAAGAGACTCCGAGGATTTCCCCACCAGGCCGCGGGTGTGTTGCGCCAAGTGGGCTGTGGTGCAGGATGGCCCCATGATGACAGTCATAAATACACACCCTTCCAGCGGCTTGAGGGGAGAATACCCAGCAATATCGATGTGAAGAAATCATCTGGCAGGATCACCCCGTCAAAAGGGAGAAATTGGTTATGTCATATAATAACAGCGAAGACATGTATATCTTCTTTTGGGACATAATCTCCCCGAAACATGCAGCCTTTTCCCACCAGCTTGATATTCTCAAGACCCGTAGATGACCTTTGACACAACACTTCCGTCAAAATTACCACCGCACAGAATAATAACACTTGTCTTCCCCTCCATATCCTTCACAACTTTGTTGAAGCCCGCAACAGCCAAAGCGGCAGAACCTTCGACAATCATGTTCTCATCGAAAGCAAGAGTCTTCAGGCCCGAAATAATATCCTCCTCGTCGCACTCGATAACGTGATCCACCACTGAGCTAGCAAGCGGAAGAGTGATGGTATCTTCGTCGATACCACCTGCTACCGCCTCGGCGAGGGTGGGCAGATGTTCCGTCTCAACTACTCGACCAGCACTCATGGATGCAGCCAATGCTTTTGAGTTGATGGCAGAAATGCCGTATACTTTCGTCTGTGGACTGAAAGCTTTGATGACAGACCCAATGCCACTGATTAGTCCACCACCACCCATCGAGACGAAGACACAGTCCACCTTTTCGCATTGCTCAAGAATCTCCAGTCCGATGGTACCCTGTCCAGCAACAATTTCGCGGTCGTTGTAGGGCGAAATGTATGTGTACGCCCCAGAAGAAGCGAGCTGTTGAGCATGCTGTTCAGCCAGACCTGTCTCAGCACCATGCAAGATGACATGAACGCCATAAGACTTGATCTTTTCCAACTTTGCAGGAACCACTGTCTCCGGGAGCACAACAGTAAGCTTCTTCTCCAAGGCCTGCGATGCCAACGCAGCACCGATCCCATGGTTTCCAGAAGATGCTGTTATTAATGGTCCTTGTTCGGTATGTGCTGACATCTTGGACATGGCACCCCGGAGCTTGAATGATCCTGTGAATTGAAAGTTCTCTGCTTTGAAGAGAACCTTTGCGCCATGGTTTTGTCCTGTCTTTCGAGCTGGGATGAGGGGTGTTTCGTAGATGTGGTGACGGATGCGGTTCTGGGCTTGCACGGCGAGAGCGGCGATTTCGTAGAAATTTGACATGATGGGGTTGCTAAAAAAAAGTGAGGATATGTTGAAGGTAGATAAATCGGGAGGTTGGATGGGGCGAGCTGGTGTTTTTAAACACTGAGGTTGGTGTGCCTTAATTAGGTAGGTACCTGCTGACAATTGGCTGGGCCCGAAGGGCGTGAATGTAGTTTTGAATGACACCCGTGCCTAGGTGTTGCGCTCGCATATTTGCATCCCTTTCTCCCCATTAATTGTTCCGTATCATATCCTTTGCGAGAGTATATATATGCTGCTCTCCTGTTTGTCAAATGTGTATAAGTCTGGGTTTATTGGATACGTCTGAGAGGAGGATGCCACGCTGAGAAGGCGACCAGTGCAATAGCTTGAAGTTATCTCCTGGAGTTCTAGCCTCTCAATTTCAAGATTACATCCCATATGTACTTTATCTCATTTCCATCTACCGCGGTTGCAAGTTTTCGGGTCATTCACACGCGTCCAGGCTCCTCCAGTGTGCCCTACCTATTACAATCGCAGGCACTTTCCAACCAGCTCTGATACTAACTCGATAGTTCCTTGGCTTTGAACTATGTCAAGTGCTCTTTCGTGTTTCTGTTATATCCTAATACTTGATTCAACTTTGCATTGTCTATCATCGCCGAGCAGAGCACAAGCACACCTCCCTTATCCCCGCCAAAGGCCCAACCTCGGTAGAGTAAGGAGGAGGGAAGCGCAAACTGGTCAGCCTGACTCATCAATAGGCACATTGGCTAAGTGACTCCGAGATTTTGTTCCATGTGTAAATTGCTAGACGTTTTGTTATTCCGATGAGCCAGGTCTCGGAGTCTCTTGCTTCATCAACACGGGTTGTCGGTTTCGGCTCTTATCAGATAATCCACTCTATACAGTCACACCAATAACGAGTTGACATGGTAAGCAATATTAGCAATCAGCCGCGAAGGATGCATATCTCTAGGAACAAAGGGGGCAGAGCAGAATGCCAGATTGGAGTTCGTCCATATGGCCTCGACACTAGAGTATCAGGGCAGGTTGGCTTCGCCATCTTGATATATTTACCCACTGCCCATTTCAATTGCACTCAATCTTCCAATATTCTTCATTAGTTTACTTGCAACCCCTCAAACTACTAACCATGTCCTTCCGAGAACCCGTCACTACCTCTGCCGCCTGCGCACCTCTCCCTCAATTCTCCCAAGCCGTCAAATACAATGGAATGGTGTATTGCAGCGGCACACTCGGCATTGACCCAGCAACAGATGAACTCGTCCCAGGAACTGTTACAGATCGCGCACGAATGGCCCTAAAGAATCTTCAAGCTATACTCGAGGCCGCTGGGAGTAGCATGGATCGCGTGGTCAAGGCAAACATCTTTCTGGCCAATATGAAGGATTTTGATGCTGTCAATGTTGCTTGGGATGAATTCTTCCCCAAAGACCCCAAGCCTGTAAGTTTAATCAGGGTTAAACAGCTCTTGGACCAAGTCAAAGCTGACTACCGCTTTCTTAAGTGTCGGACTTGTGTGGCTGTCCACCAACTTCCACTAGACACCGATGTTGAGATTGAAATGACGGCGAGCTATGGCTAGGGGGAACTGGGATTTCGGATGAGATCAGGTTTTACATCACGAAGCTATTACCACCGCGCAGCTTTTGGGCAGTGGATAAGTGGCTCTACAGCATTACAAAGGCCATAAAGATCGAAATCTGGTAGGGGTTTAGTCATGAAAAACAGCAATAGGTCTGAATCCATTAACAGTATTTTGTAGTCGGACACTCTAAAAATACCACTTGAGTTCTATTTCTCGTTTGTGTCCTTCAAGTGCGGCCTCAAATCTCTGGCTCCGTCCATGCAGCAAAGCCAGTCAGAACAGGGCTAACTTAGTGTCGGCTAGCATCCAGTATGGACTCACGATATTAGGGCCGTGTTAGCTATTTTCTAGCTGCAGAATTGGGCGAGTGCATGCCGCTTCTCCGAGCCGAACAGAGCCATCGACTCAGAAGGCGGAGGCAACAACAAGCTGATGGCAGAACGAAAAATTGATGGAGTGCTACAGAATGCCCTTTAACACAGAACACCCTCCCAGTAGCTAATCTCTTACTGATTGGGCAAGGAGTCGCCTTCGACAGTTTGTCGTGACTATCGAATTGGGTCCGTTCCCAAAGAACGATTACTTCAGTACCTGTCTAGTTGGACTCACAGCGGGGTTATTCCCGTTTTTTTTTACGTGCGAATATGACAACGTATCCCATTCTTCCTATAGTTCTCGGCATTCTCATTTTCAGCTGTCATTCTTAGACGGGCTCTCCTTTGAGCCGAGGCCCGAAACCTAAGTCTCTAGAATAACCTCATTGCAACCCAAGCCCACCTCTTCTCAGGAGCGGCCCGAATTATATGTAGCAGGGGATCTAAGGGCCGATTTCTAGTATAGTTACTCCGCCGGGGGACATAAAACAAAAGACTCACAGAGGGGGGAGCACACCCAATTCAGTCTCGTGTTTTTTTGTCAACCGCTAGTTACTCAAAGAGTTATTTAATAGGATCGGCGGAACCCACAGCTTTCAACGCCGAGGAGGGTTCCCCAGAGAGTTCCCCAGACATAGGATCGAGCCAATAACATCCTAACATATTGTGCCAAGCATTACTTAGCCTGCCGCGACATGTTTTTCTTTCTAGTTTGTGCTAGTTGTGCCCCCTGTTGATATTCTTGGCTCTCTCGACACTCTCACTCTTTGACTACTGCCGATCCCGGCTCCTGCACAGAGAGAATTCTCGTCGGACCGGCATTGAACCAATAACACACCTACACCTGGGTATGTAACCACGCTGAGGCAGTTCCACCGAGCTCATATTAACATCACATGATTTAACGCGCTTGACCATCGGGCCGATGATGGATACAGGGACACACAGTTGATGTCGGTCAACCACGAACATTTGCACCCCTGTAACACACATCGTCATTAGGTGGGCAATCTAACTCGAAACTATTAGACTACCCCGCAGTAAGCACCAATCATTCCATCATCTGGGGTCTCGGCCGTTTTTCAAGCGAATCGGGGGCCCTTGAGCGAATTCAACCCCAGACGTTGAAAGGCTAAACCAGATTGGCTCGCATCGTGAATGACAGGGGGCTCGTGACATTTTAACTCTGACGACTTTATTGAAGACATGAGATCCGAGTATTTAGATTCTCATGATTCCATTTCCCAAGTGCAAGACAGAACATTTCGTCTTCAGCAATCACCACTTTTTCAAGATGAAGCCCTTCTATGCGTTGGCTGCTTTTTTTGCCAGTATCTGCCCAGCAGCCCTTGCAGCAGATGCCAACGCTTGGAAATCTCGAAACATCTACTTTGTTCTCACCGATCGTGTCGCTCGCAACTCCGGTGACAATGGAGGTGCATGCTCAGACCTAGGCTCCTACTGCGGTGGAACATTCAAAGGCCTGGAGTCTAAGCTTGACTACATCAAGGGCATGGGCTTTGATGCCATTTGGATTACCCCCGTTGTCTCTAGTAAGCCTACACGAACGAATATAGTCATTTCAATTAATAACCGGGTTCTTAGATACTCCAAATGGATACCATGGATACTGGGCCGACGACTTGTATGCCATCAACTCCAACTATGGGTCGTCTGATGACTTGAAGAGCCTAGTTAACACGGCACACTCAAAGGTGACAAGCCCGGGCACTCTGACAACCTGGATACTGACATACCTAGGGAGTCTATGTCATGGTCGACGTGGTTGCCAACCACATGGGCCCAAACATTGGAGGCCACAAGCCCTCACCTCTGAACTCGCAAAGCTCGTACCACACTGGGTGCGAGATCAACTACTCCGACCAAAAGAGCATCGAGGTCTGCAGCATCGCTGGTCTCCCTGACATCAAGACGGAGAATTCTGAGATCCGCACTCTTTACCAGAACTGGATCAAGTGGTTGGTGAATGAGTACAAGTTCGATGGTATCCGGATCGACACTGTCAAACACGTCGAAAAGGACTTTTGGCCTCCCTTCCAATCAGCTGCCGGAGTATACTCCATCGGAGAGGTCTTTGATGGCAACCCAAACTATCTAGCCGGCTACGCCAGTGTCATGCCCGGTCTTCTCAACTACGCCATCTACTATCCCATGAACAGATTCTACCAGCAGGATCAAACATCGTCTCAGGAGTTGGTCAACATGCACGACGAAATCAGCTCCAAATTCTCCGACCCTACTGTTCTGGGTAACTTTTTGGATAATCACGACAATGCTCGATGGCTGAACCGAAAGAATGACCGTTCCCTTCTGAAGAATGCCCTTGCTCACGTCATTCTTGCCAGAGGTATTCCCATCGTCTACTACGGAACCGAACAAGGTTATGCGGGAGGAAATGATCCAGCGAACCGAGAGGATCTCTGGCGAAGTGGATTCAACACCAACGCAGACTTGTACCAAGCCATCTCCCGTCTCTCCAATGCACGAACAAAGGCCGGAGGTCTTGGCGGGAACGATCACAAGCATTTGTTTGTCGAAAACAACGTCTACGCATGGAGCCGTGCTAACGGTAACCTCGTCGTTCTCACCACCAACCGGGGCCAGGGTTGGTCGGGACAGTATTGCTTTTACACACAAGTGTCAAACAAGTCTTGGAACAATGTTTTTGGACAAGGTTCTTATACGTCAGACGGTAATGGACGGGTTTGTGTCAATGTCACTAACGGCGAGCCTGTTGTTTTACTTGCGAGCTAGGTGGCTGATGACTTATGATGTGTGATGTCTGAGGCAGTTCATGTCAATACTTGTTTCATTTCGGATTCAATCATTTCAAGGATGTTCAGTGTTTATAGTTCTTAGCTAGCTTAGCTGTACATAACCAGATCAGTCGTTACCTGAAATTTCGGAAAGTGAACAAAATGAGAGGAAAATGTGAATACAAGGCAAGGTTGATAAGTGCATCACGGCTCTCCACAGATGTTGAACAACAGGGCGGGAGCAAGACAACCCACGGGCCGCATCGGGGAAGTGCAAGCATTGTATAGCGGATCCGAGGTCTGATCCATATCGGGGGTATCGCTAGCTTTCTCTTGTAATGAAGATGATGGTGTGCATAAAAAGGTCCTGTGGGCGAATGGCTTCAAGGCTTCAAGGTGAGCGTCAGAATTGAGTGAAGATGAAGCCACAGAAGGGCAACTGCCTGAGCCACACCTGTCTTCCTCCCAGGCGGAGTAGGGGCAAGGCGAGGTTATGCTTTTAGTGATGGGCATGTCGGGAAAGCTTCGGATATCCAAGCGGGCCTAGGTACGTACACATCTTTCACCGAGACGCAGGTGTGTAAAACACTGAAGAAGCACGGATTGGAACCAATTTCACAGTTCAGCTACGAGAAGGGTGCTGGGTTCAGAAATTTCAATCACTCTTTGTAGCGAGCGGATTTGAGTTTAGTTGGTCTTAAGATGCTATGGATTCGAGCTGCCTGTTAGGATCTCGGCTGCTGGTCCGGATACCCTAGATAAAAAGATGGCATTGGATGCAAAGATAGTAGAACAACAGGATGCTACCAGCCTCCAAGAATAGCAGATCATAGATTATGGGTCAGAATTAGAGATGTCGTTGCTTGAGGGGTGGTTTTAGGTGCACAAATGACCCCTCCGTCAAGTAGACATTTTCACTCCTATCTCACTGGCGACGTCTATCATGAGTCGACATATAGTTCAAATGTGACTCTCATTGTCTAAACTTCACCTTAGATAATAAAAGCCCACAGGAGATTCCTTATGCTAATGAAGGAGATAAGTTTCCCATATTAGATTCGCTACGACGAACCTAGAAATCAGGATGTGAGCTGGACTACTCCCAGAAAAAGTTCTCATTCAAACTATCTGTATAGAGCAAAGCACTTTATTTACATAGTATAGAGTCCACGGTTATTGGGTTGAGAGAAGGCATGCTTGATCTCCGGTTGCTTGGAATTGTCAACTGCACTCACTCTCGCCCGATGCCGTCCAAGGCAAAATTTGTATCGCGTGGCCGAGTTGACACCTTTTATTGCAAAATCTTCACCTACTATTCTATAGTATCTTCGAAAATGCATCCACTACTCCTAGAAAGTCACTAGAAGTAAGAGAATATATTATCAATGACTGTTCGTGGATTACCGTTGTGCCTCGGGTCACATTCCGTAGTCACGAGCGCCACTTTCAAACGCGGTGTAGCCACAGTGAGGGTCACACGTGAGCATCCCCTGTGGTCAAAAGCAATGCATTGATAGATTTGTCCATATTCTCATATGAAGAAGGGTTCAGATTGTTGGTACCGCGTGCATGGATCCGCCTGTCAATTTGATCGCGGCCTGCACCAGCCTGAACCACATATGCTGAGCGCCGGCATTGGAATCTAGCCTTTTTCTACGCGTATCACTCATTTCATTTTATCTTAGGGACCGGAAAGAAGTGCATGCAACATATTAGATCTAATTGAACCTGATATTGACGCCTTGCGGCAACTATTTGTACCTGGTCAAGTGCAAGATACCCGCAAGACCCATCCAATTGCTCGAATCATAGCGCCCGTATCAGACGACATCTCGAATTTGAGGCTCAACCATGAACCGGCAGTCCAAGCTTGATCGCATCAACTCGGCAAATCAACATTGATGGGTGGAGCAACCGGCTTCTCTGCCGATGACCAGACGCCGAAAGACCAGATGACCGGTGGGGTCCGTCCGGGGCAGTGCCGGCCGCATCTGGGCGATAAAGGAACCGGAAACTAAGCGCCGGCAGCTGCAGGGACATGAAATCAAAGAACACTTGCTAGACGTGCTTTAAGGCCAAAGTTGGAGATCCAATCTTGCGATGTAAAGGGAGCTGCTCTCACATTGAGATAACTCGGAACTTCCAAGACTTCTTTTCACCGCCAAAAACCTCTCGGTTTCCTCTCCGCGCCTCGGCTATCGCGCTTGCTTGTATCTTATCCGATCCGGGGTAGTAAGAGGCTGGGAAAGTGGCGAAAGAAGCGGGGGAGGGCGTGGAGTCGGGATTCTTCTCGACTTGGAATCGTCGGCTACGCTAACTAACTTGACAAGCAAGTGAGGGGGAAAGCAAACGCATGCAACTTTACTAGGCCCTGTCCAACCAGCGGTGGCGGAACTAACCATGATGGCGGACGATATCGGCTGGCATCCCGAGAGCCAATGCTATCTCTTCATGACCAGGAAAAAAAGGTTCGGAAACTAATGATGACAAGAACATAAATCCCCTCGTTGGCCCTCTCTCTTGCTGTTGTTCAATATCCTTTTTTTACACTATCACAGAACATCATGGCTGATACATCACGACCCGTTTTGATCCTCGGCGGAGGCTGCTTTGGCCTAGCGACCGCATACCACCTGGCTCAGAATGGTTACTCAGACATTACCGTCTTGGAAAAGGACCACGAGGTCCCAAGTCGCTTCTCAGCAGCCAACGATCTCAACAAGGTGATCCGAGCCGAATATGCCGATCCCTTCTACACCGAGCTGGCTCTGGTAAGTTTTTTTTTCTGCATTGAATTGAACCATGCACATACTTTTTACTGATGCATTTTTTGAGTAGGAAGCCATTCGGAAATGGCAGACTGATCCATTGTACAAACCGCATTACCACGAGACGGGTTTCCTCAATGTCGGATCCAACAATGCGCCCGACCAGACAAAACGAGTCCTCGAGAGTTATTACGCATCTGTTCGGGATAATGCCGCCTTTAATGGCAAGGTTCAGCGCGTAAATGGAAATGCCGACATTAAGAAGCTGGTTCCTGCATTCCATCATGTGCAGCGATGGGCTGGATACCACAATAAGCTAGCTGGGTACGGTCACTCTGCCAACGCTTTGAGTGCAGTGTATGCCGAGTGCGTCAAGCTAGGTGTTAAGTTCCAGCTTGGTAGCCAGAAGGGAGAAGTTGAGTCTCTACTCTACGCATCAAGCCGGAATGGCACCAAATGTGTTGGCGCAAAGACCCGAGAAGGTCGAATCTATCTTGCCGACAAGACCATCGTGGCATTGGGCGCCGATGCCTCCAACCTCATTCCCCGCATGGGCAAGCAAATGACAGGTCGATGCTGGGGTGTCGCACATATCCAGCTGACACCTGAAGAGGCTGACGCTTTGAGAGGCATCCCCGTCACCAACGTCCGGGATCTTGCCTTCTTCTTTGAGCCTGACAAGGCGACCAACAAGCTCAAGTTCTGCCACATGGGAGGAGCTTACACCAACTACGCCTGGTCTCAAGACGGTCTCTCAATCCCTTACTCCGAGCTCTCCGAATCTCAATTCATCCCTGAAGAAGATGAGATTCACATCCGAAAACTCCTAAGAGAGGTGTTCCCCCACCTAGCAAACCGCCCACTGATCGACAGACACCTATGCTGGTTCGCCGACACAGATGACTCGGACTACATCATCGACTTTGTTCCCGGAACCGACTCCTCACTGGTTGTCCTTTCTGGTGACTCTGGACATGGTTTCAAGATGCTTCCCATATTTGGACAGTGGGTGCAGAAGCTTTTGGTTGAGGGGAAGCAGTCAGAGCCCAAGTGGCAGTGGAAGACGTCGAAGCCTAAGGAGACGGCTGCTTGGCGTAGTAGTGGGAGTCAGGAGCTTGCGAGCGTTGCTCGTGCCAAGTTGTAATTTCATGTTTTGGTAATGTGTACTACTTAGATTAGATTGAGAGCCATTGAACATTCATGCACCCGCCTTCCTAGGGAAACCTAAGTCTTTTGTTCTCTGACAGATATGTTTCCACATGAAGGGTCGTTTAATCTATCCTTTGGGCCTACGCGCCAACCGAGTCCCGCCAATGCTGAAACTTGATGATGATCTCCCAGAGCTCTGAAAGATATTTGCCGTATAGGTTCGTTGAATACTCTTGCACTTTATAGTTCGATATTTCGTAACCAGATTCAATTATTCACCCAATCAGTTTCTTGGTTGTTCAATACTCTCGAAGGATGCATTAGATGCAGACCTGCGGTAGTTGGATAAAGGTAATCTCCAGTCCGTGTTTGGAACGCTTATGTATAATTTCCTTCCGGCATCGTTGGCCAGTCTTGCATAGCCATTTTCAACAAGAACCTCGACTCCATAGCCTACTCCTCTGGGTATCGTAGGATTGATGGTTTTCCTGAGCCGATCTACGAAGATGGCCAGGTTTGATCGTAATGTAGTCTATTATGCCCCGACTATCGCAAGGCGCGCGAGCTAGCTAGCTGACCAGACTCTTAACACGACTGGAAGCTGTTATCACTGTTAATCATGGTCGCATATAATACATACGGCCTGTATTTCATCGCCTGCTAGTTTAGTCCAAAATTGAACGGTCTGCGAACTTACAAACATAGGAAGGCAGAGGCGGTTAAGGACCAAGTCTGTCCTTGATACCTCTTGAATCCGAGGCAGCTTGCTAACACTGCAGAGGAACAGAATATCGAGGCGAGCAAGACTGTTTCGAAGCAATGGAAGATACCTTAGAGCCCTTGGGGTAGCATCTCGCCATATCTCCGACAGAGTAAGACAATGGTACATACATCGGCTCCCACATAGATACTTGGTCATATTTGCTGGCCGGCCCGGGACTCAAGTGCCCAAGTATCACAGTCACTTCTCAAAAATCGCATTACAAATCGACACTCTCCCAATCGCAAGCCATATAACGACACCTCTTACAAATCTTAGGCTGCACACCATCTTGTGTTTCTATAGAGGGGTAGGCAAGCCTATCCCATTGTAGTCAAGATCACTTCATGGCGCCATTTTCGGTGAAAAACACTGGCTGGATGTCAATGTTGCAATGAGTTTTGCATATCGCATCGGAATGCGATGACCAATTAGATGTCGTGCAAACTGGGTTGGTCATCGTGTGCCATTATGGCGAGATGACCTTAATTGGGAAACCCGGGGAACGATGCGACAATGGGTATACCATAAATAAGCGTGAGCTTGGACATCTTGGATGACGATCAAACAAATCTTCAAGTCTCTTCAAGTGTCACTCAAACCAACTATCACACCATGGTCCCTGCCCCAATCGACCCCAGCATCAAAGATGTTGCCGAGCCCATCAAGGACTCTCTCAAGCTACCCGCGCCAGCTAGAGAGAGACTTGAAAAAGCAGGCATAGACCTTTCCAAGGGCTACCCTTACCGTCCCTCGCGTCCGCTATACCTGCAAGACGTGTACAAGATTCGTGATCAGCCTCGTGATTATGTCGACGCAGGAACTAGGGCAGACAAGTCCAAGAAGAACCTTTTCTCTGCTGCGACAAAGGTTACTGACTTGACTGCTCACATTGGGACTGAGATTGAGGGCTTGCAGCTTAAGGATCTTACGAATGAGCAGCGTGATGAACTTGCTTTGCTGATTGCTGAGCGAAGCGTTGTCTTTTTCAGAGATCAAGATCTTAGTCCTCAGCAGCAGAAGGAGCTTGGCGAGTGGTATGGAGAAGTCGAGGTTCATGTGAGTATTTGGAAGCCAATGTTGAGATCGTTCTGTTGCAAGCGATCTGACATTTCATTCTAGCCTCAAGTTGCTCAAGTTCCTGGCCTTCCAGGCGTTTCCATCATCTGGCCTGACCTTCAAGCAACGGAACGACCTGCGACCTTTCGCCAGCCTGGAGGTGCATCAAGATGGCACACAGATCTAGTCCACGAACGTCAACCTGCTGGAATCACCCATCTTCACAATGACACGGTTCCTAGTATTGGGGGTGACACTCTGTAAGTTTCATTCAACATCTATTGAATGACCAAATACTGACAAATAGAAAGTTGGGCTAGCGGATATGCTGCCTATGAGAAGCTATCACCAGAGTTCCGCAAGATCATTGACGGAAGGTCTGCTGTTTATCGGTCCGCACACCCGTATCTGGACCGAGATGACCCTGAGGCTGGGCCGAAGTACATTGAACGTATTCACCCACTCGTTCGAGTCCATCCTGCAACTGGCTGGAAGGCCCTTTGGGTCAACCGAGCCATGACAGACAGGATTGTTGGACTTGACAAGGCAGAGAGTGATGTTATTCTCGGATATCTGTACGATGTATACGAGAAGAACATTGACATTCAGCTGCGCTGGAAGTGGACACCTCGAACTTCTGTTCTCTGGGACAACCGGTATGTAACTTGATCCAACCTGTGGAGGCCAAGACTCTGACGTTTGCAGTATTACCATTCACAACGCTAGCTGGGATTACAGTGGTAAGGAGCCTCGGCATGGAACTAGAGTTACATCGTTGGCCGAGAAGCCTTACTTTGATGCCTCGGCTCCGACACGACGAGAGGCTTTGGGGTTGCTTGGAGAGAGTGAGAAGGAGGAACTCGAGGCCTCCAAGTAGTCTCCGTACTGATACATAGTAAAGAAAGTTGATTGAAGAACTGCATGGTTTTGTGAATGTCTATGTGCCATAGAAGCGCTCGAAAGCTAGTGTAAGCTTTGCTCAAGGCGATGATGCGCCAGTCCCCTGAGTTGTTAGAATGCCCCTACGAAGTACGACAACGATGGCAAACTTTACGCCGACTCTCAAGTAACGACTTCAGACTACAAATGGCGTCAACGGAGAGGTGAGCTCCTGGTGCTGTTCATCTCGTTACTGAGATGTCGGCCATTGATGCCGTATATCCAGAACAGTCCAACTTGGTTCAGATCCTTGCATGTTGACTGATTGAACACCGAGAGATCTATCCCGACGAAACAAAGCCCGTCATCCCCTCAGCGAGATCGAGGATGTTTTAAGATGGCCCCGGTTGGAAACGGGAGATTTTACGATTCAGGAACGTGAATATGCGCAAATAGATTATTTATACTATTCTAACATTGTAGGAAATAGAATCCTTCCCCCTTTGTAGCCCAGTCACTCATCGCGAGTACTGAACCGTAAAAGTCTGTGTCTGTAAAATCGCCCTCTCACTATGATCATCCCTTAACCCTTCAGTACTCGCATTACCAACAACAACCGTCCCACCATTTTTATTATCATCATCAGAGAATCTCTCAAGCTCAGTGGCATTGTCCTCAGGAAACTGCGCATAGTTACTGCGTCCTTTACGCACTCTGCTCAATGTGTTGCTCTGTTGATGCTGACCGTAGGATGTTGTGCCGTAACGGGATCCTCCTGATGATCCTACTATACGAGGCATGAAGTGTTTGAAGAACTTGCGTAGGGTTGGCATAGAGCCGCATATGACGAAGAGATTGGCTTCGATGAATCTATGGCTGTTAGCATCATCGTGTAGGTCAAGGGTTAAGGGTGACGTACGTCCATATGTTGGCGGGTGCAGAGTCCCAGGAGACATCTGTGCTGGCTAGCACCACGGGTAGATATACCAGCCTGGTCACTGATGTAGCAACAGTCCTAAAAGAATTAGAAAAGATCTTGAGGATTCTGAAATCACTTACAAGGATCCGATGGCAAAGACGACGATGGCCCCAAACTTTTGAATCTTGGGCATATGCAAGTTATACACCATAGGAATCGGCAACACGAATAATATCACATCAGTGACAATATTCGACACAGCTGTAGCCATGTATAAAATAGCCGCATCAGTGCATGAACCGCCCTCAACCTTAAAGTCAAAGGCCTTGCGGGGAGGATTGCAAAGGAACCACATCATGAAAGTAATAATGACGGTGTAGGCTGTGACGATGCCAATGGTAAACCAGACTGCTATCCGGAACCATCTTTGGGGAGAGAGGTGGAGGTAGAAGGAGAGGAGAGATAGTTTGATAAAGCCGTTGCAGAGTTGGTAGATTGGTCCGCAGAGATAACTTATCTGGGCTTGTTGTTAGGTCTTGGCTGGAGATCAAGGTATGTAAGAAGGGTCACCAACCAGGGAATAACGTTGGAAATCTGCTAGGCTCATCTCCCAGCTGTGAGCACACATACCACCTTCGGCAATGGAAGCTATGAAGGTGGGGTTAGGCGAGTAAAGTGGTTGAGGAAGTCGGGGGATATACCGATGAGCAAAGCTTGGGTCAAGACTGAGCACAACTGTCAGGAGTCAGAAACAGAGTCCGTTTAGATATGGCCATCGAGGAGTATGTTACCCATCCGAGAAACATGAATCCTAATATCAGGTAAGCAACCTCTACTCCATATCACTCCACAGTCTAATGTAGCTTACCATCATCAATCTGCAACCCCTTAGACAAAAACACCTTGGTATAATATCTCTGCAACAGAGCAATCAAGGCCAGTGGGGCACCAAGTCCAAAGATCAAATAATGCTCCAACTTCTTCTGCTGCTTGGGATTATCAAAGTCCAAAGGTCCATAGTCAGCAGGCGGCAGACGAAAAACCTCTGTGCCGTTGATAGTAGGAAAAGTCGTCATATTTTCGGCATGACGGGAATAAACGAAGAGGATGCAATGGGAACAAAGTCGATCTTGGGGAGGGATGCAAGAAGTCCTAGGTTAAAGATGGGAATGATCTCCTGAACACTTTGAGCTTTCTGGTCATAGCTTTTACAGCCGCAGTGTGTGCAAATATTAGCGTGAAACGCCGGTCGTTGACGATTAAAAGGAACGAGAAGCCTTTCCTGTAGGATAACTACCCCCCGTCTCCAAGTTCGTGGCTTGCATCGCCAAGACCACAATCATTGGCTTGGAACGGCGGCCAGCTTTCCGGGAAACCGGGATATTCCACACACCGGCCGCGCATACTAGGCCATCCCTTCGAGGGAAAGGATTGGCATTTCTTGGAGATTGGTGGCTTGTCTGTTCTGACTAAAAATCCTTCATGCAGAGCTGAAAAAGTTGGTGTCCTGTAGCCCTTGTTAGAAGGGGGTGAAACTTTTGCTAGTATGCCTTGGCGGGCTGAACTGACAGCCTGAATCAAGTCAGAAGAAAGAAAAGCAAATTGGAACATTTAGTAGAATCTTCTCTCGCAGCCAGTTATTGACATACAAATGTCAGCAATTAATATCATCGACTGTGTGGAAACTCATCTCGATAAACAATATGACAGCTGACTAGCTAATCCAACCTTTCCCCGGATCACCAGCGCCAAGTGCGGAGTCTAGTTAAATAATACCCTGGTCTAGCACCCACTGATCTCCCAAACCCCCTCAAGGTCTGAGCGGACAAAGATCTCACGTTGACTAGTCCGTGCTGTGCATGGATTGAATTTCTCGCAAGTCTTGCCCATCCTTGGTTGCATCCGTAATCATGCCCTGTAACACGGGATGCTTTGCTTCATTCGGATCTTTGTCAGATGTTATTAGGGGTCTGATGTTCCTGCTCTTCCGGTTGATCTTTTCTCTATCAGACTCTTCGAACAATCGTTTGCTTCTTCTGCATCTCATCTATTCTCGCAATGAAAATCTCCCTTGCCAGCATCGCCCTGTTGAGCGTAGGCGCATCAGCCACAGCCACACACGATTCATTTCCATGCGTAAGTTTTCTGCGCCGCCTGAAAGCCACCCGCTGACATAAACAATACAGTGCTCTGCCCTCGCCGCCGTCCCCCAACTCAAAGGAAAGATTTATGTTCCCGGGAGCAACGCATACGATGCCCGCTTGAAGACGTACTATTCAGCCAACGCTGCCCTAGAACCTTGGTGCATGGTTCTTCCCGAGTCTACACAGGATGTTTCCAAAATAGCCAAGGTTATTTCTGAGAAGAAATGTCCGTTTGGTATACGTAGTGGTGCACACTCTGCATGGAAGGGTTCCAATGGTGTTGAGAACGGCATCACCATCGATTTCAGTATGGCGTCTGCGTCCTACTCCCCTTCATCATAACTAACTGTGCGGAGGCTACATGAACACTACGACATACGACTCGAAAAAGAAGATTGCGTCAATTCAGCCTGGCTCCAACTGGGGTCGTGTTTACGAGGCGCTCAACGAATATGGCGTCGCGGCTGTTGGCGGCCGTGCTTCTGTCGTTGGTGTTGGCGGTTTCACTACTGGAGGAGGAGTAAGTGCCCATTCACAACCACCCCATCACCCTTTGACATTGACCAATCTCTAACCGTTCTCTAGTACTCATTCCATTCAAACGCCCGTGGTTTCGCTTGCGACGTTGTCGCCAACTTTGAAGTCGTCCTCGCTGACGGTCGCATCATCAACGCCAACAAAAACCAACATCCAGACCTGTGGAAAGCCCTTAAAGGTGGCTCTGGAAACTTGGGCTTCGTAACCCGAGTAGATCAATGCAAGTTCAATTCCACTGTTGTCTCTCCTGAAGCTAACCAGAAACGTTTTTTCGAACAGACGTTGTTGACTCAAACAAGCTTTGGGGTGGCTTTGTTAGCTTCGACCTGTCGCAACGCGATCGCGTATTCGAGTCATACATCGACTTTGCCGAAAACATGCATCTTGATGCTGCCTCTCAGCTTATTGTTTCGGTTCAGTATAACGGAAAGGAGCGCATTCTCATTTCCGTCGTCTCCAACTCTGACGCCATTCCTACTGCTCCGGCTTTTGACCACTTTCTCTCTCTCCCTAATGTTTCCAATACCCTTACCACTGGCAAGATTGCGGACCTTGTTCCTCAGTTTACGGGTCCTACGCCCTTGGGTCTTTTGTACGTTCTTGTATGATTACCTTGTCGACGATTACTGACCTGGTTTTAGTGCTAACTGGATGACTGGCATGACTACGAATGATATTCGGGTCATGAAATTTGTCGATGAGAAACATGCCGAATACGTCGAAAAGATGAAGTTGGCAGCCCCCGGCTCCGACTTCAGCGTTCTCGTTCAATTCCAACCATTCACAGAGTCCATGGTAGCCCACTCCCGCAAGACTGGTGGCAATGTTCTCGGTCTAGACGATGTCGTCGCTGATGGTCCTGCCCTCAACTGGCTCATTGCCGTCACTGTGGACACGGCTGAGAACCAGAAAAAGATTGCCCCTCTTACATTGGAGTACCGGGATGCCATTAACAAGTATGCCACTAGTATTGGCGCGAACAAGAACTGGGAGTATCTCAACTATGCTTTGGGTGACCAGGACCCTATCAAGCATTATGGATCCGAGTCTGTCCGATATCTTCAGGCTACTTCTAAGAAGTATGATCCCCAACAAGTGTTCCAAAAGCTGAGATCCTCTGGGTTCAAGATTCCCAGCAGAGGTTGAGTTGCGTGCAACGAGAGTGGTTCTCATCTTGGAAGATTCGTGCATATATATTAAACACCTTCTATAAACAGACTAGACCATCTTCACACAGGGATATTTCTTTGACTCACAATCACCCAACACATCTCCAACATGCCCTGGTCCCTGTCCAATGGTGACTACACACTGGCTATCCTTCCCAACCGAATCCTACTCGCTTAGCTTATCTCAAGTCAACCTGGTCGGCGACCGTGAATGAAATAATTCCGTTCGCTGCCGATATCTCCGCACTAGCTCCGCGAGATCTACATTCCGTGATTTAGCCTGAACGGTGCGTTACTGATGCCTATTTATTGCGGGGTTATCAATCTTATCTGATCTTCTTCTTCCTTTCTTTCTTCAACTCCAAGATGACTTCCAGAACCAAGACCACCTCAAACAACCACGTCCCGGCCGGGACTGAGCTGACTACCATGTCTGCTGTTCAGCCAGATCCTTATCTCGTTGCTTTTGACGATCAGGATAGCGAGAACCCCAAGAACTGGCCAGAAAAGCGCAAGTGGACTGTAACTCATGTCCTTTCGATGACTGGTTTCAATCGAATCCTCGTGTCAACTGTCATGGCCCCTGCACTGTCCCTGATTGCAGCCGACTTGGACATGAATTCGACTGAGGCCGTCATGGCTCTGAGCATCTACTTGCTGGCAACTGCTTTTGGTCCTCTTGTCATTGGACCCCTGTCAGAAGTCTACGGTCGTCAAGTGATCTTACACGCCTCCAACATATGGTTCTTGATTTGGAACATCGCTTGTGGCTTTGCAAGCACCAAAGAACTACTCATTGCTGCCCGGTTCTTAGCTGGCTTTGGAGCCAGTGCTATTTACGCCCTTGGAGGCGGAGTTCTGGGGGATATATGGCGTCCGAAAGAGCGTGGAACATCTCTTGGATGGTTTCTTCTGGTTCCCCTGCTGGGAGCCGCAGTGGGTAAGTCTCCTGAACTTCACGCCCAGCAAACTCTAGCTAATTCTACTCACAGGCCCAATCGTTGGTGGTTTCATGACCAACCGTGTCTCTTGGAGATGGATGTTCTATTCAACATCCATCTTCCAATTCGTCATGGTTATCATTTCACTAACCAGCTTCCGCGAGACATTTGCCCCAGCAATTCTTAAAAAACGAGCAAAGAAGCTGCGCAAAGAAACTGGAGCCCCATACTACACACAAGAAGAGCGACACCAAAGTCAATCGAACATCGCCGTTATCCTTGGTCAAGCTTTGAGCCGCCCGTTACGACTTCTTGCCTTTCACCCAATCATTCAAGTGTCATCCATCATCTCCGCCATCAGCTACGGATTACTATACATTGTTCTTTCGAGTTTTGCTGATCTTTGGATCCATCATTACAATCAATCCGTGGAGATCAGTGGCCTTCACTACATTTCTTGCATGCTTGGGGAACTCGCTGGGTCACAGCTTGCTGGGCCTTTGATGGATTACATGTTCCGCAGAATGGAACACCGTACAGATGGACACCCTGTCCCTGAACATCGAATCCCACTCATACTACCCGGTGCTGTCCTGGCTCCCTTTGGCTTCATCATCTATGGATGGTGCGCTCAGTACAAGGTTCATTGGGCTTGGGTCGATGTTGGCATGTTTTTGACAACCTTTGGCATGCAGATTGCAGGTATGCCCATGCAGGCATATACTATGGATGCTTATCCAGATCATACATCCAGCGCCATGGCGGCAACACAGTTTCTCAGAAGCTTGACTGCATTCTTGTTCCCTTTGTTTACGCCAAAGATGTACTCGGTGTTGGGTTACGGATGGGGAAACAACACCATGGCTTTTGCGAGACTGTTCTTTGGAGTTCCAGCACCGCTCCTCATGTGGAGGTATGGGGCGAGGTTGCGGGCAAGGGCAACGTCGAGCTTTTAGGTGCTAACAGCATTTAACGTCAGCTGGCTCTTGCATATAAGAGAATGAGGTTATAGTGCAGTTCCCTGCATCCAATTTTGGACCTCGACATTGTGTTAAGATATACTTCATTGCTCTCAGCCTTGGGGTTCACTTCGGAACACAGAAATCCTAGTGTTGGCCGGGTATCCAAATGTCAGTCATCTTTGCAGCATTTGCATCTTGGGCCCTCTTCCACTCGAACTGCTATCGAGGTTTCATCTCACCATTAAAGATTGACTTTGGGCCACACGTTGAATAAACGTCAAGTTATCTATGAAACCCGGCAGTGAATACTTTCTTAGATATTAGATAGTGACTTCTTTGAGATAAATGTCTTTTGGGGATTGTCTGTCTATTGAGTGGTGAATCAAATAGCTTGGCTTTTGCATCAAGCTGTACCTAACGCCCTAATATTTCAGCCATACTTCATCCTCTTCTACCATTTATTCGCCTCTAGCCCTCGCCGCTTCCATCTGCTCTCTCTCTTCAACAGTCAAATCACTCTTAGCCGTTCCAACATTAATAAACGACAACATCAACAGCGCCACTCCCGATATTCCAACACCAAACCATAATCCAACCTGGTAGCTCTCCCGTAGAGTGGGACGTGATGTCTGTCCAACAGCCACATCTGCAAACCCGAGGAAGAAGCTGATTCCCAGGAATAGTGTGCTGTTAATCAGTGCTCCTGCAAGTCCTTGGCGTCGTGCGGGTAGATTTGTCGTGATGAAGACGTTGCTGACGGTAAATGTGATGTCTATGCCAACTGTGGACGCGACCATAGCTGGTAGAACCCAAGCCCAATAGTTTGGGTTTTCTGGCATGAGAGCGAAAAGGAGGCAGCAAACAACGTAACCCACTCCAGAGACTATCAGTAGGATACGGCCCGGAAGTCGATGAAGAACCAGGCCTCCCACTGTGGCAAGGAGAAGGCCACCGACAATCATCGGAACGTACCATAGAGCTGTCAACAGAGGAGATACCTCAAGGACAAGTTCAATGTAAAAGCTGCTATATAGCAAGAAAACGCCAAAGCTGCCATAAGCAAAGAAAAGAGCCACGACAAGAGTTGTCATATATGGTGGTGAGAAGAGATCAGCTGGGACAAGAGGGTTTGTAACAACCCAACCTTCGAGGTATACGGCCGCAGCGAGGATTAATACGCCAATGATAATGGTGGCAATGATTTGAGGACTTGCCCAACCCTTGGGTGCCTGAGAGCTATCGGTGATGGCGTATACCAGAAGGATGAGACCCGGGACGATGGTTGCCACTCCCCACCAGTCCATTCCGAGGCCGTCGGGGGGTTGTCTTGTAAAGTCATTCGGGATAGAGAAGAAGCCGGCGGCGAATATGACAACAAGGATGATTGCACCAATCCAAAAGTACCATTTCCAGGACAAATATTCGCCAGAGATACCTCCAATCAGGATACCGATGAAGAACCCAAGCGGTGCAAAAGCACCATAGATGGCAAAAACGAAATTCTTCCTTGGCCCTGGTCGGTACGTCTTGCCAAGCAACGTAATACCAGCAGGTAAAAACGCCGCTGCTCCTATCCCCTGCAAAGCACGGCAGATAATGAGCATGATATAGTTGTGACTGAAGCCTGCGACCAGACACCAGATCGACATCCATGCAAGTCCGGCGATGAAAATGATGTAGGCGCCATGCATATCACTCAGTCGGCCCAGTGGTAGTAGGAATGCACCGGTGACGAGAGAGAATACACTTGATGGCCACGTTCGAGATGCTTCGGGGATTTCAAGCTCAATTGCTAGAGGTGGAAGGATGATGTGAAATCCCGAGACAAAGAATTCCTTTTTTTCAGTTAGCATATGTTAAGTAATAAAGAAGCATGGAACATACAGCCATTGCCATTGAGCCTAGGAGCGCGAATATGAAACCCAACTCGGCCCATATTGTAGCAAAAGCTGCTGGCCGCTGTCGACCCAGCTTTTCAACATCGATGATGGTATTGGCTGCGGATTCAGGATCCTCGCTTTCGACGACAACTTGACCGTGAGTCATGTTCACGAGGAAGAAACGCGGTAGGCAGCAATTTAAAAAAAACAGTCAAAGAGAAAGGGTCGAGGTTGGGCTGTCTATCGTAGATCAATGTTGAACATGCTGGGCTGACGAAGTGTTGCTTCACACCCAAGTTGAAAAAAAAAGGGACAGTCAGGAGAATGAAAAAAAAAGAGGATGAACTTGGGCTAGGGTGACCCTTGATTCTTAAACTCTGACATCATGAGAGTTCATCTTGGCAAAATGACCCCCCTCGTGATCCACCCACAAACAGATTGAGGCTGCCACTACCGCAGGATCTGGACTCAAGATAACATTTCTAATCCAATACTCTTTTACGATTGGTTTGGGTACACTGCGGTGAACGATGTGTCCGCATGGTAAACTCAACAAAGTTGCGTGGGGTATTTTTGCCTCTGCAGGACATGGGGTTATATCTTCCTTATTCAGACTAGTGTCTCCACTGTTCCGTATCGGTGGGAGGATCATTTGTCATCTTTGGCTGATGTGAAGAACGAGGACATGAAGGGCGTCGTTTGTTCAGTTAGCAGTAAAGTACTCCGCGCTTCAAATTGTACCCCGGGGAACCAGGTCTCTTATGGTTTACATGTGCCGAGTTCAGGGAGTTGTTGCGGTAAGCTGCGCGCCCTCCGAGATGTTCAGTGTTCGGCATGGTGTCCGCGTTCCACTGGTCCAATTCCATCTCGCTAGACACTCGTATAATTACAACTCCATGGACATTTCACTTACCGGGTTAATCAACTGGTGCATTGCCGAGGCAATCAGGTCTCCAGTCCAGTTTCAACCCAATTACCTCTCCTGCGTCAAGGGTCCTTACCGCCCCGTTTACTGACCAACAAGCCCTTATACCATGTCAATTGTCGGTTGCATATCTCTAAAGATAAGGCCCCTCTAGTCGCGCATCGACTTGGTCAAATTTGACCTCTGTCGCTGCTCCCTCTGGCTCGCTTATGGACCCTCAGCGCCCCTCCAGCAAAGCATGCCACAACTGTCGTTACAGCAGGCTACGATGCGATCGTTCTGTCCCAGCCTGTCGCAAGTGTACCAATACGGGAAAAGAATGTCTCGGTTATGGGAAACTGTATAGATGGGCTGGCGCTGTAGCCAGTCGAGGCAAGCTGGCAGGCAACAAGTTGCCTGTATTGAACAACTCGACATGCCTTACTGAGGGGTCTGCAACTAAGTATAAAAGCACGGCTACGAGAGATGCAGTTGTCTCTGCGAACATGAGGCTATGCCATAGTCGCGCTCAAGCCTCAGCGTATTCCAGCCCCGACAATCAGGAGGTTCCCTGGGCTTTAGTTGACCCCCTGTTCCAAGACATCAATACTGTTGAACGCCAGTATCTATCATATTGTTAGTTTCCCCCGTGACTTGCAGCACTAGCCTTGATGTTTAGCCTAGACTAACATCACAAGTCACCACTCGGCTGTGTCCAGACCTGGTGGCTATAGACCTTCCAGGCCAAAACCCCTTCCACGAACTGGTTCCTCTAAGCGGAGCGCATTCACTCCTAAGGCACATCGTTATAGCTGCCTCGGCAACTCACATGTCCAACTTTCTAAAGCCTCGAGTTCACACTCAGTTTTGCCAACCTCAGCCTGCAAGTCACCATGCATTGGCGGCATCTCGACGTGCCGCAGCTGATGCCTTGACCGCTAAACAAAGAGGTCTCGAGGCCCTACGTCTAGCGATTGAGGAATCCGACCCCCTTAAGAGTGGCATTTTGCTGGCGGCGGCTCATTTTTTCATCGCCCTAGAACTCATCGAGTCTGGAAAGCATGGCTGGAGAGCTCATCTTGAAGGCAGTGGCAATGTGCTCAAACATCTTCAACCAGGAGGTTATTCGAACAAGATGCTAAGAGACTTTATCATAGCAGATTGTTACATGTAAGTCAAGTTCACCAGTACACCAACTCGGGCTGACCTTCTACAAGCAGCTACATCTTTGCATCAACAGTCGTCAACGGCTTATTGACCTCTTCATCTTATTTCCACACCGCACAAGCTCCATCAGTCATTCGCTTTGCATCCAATAACAGCTACATTTGCTGTCCCGCTGAAATCTTGCGGATATTAATGGCCGTTGCACGACTCTCAAACGAGCAAGATGATGACGGCGTTTCTAATGCAAGCATAACTGAAGCAGGGATGGAACACATGAGCAATGCCATGTCGTATGATCTAGATGCTTGGGCGCGCGACATCAAGAACGTGCCACATGGTCGACAAGTTACAGAGATTCAGAGCCGCACACATGCTGGGCGTGCACACCAGTTAGCCTGTTGCTTATACATCCTATACGCGGTCCCCTCCATCAGGGACCATCTACCTGCAGACACTGAACAAACCTTGGAGCAAGATCTCTTCCTGCAGTTGTTGTCGATACCTGACGGGGATCCAAGCTTCAAGACGTCACCGTGGCCAACCTTTATTGCCGGAGCTCAAGCCCGTGACCCGGAGAGACAAGCTTGGAGTATGTCAAGAATGAGAAGACTCGCCGACTGCCTTCCCTGGGGATTTGTATATACTTCCATTGACACACTGCAGGTAATATGGAACAGGAGGAGAGAGGATGGAGCAGAGCATAATTGGTTGCAGATTTTGAAGGATCCAGAGGTAGCCTTTATTCTGGTTTAAGAGAGGGCTACATTTGGAGTAGGAATCGAGATAATAAGTACCTATAATAGAATGATGGAAGCCTCCCAAGGCAAATCAATACTCGAACCTCCATCTAACATCCGAGTCACCCTTCCAATCTTCAACTTCACCAACATGCTTAATCTCCTCCGCCACCGCGGCACGGCTTTCATTCTGCTTCTTCAGCCGCCAACCAAGGATACTCACAACGATAACATTTGCCACCAAGTATCCCAAAGCCATAGAGTGTCCAACAATGAATCGAGGACCATCGTTAGCTCGATACAGCTGTGTTCCCAACACAGCTCCAAGATTCCCAATACTAATCTGCATTGCATTCGCAATCGCTCTCTTCGTCTGTCCAGACACGTTGATCGCGGGCCAAGAAAGCACCAGGGCGGTGGCTGGATATATACCAGCGGCAGCAAAGAAGGTTCCTAGATATGAGACTCCTGGTCGAGCTGTGGGATTGGTGTTGGCGAGGAGGATTATGTATCCGATGGCAGCAACAATTGATGATCCAGCGATAAACAGAGCACGTCGACCTAGCTTTTCGGAGACGATAGCGACACTCAGCGTTGTGATGAATGCGAGGGCATATGGCGGGATAGTTAAGAGCTGTGCGACGGCTGCTTTGTATCCAAGGTCCTTGATGATGGTGGGCTAGGCATGACATTGTAAGCATCAGAGTTGATAGAAACGCATCGGCAGATACTAACCAGAAACAAGGATAGAGTATACAGAGGCAGACTCATTGTGTGGAAACCAAGACCATAGAGCCAACAACTAGGATCGCTCAACGCCTCACGGACTGCTGCCCAGCTGAACTCTTCCTGTCGAATAGCATCACTGTCCGCTGCCAAACGCTCGTGGATGAAGGTTCGTTCAGCCTTGGTGAGAAATTTTGAAGTATCAGGGTAGTTTTCGATGAACCAGTATGCGGCCACGGCCACCACGACGGTAGCTATTCCCTCCTGTTGACTGTCAGTTTGATCCAGAGGCATGAAACCGTAGCTCATACCAGAATGAAGATCCAGCGCCAGCCATTCTCCCAAACGACACCGCCCATCTTTCCAATACCCTAAGCATCTGTTAGCTGGGTTAATCCCTCCACGGTGAAGAAAAGAGATCTGACATATGCGAGGATTCCACCAAATGCACCAGCAAGTGACGCCGCGCAGAAGAAGAGCGAGATGCGATACTGTCTCTCTCGCCTCTTGTACCACATGGAGAAGTAGAACACCACTCCTGGAAATAAGCCACTCTCAGTGACACCAAGGAAGAATCTGGCGATAAGGAAGCCCTTCAGGTCTTGAACAATCCCTAGTAACGTAGCAACAATGCCCCAGGCAACCGTAAGGGTAGGGAGCCAAAGCCTTGGGGTAGTTCGCTTCAGAATAATATTGCACGGAATCTACTGAAAGGTTAATAAAGAAAAGGCGGAGTTGAATGGAAACAGACCTCGAAAAGCACGTAGCCCACAAAGTATAGAGTGAGGCCTGTCAAGTACTGGTTCCCAGCTAATTGGCCCATGGGTTAGTATCAGTTCTGATCTACATATAGATTGCACTCGTACTCATATTCAAGTCGTCGACCATTCCCTCGATCCGAGCATTTCCAACTGTTCACGATGTGAGTACATATCTGTGGTCGAAACCAGTCCAAATCTCACCATTGCTGCGATCTAAGAACGATAGCAGATACAAGATCCCAACGGCCGGAAGTAACTTGGCGTCCAGCTTCCTTAGAAGCGACTTTTCATTAACGGGAGGTTCATTTTCGACGGTGCCAGCCTCATCGCTAAGATCAGGAGGCGAGTCTGTCTTCAAATCAGAAGCCATTTTTGCCGAGATCAGATAAAGAATGGGCAGTAAAGGTTTGACAATCTTCTGACCAAAAAGTGCGTATCATCTACTTTTTAAGAAAGATTCTGACAGTAGCTAATTGTGTGTCTAGTGAGTTTTATTGCATCATGATATCCTTGTTCGTGTGTTTTCGAGGTAGCATCTTGCAACGACTCGAGGGTTACATGTAAAAGTTGATGACCTTTCCATTTTTGTCTCACATCAAGTATCTCTACCTGATACCATATGATCCTTACCTGGGCTATAGAGTACTTCTACCGAGATCTGCATTTTAATGAGTTATTTGCAGAAAGGAGGGGGGCAGGTCAGACAGCAAGGATGCAAATTGTGGATGTGCTAACGATGAAGTGCTCCCAGGAGATCCTCATGACGTCTCCGCGGAGAGAGATCATGGCTACAACCAATCAGGATTGACTATTATCTTGATATCGGCACTTGAACCCGGGGTTCTGGGGGTGGCTGTTGGTGCGTTCTTGGGGCTTCGATGTCGCCATGCGATGGATCTTTGTCGTGCTCTTTGGATAGCCAATTGGCGTGAGGAGGGCCTCGGAGGAGTTGCACCCGAGGAACACGGAGTTTGAAATGGTGGGTAAAGTAACGCTTCTTGTGCTATTGGAATTGGTCTCGAGCAGTCCTTTCAAGGCACTCGCATGTCAATTTTTGTTAAGATGTTGCGATATGGGGGTAGGCAGGGACGGATCATGGACCATGAACTTGATTCCTACTCAAGGCAAAACAGATAATGGATGCATTGTAATGTTCAATCAAAATTCACGTGAAAAACATACTTGAAACCCCTTTTATATATCTCTTCAAGCGTATATCGAACAGTCTCCCGATCAATGTTACGAGACGAGAGATGCATAGTGAACCTTGACACTCAAGCCTTGCGAGATTATCACCCAACTTGACGTATCAACATTATCATCTCCTAGAGTACTATAACCATTTCAATGCTTTTAATAAAATTTGAGCTTTATTTTTTTTTATCAATCATGACGAACTTCAGCATGAACTCTTTGCTAGTTCTCGACGCACCTAGCCGAGTTTCACCACCAGCGCGACCATGCAACCGCGAAGAGTAGCCCAGCGCATTTTGTCCATATCTGATGCATCGCAAAGATATTCAATTGATTCCATGTTCAATTTTCCACGATTCCCTTCTTTTCCTCCCCTTCACCCTTATCCATGGCTTCCCCTTACAGTTGGCGACCGCTCCTTCCTCTCGAGTTTGGACTTGCCGCACGTGACGCAACCACAGGATCTTCAACTCCTTCCACTTCATTCCAACTCCAATTCTTTCCTCTTCATCATCCCACACCTGTCCTTCATTCTCACCTGACGCTGTCTCCCATACCAAGACCCTGTTCTACACGAATGGGCCTCTTCCTCGCAGCGACATTCCAGGACCTCCGTTACGATACCCATCCTTCCTCCCACTCTGCTGCCGCCGCTCTCCCCAAGATTCCATCATGGCCTCTCAAATCCTCCAGGATGCGGGAATCTTGGAGCTTCTTAACTACCTGAGATCATCCAACCCCAGTGACTCGAACGAACAGGACGAAGCTTCACCCAACGCTAATTGCCCTGAGCAAGTCATTCGCAACACCTGGAACCGCCTGCGTGATGCCTAGTGGGCAGTCGCCATTCGAGTTCAGAGAGACGAAGAAGCAAATGGCCGCGCTTCGGACGACGTTAGCCTGCTCGATTGGCCAACCTTCATCAGACAGCAAATCCCCGTGACATCTCTCAAGGTCATTCTCCATGCCATCCACTCAGACGATTGGGCTCGCGCTGCCACCAAGTCCCAGCTTACCGGCCGCCTCCTCACACTCTCTGTTCGCTTCGGTCTGGGAACTAGAGTTCAAGAACCGTGGCTTCTCTTCCTCTACCTCGACCAAACAGTACCATTGAGCCTTCGCCTCGTCAAGAAACTCAACGCGTGGCTTACTGCCAACGAGCACATCAATGCCACTCTCGTTCTTCCTGCTATCACGGAGCAAGCCATTCGCCGCCATGGCCACCAAAACCAGTCACCCTACGCAGTCTCCGAGATCGACGTCGACAGAGCAATACAGTATTTGGGTCAGCATAATCCACGATCGAGTACCAATGTCTCCACCCCTACTACCTCTCGCGACCAAGTCAACGGGACCACACCAGAGATAACTGAAGTGAGAAGCGATCCCAATGGTAGTATTGAGGGCAATGATGCACGCAATGGGCAGCGCATTCTACGGCCCCGAACTTTCAGCCAGAGGGACGACAACGAAGAGCCAGATGAGCACGAGGCCAACTACAGAGGAGTCCGCCGAAACTACCGTGAATCGACTGAAAGCTCCGTAGCCACACCAGAGGCTGGCCGACGTGCAACTCAAGGTACTTCCATCATGACACCTCTTGGAGCCCCTGACGTCTCCCTCGGAAGAGTGGAGAGTGCCTCTATGAGCTTTTCTGGAGATCCCAGGGGGCGTCGGAGCACAAGCAGTGCTAGCAACATTGGACGACCAAGGCTGGACACACGTCTCAATGCCCTTAGAGCTATGATTCAGTTAGGACCGGCCACAGAGATCAACGAGGACGACCCGATGGCTCGTCAGGCACGGGGTTTATTCGACTCAATAACTCAACTATCGCAACTTGCAGTCGAAGCATTTGAGCAGTTAGAACAGCAAGGCAACCGACGAAACACCACGGGCTTCTCTAGTCGAACATCGCGTTGAGGAGGGTGTAGGAATCACAGATTATTAGGTGTTTGTCGAATAATTACAGGGCAGCAAGAGTCTCAGGGGCTAGTAGAGTGAAGGTGCTGTTGTTATGAACCAGTTGATTCTATGTACTTTCAGTTTGCACTGTCTTAATATGATCTGGCGAGACAGGTAGTTCACCTATAGTAATAATTCTCTCTTGTTGAGGTATATTGCAGTCCTCCTTAATAAACGGATCGATCACCTGTCAAAGAAATGGGCCAAGGTGATCACCGAGAAACTTGTCAACGATACAAGTATCTTACAATGAAGCGGTCTGGAGCCTCACAAGTTAATCCTGCTATCCCCTTGCATCTACACCCAGCATGCTCTAATACGTAAGGGTTCCTCAAACCTCATCGCAATTATCTTCCAATTATCGCATCTATCAGGGCGTAGTCCAAAGGGTGAAGATGTGGTCCAACGTTCAAAGGAGCAGCCACTTTCTTCAGACTTGGTCGAATGCATTACATGGGAGGCTGTCGCTAAACTTCCGCCTTGTCCGAGAAAGCTCCATCGCATCGCTTCGGCGAATGGTATTCGTCATTATCATCAATGACTTCATGCCCCGACACTTTCGGTTGGCGAGATTTGCTGAGACTGGCGTGCTTGGCCTAGGTAAGTATATGATGCTGAGGCCCGAGGGGGGCATGTGTTTGTCGGCCTACTTGGAACGTACATTCCCCTCACTCTCTGACATTTGGCATAATATCCAGCTCTTTATTCCCATTGCTCGCCTCAAAAGAGTGATTCCTTCCAATGAAGCATGGACGGCCAGATGAAGCAGGAGAATGAGTCGGTGCAACCCGTACAGCCAGTCCCATCGGCGCGCGAATGCCGTCGCGTGCTATTAAAGACTGACGCTGTCGTCTTGCCACTCTTGACGATTGCCATGACTCTAGGGTTCCTAGACAAGGCAAGTACTCCTACTACGCTCGCAGATCCTCTGTCGCTAACAAAACAATCAGAACGCCTTGTCCTTCGCAGCTCTCTGGGGCCTCAAAGAAGACACAAATCTCGTCGGCCAAGAATACAGCTGGCTAGGCAGCATCTTCTACATAGGCTACCTAACCGCCGAATTCCCCAACCTATGGCTAATAACACGAGTACCCATCGGAAAGTACATCGGCGGATGTCTAACAGCATGGGGCGCTACTCTATGTCTTGTGGCTGTGTGCCACAACTTTGCAGGTGTAGCCGTCATTCGGTTCTTCTTGGGCGCCTTTGAAGCTTGTCTTTTGCCTTGCATGATGCTACTTAACTCTATGTGGTATCGGAGGGAGGAGCAGCCTTTGAGGACTGCGCTTTGGTGTAATACTTTTGCTGGTGTTTTTGGTGGGATTTTGGCTTATGCTATTGGGAAGATTGAGGGGCCGTTGGCGACTTGGAAGGTTGTATCTTTCTTCATAATTTTGGTATCACTCAGTAAGCTGACTTTTGTTTTTAGTACATATTTATTATCTATGGAGTTGTCACTATCGCCATGGGCTTTGTGACTCTGGCCTTGCTCCCCGATACTCCGGCAACTGCCTGGTTCTTGAAAGCTGAGGAGAAGGTGATTGCGGTCCAACGCCTTGCAGATAACCAAACGGGTGTAGAACGAAGCAAAGTTAGTACCAAAACTTTTCTATTCATCCTCAATATCTGACTTGAAACATGCAGAACTTCAATCTATCACAGATCAAAGAAGCCATACTTGACCCAAAATGGATCATATCATCCCTCGGCGTCTTTGCGTACTCAGTCACAAACGCCAGCATCACAAACTTCAACCCACTCATAATATCCGGCTACGGTTTTTCGCAAAGCCGAACAGCTTTGCTGGCGACACCCCAAGCAGCAGTCGCCATGGTTGCTCAAGCTGGTTTCTCGGCAGTCACACTCTACGTGCCGAATCTTCGATGCCTGTTTTGGGTTCTCTCCGCATGTTTGGCCATGGTAGGCGCCATCATGGTACACGTTCTTGACGCAGAGGTATACCGAAATGCAAGTCTAGCAGGTGTTTATCTCATGGGATTCTACAATCCACCCTTTATTCTGGCCGTGAGCCTACAGACTTCCAACACATCCGGGACAACCAAGAAGAGTTTCGTGTCGACTTCAATAGCAGTTTGGTATGGTTCGTACACCTCTATCCCTCAACTCCATTTCTCAGACTAACGCATGATAAGCTCTTGGAAACATTGTCGGTCCACAATTCTTTCTCGAAACAGAGGCTCCTCGTTATCAGACAGGCATCATCGCTCTTGTATGCTCGTTTGCTGCTGTGGCTGTCTGCGGTATCGCTTATGCTGCTGTCTGTGTATATGAGAACAAGAGAAGAGATCGAAAGTTTGGAAAACCGAAGGATGTTGTACAGACTGGGATGGTTGTTGAAGAGGAGGATTTGACGGATATTGAAAACACCAATTTTCGGTACACGCTGTAATGGTTGAGCAAGGCGCATGGTTGCAGTAAAATGAGGGGATACATTGATTAACACTTTCGGATTGTGTATAGTTATCTTTTTTGAATCTAAACAATGATATAACATGAGTGTTCATTACAAGCTTCCCTCGTGTTCCCCTTATTTCTCGCATAAGCCGTCGCCAAACACAACCCATCTCACCACAGATTAAAGACACCATTCGGCACGTCACGCCTCTTCAAAGGACTAGAAGTATCATTCCTCGTGACGTTCTGAATGGTACAACCCTCAGTTTCATACACCTCAGCATATGTACCCGTCAGAACAGCCCCCAACCACTCGAAAACAGCAGAGAGACCGTAAGTGAACTCCTCCGAGTGATCGCCAACGGAGTTCCTCTGGTACAAAATGTTGGCACCAACCTGGCAGTATCTCTCGATGAGAGCATCCGTGTCGGAAACTTTGCTGATCTCATCGTTGATGGCTTTGTAAGCGAAGATGGGCCATTGAGGTACACCGTGGTAACCCATGATGCCATCACGATTGATGATTCTTTGAAGCTTGGGGTCTCGGAAGGTATCGAGGCCGTCTTTGAAGAAATCGCCGATATCAACTCCAGCATATGCAACACCAGCTTCAGGTGAAGTAAAGTCCAAAGCAGCCAGGAACCCAGTCTTGTTGTACGGTCCCTCAGTCTTGAGCTTGGAGATCAAGTATTTCTGTATCTCGGGGTATTGACTAGTCAGACCGAGAATTGCGCTCGGGGCCAATCCAGCGCCGTCTTTACCAGTGATTGACTCGAGAACGCTGGTCACATTGGGGGTCAGACCTCCCAAGGCGGCGCCGACGATGGTCTCTGTCAATTCCGGGGCGTATTGAACTGCCAACTCAGAAGCCCATTCACTAGCAAGTGCACCTCCAGAGTATCCCCAGAGAGCGACACGAGGTGATGTGGTGTTCAGGCCCAGGCCGAGGGAGAGAACAGCGCGAACTGAGTCGATGGTCGCATGTCCAGAAATGACACCCGCAGTGAATGAAGCCAATGGGCCTTCATAATCTGGTACAGAGATGAAAAGTCCCAATCCCAATACTGTGCCAAAAGGAACGCTAGCATCGGTGTCGTATAGAGTGTAGCTAGGGCTAGCATCAACGTCGGCAGAATCGTACGGCACCTGGTAAGACAGAAGAGCAGCCTGATCAAAGTTGCGTGCCGCAGTGCTATTGGGTCCCAATTCCGGTACAAACAGTGTGGTGACGGCCCACGTGGGCTTATACTGGCTATCAGTCGTCCGGTAAAGAATGTTGTACACGGCCGAGCTATTGCCAGTGACCTTGGTCAAGTTACCAGGCGCAGGTCGAAGACGAAGGACAGCGCCAGGTTCAGCATTCTCAAACCCGTCTGGCGCAGTGTACCATGGATCCTGACTCGGTGGGAGAGGGCCAGTGGGGGAGGATCTTCTGTGGAGATGGGAAGTTTGGACGGCAGAGACAACGCCCAACCAAAGGCTCACAAGAGCCAAAACACGATGGAGAAGAGCCATATCGCACAAGACGCTAAGATTGACTTGAGAAACACCAACAACAAGCTGGCAATGGCAGGTTTTTGTTCAAGGTCAACTACAGTACAATACAAATGCCTTGATGACGCGAGTATGGCATGGCTGAGCCGACGGATCCGAGTCCGAGAAGCATGTCAGCCAAAAGCTGCAGCTACGGCGAGCAACACAGCCCGCGATGTTTGCTTGGTCCTACGGACATTACGGGAATGACGATATAACGGCGTTAGCCTCCGGGGCTAAAGAGATCTTGGCGATGCTGTGACGAATCACGAACGAGGGAATTGGGAAGTTGGTGAGATCAGCGTCGATCATGGACCCGATATGGAGCATCAGATGGGGGCTAAGGATTCAATGTTCCACTCATCCCGACGCGGGAGGATCATCGTGGTATTTCTTGCGGGACTTCACGGTCGCTTAGACGAGAGGGCTGAGCTGCCAAGCTGTCTATGCTGGAGCTGGGCTGGCTGGCCAAGCCTTACGCGGAGAATGAGACTATTCTCGTCTGCTTACCCCAGAAGCAGGCTGAAGAAATGGTAGTCCGAGGTGACATCCGTAGGATCAGACCTCACCTAATGTCTAAATAGGTGATGACAGTCTCACATCAGACATCCCCCAAACGAGACATGAGATTCGAGGTTGTGCATGAACAGGTCCGTAGGACCGTGGAGCCGGTGAGCTTGTTTGCGAGCTTATTGTGTCTTGTCAGGTTGTGCGTGTCGCCAGGATTGAGACATCAGCTTTCGCCTTGGGTCAGATGAAGCCGTGGGACGGGTTAGACCGACGGGATTGAAGGTTCCTGGGAACAACGATGCGGTTGAAGGCTTGGCGGTGATATTGTTCATCAAAGGAGCAGGAAAACATTACGAATACCAGGGCATGGTTTCACGTAGCCCAAGACGTTCGCGATCAAGGTGAAGGTCTGCAGGATCGAATCGAGACACGGAACTTGGGTCATAGGCTGTACAACTGTCGGTCAATTCCGGCCGTGCGACCGTCGGTGTCCGGTCTGGGAACATGATATCAAAAATGCGAGTGCGACGGAGACAAATACATATGCAAGAAATGCGTTTCGAGTCGATCGGAGAGGCAGATTTTGGGGGTATTGTCTTCGATTGAAGCGATCGCGGGCGGGCGGGCGGTCAAACAAAGGGCGGGTTCTGTCGTCGCGCAATGATGTCGATGTTGAGCATGACGTTGGGCGGACAAGGGCATATACATCAAGCGCATTCCCAGCGCTCGATCCAATCTATTGCTACTATTGCCCCTGCCATTTGTGGAATCGAGCTCTGGACGAAATTCGCAGGGGGTGTCGAGTGGTCGCACAGACGTACGTGGTGGCGATGTATTAGGCGAGGCGTGACAAGGCTGGGAATCTATCGTTTGTCGATCAAATGATGCTTTCTTGGCGAAATCAGGTCGTGCGAGAGATGTCCAATCAAGCTCGTCAGTGGCTCGAGCCTTCTCCTTCGTCATAGGGTGCGCATTGATCGTGTAGATAAATGGGGTGGCTGGGGTTGATGTTGAAGATCGCGAGATTGACGCGTCGAGCGCGTATTGCCTTGATTCACTTTATCTGAATCAGCTTTGGTGAGCAAGTATCAAAGGCGGAAACAGAATGCAATGGGGAGAAGAGGAAAAGTGCTGGGTTTTAACATGATGGGAAGCCATCGATTGCGCCATTTACCTAGCACCAGTTGTCAGTCACGAAAGGTTACATGGCGATGGCGAGCTTTGTTAGTCGAGCCTAGTCAACCAACTCGACCAAAACAATATGTAGTATTGCCATCCCATAGGCTAGTCGCTATTATTGTCGTTCAAGATGGCGATATGGTAGCCTCAGATCAGAGAGATAATTCGTTGATTGTTATCACCTAAATCTCCCCGCGTTGCTTCTTGGTGGTGAGGGTGGTGTCACGTGGGTGGGTTGTTATCGATAAGCTCAGCAGGACGATGAGATCGGGGAATTCTTGGTAAACACTCCAGCGCCAGGCATGCTGAAGATGTTGAAATATTATCAAGTTTACGTATAAATATTCTATAGGTTTTACTCGTTTTGGCATTCTACTTTTAATACTTGTCAAGTGATGAGATTCTTGTGCTTTATCACGATTGTACATACTAAAATAATTACAAGAAATGGATTTCCATCTCACAGATACCAAAACCACCCAGAAACTATTTGCATTACAAGATAGAGAATCAAATCAATTAGGATTAAAACTCTCAATATCAAAATAATATCCTAATATAACATAAAAACTCCCCAGCCGCTCATTGCAGCATCGTGAGTCCATCTCATCTGGATGTTGCATATTACCCTACAGCCACGGATATCTCGGATCAACCAAAGCTGCCCTCGAGCTACCGACACTTTGCGGCATTTACCATGGCTTCCCTCCGTCTCACGGAACCAGATTGCCCATGATTATCCCCTCTGATCATTCATTGTGTCATCTACTGGCACACATTTCAACCTCGCGCTTGACGTACATGGCACTTACAACATCATCCACGACACTCACTCAGATTGAAAACCCGGCAGCAACTACGCAATTGCCACAGACATCTTGCAGATACTCGAGATCATGTGCCGAGGAAACGTGACCGGATGAAGATCAGCCGCGCCACTACAAACTTCATCATCGACATCCTTTTCAGCTGGCCAGGCCCTTCGATCTCGCCCAACCTGGTTGATAGTTCTCGATCGTTCAAACAATACACACAGACAGATGGGCTCTAGAACACTGAAAAAGGATCGTCTAGAATTTCGTCACGATCATCCCTCACCGTCTCTTGGGCTCCTCACTAGCTAGTAGAGCGATCGTGTAGATGCTGCCGATCTTTGGCGGGAGTGACATTACCCGTAGACACAGATCAGCCACATGGCAAAAGCGAGACGGACAATAAACCGGACAAACTGCTTAACCAGAAGATTCAACACAACTTTGATGCAGTCCTTCTTTCCCAAGCTGATCGGCCAACTTCGATCACAGTCCTCCCTCCTGTTGTACTACGAGATAATCTCGCAGACACACTATTCCGTAGGCTGTCAGCTCCGGTCAGAAGGCGCCACTCATTCTAAGCTGCAAAAAAGAAGAAAAACAGTATTGGAGCTAACTATCCAATGGTCGGTGCCTAGCCGGACTCCGTGGGCTGAGTCCAGCCCCGTTTGCTTGCGGGTAAGACCGGCGAGTCAAGTCCAGACGCCACAGGAACACTGTAATTTACCCCTGCCGAAAAGGTGGAGGAGAGAGGATGGAGTTTGTGGCTTGTCGGTAGCGGCCGACAGGATAGCGCCCAATCATAAGGGGGAATACAGAAAAATGGGTTAGCCGTTGGGCTGAATAAGGGGAATTACTCTTGGCATTTTTGTTCCTTTTCCAAGCCTACAGCCCCCGCTGCCCCTGAGTTATGCAAAAGCCCGGTACTTGATCTGAAGCCACTATTGATTCTTTTCTGCTCCACGAGCCCGCTGAGCATAAGGCCACCAACGGTCAGAGACAATGTCAAACAGGAGAAGAAGTGGAAGTGGCGAGTTACCTCCAAACCATGTGTTTGACCCGCTCCGAAGATGTCTAGCAGGTAGAGAAGCTCTCCCCTGTCAAAGCCACAGCCTGGTACGGATATTGTCTGGCGGTTTTGCAGGCTTAGCCGCCCTTCAGCTGCTCTCACGAACGGCCCTCTTCGGCGAACTTGTCGGGATCACGATGAGTCGATCAACGTCCAGACCGACAGAAGCTATCGAAAGTGCTAATGGAGCCACCGTGACCGCCAGCACATTTTTGTCTGACACACGTAGCAAGCGTGAAGCGCCTTGGGGAGGGACCTCCATAGCGGGTCCTCGGGTTCCTCATGCCCAGAAGGCGTATGGTTTGGAGCGACAGGCCGGAAGCACACGCTATTGAGCCACCAGAGCGAGTTTTCCAACGTCAAGGCGAGAGGGAAGGGGACCTCGGCCGTGGCGGCCGCCAGTTCTGGATTCGCTGGCAAAAGTCGGCCAGAGTGCGGGATGACCAATCGGCAACGATAGCAGGCGAGGCTAGCAGGGGCATCTCGAAAGGCCCCAGCTGATTTCCGAAGCTATCGAGACGATATAGTGAGATGGCGTGGTGTGGCGTATATTTGACCTCGATAGACTGATGAATAAGGCCAACATGCATAATATGCATAGAGAAAATGACAGCCAAGGCTCGGCTCTCGGGCGGGAATGATCAATTCAGCCCTGAGCAGAGACGCCACGTGCCTGGCCATCCTCCCTGATGCGGTTAGCTGTTTGTGGGGGGGCTTGTACTGTACCTCCTTTTCCAAAACGGCGGAACAACCACCCCGGCGAGAGCCAAGAGGTCTCACTCGATTTAGCGAATGCCATGCATGCCCAGACTTTGTTGGGCTGAGAGCTTTGGCCAGTTGGAGAAGCACCTTGTGTCACGATCTGCAGCCGTCGGACCATCGGGCGTTTATTGTGATGGAAAAGGAGATGAGAGGGACATTGAAAGTGTAAAAAAAAAGGAGACGCAGTGGATAAGGGGCAAAACACCATCGGTTCTGAGGCCTCTCTCCGCCAAGAAAAACATCTCGACCATGAAGCTCTTGGTGAGAATTCAATGGGTAGCATCCAGGGCTGAGCACGACCCTGAATCTCCGAAGCCCCAGCCCCTCTCTACCAAAAGCCTGGGTCCTTTCTTTCTCGATTGATGCATAACCCCCCCATGTCGGCGCTAATGAAGCTATCGGCATGATCATCAACCCTTGCTTGGGCCTCGTCTCGCCCTGGGGACCGAGCTCCTGCAGGCCGACGGTCATCGGTAGTGACCGGGGGTCACAGAATGGGGAAAGTGTTGGTCGAGATCTCGTTTTTGTGGCGAGCTGATGTATGGGGATGAAGCTACGGATCCTCTCTCTTGGACCAAGACCCTTGGTTTCGGGAAGCCGGCATTTGACCGGGGGCGAGAGGAACAAGCAAGAGCCAAGATAGGGCCAAGTCTCTTGGATGTGATCGACCCCAGTATGATGTAGGTGTATGTATGCTGGTGTCATTGATCAGCACATCATCAGGGTTCTCTGGGGGGACTGTGCCGTCCCCATCCGCGCAGAGATGTCTCTCCCCATCTCATGGGTCATGACAGTTTTGTCGCATCCTTATTCAAGCCCTATAGAACCGTAATCATGAACTCAGTAGAATTGCCAAAGTAAACAATCAACTGCGGTCAGGCTCTAGATTTCAATAGCGTTTACTGGCGTGCATCTCTCTTCCAGGCCCCAAATTTCAGCTTTCAACTCTGTCCGACTTCCGCATGACACGAAAGAAGCAAACTTGGGAAATTCACGCGGCATTTCCCTGACGAATCATGTCAGCCTTTACGAGATTGGCAGAGGTCTGTGGCGCCTTTCCACCTTATTGCTTCTTTCTCCCCCCCTCTAGCTTCCGCTAGCTAGGCTAGACGTTGCCAACCTTATTAGCCTCCCCTCACAACGGTCCCGGCGCTTCGGGCCACCAGGAGGGTTCTAGGCTTGGGCGTTACTATCACTGGGGCTAACGCCAAGCTATCGAAAGAGGCTGGATTATTTGGTGAACGGTTTCCAAATCCAGCTCATCCCCGCCGGTGAGGCTTCTGCTAATCCCTTCTCGATCTCAGTGATGCTGCGAGCGACAATCAACTAGACGCCACCGCAGAGCTCTATGCAGTCGGTGGGCTGGATCACCATGAGCTGGCGCTTCCATGACGGCCTAGTCTCGGGCACAGAGAGAGAAGCAATCCCCGCCGAACTAGTTGCATCACTCGTGGTCTAGATCGCCAGAAGCAATAGCCGCCTCATGATTTTCGCCCTTTGGGTGAGAAAGGGGCATAGATGGTAGTCAACTTGATAGTCAATCTACCACGATGCCTACAGCTTCAAACTTGTATAAGAAGCCCATCTCCTTCCACTCTCATCTCAACTCTTCAGGCAACAAGCTTCATTCAATCATTGGTTAACAGACACCAGCAGCTCTTCTCTGGTCTCACAAGGCATCCGCCCTTGCCAATTCTTTGTTTCCCTCCCGACTCTCTCTCTCTCTCCTGAACATTCACAATGTTGTTCAAGGCTTTCTCCCTCAACCTGCTCCTGACCCTCGGGTCTGTGGCCGCCTCGTCTATCAGCGAGCGCGACACCTCCTCCCTCGAGACTCGTCTCACCTGCGGCAAGAATGCGGTGAAGATCGGCTCCAAGTGTTACTGCAAGTCCATCGTCTTCACCATGGCCCCCAACGGCGACTGTGGCTGTGACGCCGGCTACAAGGTGTCCGGCCTCTTCTGTGTCGCCGACTGCCCTTCCAGCGCCTACGTCAACTGGAAGAACAAGTGCGCCTGCCGCAAGAGCTACCTCACCTTCAAGGAAAACGACTGCAAGTGTGACCAGGACAGCCAGAAGGACGATGGTACCAAGTGTACCGACATCTGCCCCGGTCCTTTCAACACTTGGCAGGGCGGCAACGACTGCGCGTGCGAAGAGAACTACGTCCCCAACCCTGATACAAGCGTCGCCGGCTGCGTCCGCGACTGCTCCAACGGTGCTGTTCCCAACGGCGATTCTACTGGCTGTGTCTGCACTGGTGACCACTTTGTCCTGAAGGGTAACCAGAAGGAGTGCGAGTGTGACCCCGATTACGTCCCCGGTACTGGCGCTGATGAGGGAACCTGTGTCCCCAAGTGCTTCAACGGTGCTACCTCCAAGGCTGACCACACCTGCGAGTGCCTGGCTCCTCACTTCAAGCTCAAGGACGGTAACCGAGAGTGCGAGTGCGAGGATGACTACGTCCCCGGAACTGGCGCTGACGAGGGAACCTGCGTGCCTCTCTGCTCCAACCGCGCTACTCCCAAGCAAGACCACTCTGGCTGCGAGTGCCTCGACACCAACTCCCACCTTGTCAACGACAACCGCGAGTGTGCCTGCAACACCAAGTTCACCCTCGGCTCTGGCCCCAACGTTGATATCTGCATCCCCGACTGCTCCAACGGTGCTACCCCCAAGTCTGACAACTCTGCCTGCGAGTGCCTCGACACCAACGCTCAGCTCACCGCCTCCGACCAGGAGTGCGAGTGCAAGTCTCTCTTCAAGCCCGGTACTGGCTCTGATGAAGGCTCTTGCGTTCCCGACTGCGGTACTGCTACTCCCAAGGCCGACAAGTCTGGCTGCGAGTGCAACAACCCTCACTTCCAGCTCAAGACCAACCAGGTTGACTGCGAGTGCACTGCTCCCTTCGTTCCCGGTAAGGATGCCAACGCTGACAAGTGTGTCCCTGTCTGCGTTGCCCCTGCTACTCTGAAGGCCGACGGAAGCGCCTGCGAGTGCCCCAGCCACGCCCACCTCAAGACTGGTGACCTCGAGTGCGAGTGCGACACCAAGTACAAGCTCACCACCAAGCCCACCAAGCAGCCTACCTGCATCTACGACTGCGGTTCCGCCAAGCTGAAGCCTACCTTTGACGGCTGCATCTGCGACAAGGCCAACACCGAGTTCAAGGATGACACCAAGAGCTGCGGCTGCAAGGCTGGCTACACTGGTCTCTCCCGATTCGGCTGTGTCTCTGACTGCGGTACCACCGACGCCAAGTGGAACAGCGCCAAGTCTGCCTGCATCTGCAACGTCAAGGCCTACACCTACACTCCCGCCAGCGGCAACGTCGCTGCCAAGTGCGGTTGCGCCAAGGCCACCGACGTCTACGAGGAGGGTGACGGCATCTGCCACGAGGACTGCGGCGCCGACGCCGACTGGAACAAGAAGTCCCGCGCCTGCATCTGCCGCAAGAAGGGCATGCAGTTCAACAACGGTGCTTGCGCTTGCCCCAAGCCCGACGAGCAGAAGTGGAACGGCTCCAAGTGTGTCCCCGACTGCGGTGACGATGCCCAGTACGACAACAAGCAGGCTCGCTGCGTCTGCCTCAAGCGCGGCATGAAGTGGGCTAACAAGCAGTGCGCTTGCGACAGCGGCTTCACCTGGAAGAACCAGAACAAGGGCTGCGTCGCCAACCCTTAAGAGATCTCTGCATTCATGCGAGCGACTCCTCCTTTTTGGGATTTTGACGGCCCACATTCATTAAAATGTCATGTTTCATGTTAATGTCAAGCTTCTCTTCTTGTCTTGGTTGAGTTACTGAGGAGGGACTGGATGGTTTCTTCGACTCACAGTACATAGTCTGCACTCACTACTAAGAGCTATATTTACTTGCTAATTTACATTTTTGTGTTTTTGGAACCTTCTGTCTCTTGATCTCTGCCTTTGTGAATGATACTGTTACTCAATTTTCGTGATGCTCATGCAAACCTAAGAATGTCCTCCTGAAACACATACTCTTGATGAATTGCCAACTTGCCTTTCACTGATTCTAACTAGAAATGTTAAAACGTACTCATATTCACTGATTCTTCCCACAGCAAGCTCACCCCTAGCCATGTCTCACTGTGAGTGTTCATTTATGTTGTATCTGACCTTATTCGTAGCCAGGAATTGAAATTAACGAGACGTTTGATACTCGTGAACGACGGCAATGTTTATTTTTCAGCGGAACATTTATTGGCATGTTTTGGTATTGAACTTCAAGTGAACACTGATCGCCAGGAGTTATGAGTCTTCTCGAAGTCTTCCCCATACCACAATTCCCTCTACACACCATACGTAAACTCGCGATACTTCTTCTGGTAGTAATACGTCGCCAATCCACCAGCAGCACCAAGAGCCAGAGGAATCGGTGCCCTACCTCCCGTCTTGATTATCCGAGGGATAGCAGAACCGGTAAGAAGGATGCTGTTTCCAAGGGCAAGCTCAGCGCCATAGTCCTTGTTGGTCTTGAGGAGGTAGCCTAGAGCACAGCAGTAAGCAATCAAGACATCTAATTGTGAGATTGCAAGGAGTTTTTCGTACCTGCATAAGCATAAGAAACACCCAGTCCTAGTCCCGCGACGAGAGATGGTGTTGAGCGGGTTCGTATGTAGCCGGCTGTTCCGCCAGCCGCCACTGCATTTCGAAGTCAAGATTAGCCATGGATACCCAGAATTGACATGTTTTGGGACTTACAAAGGCCGGCGAGGGTGAAGGAAGGGTGTTCGGCCATGGTTTAGACTTTGATGACACTCAATGGCTTCTAGATGGTTGTTGCGTGATGGAAACTTTGTGCTGGCAAAGGGAGATGTGTGCCATCAAAAGCTGAGTAATCGATGACAACGGGGAATGAGTGGATGGCGAGATTCGGACCTCGGGGTTGGAAAAAGTCCGAGCTTGATGAGGTCCGGTTGGCTCCGGAGAAGGTAAGCCGATGTGATTGGACAGAGGTGATAGTTAGTGCTCTAACAATTCGTGCAGCAATTTGGTGATTTAATATTAGAGTCTTAACGTCACTACAGAAATCTTGGGCCTGTTTTGAAGTTGAGTATCTTTCCAATTATTAAGTTTGACCATTGAATTACAACCCAGCTCGGACGGCTTCCCTGTTTAATCTCTGTGTAGGTTGAGAGTATTTGGCCGTCTCCGAGGGTAGAAAGGTCACATCAACCACACCGTCGTCCTTGAACCGCTGAAGCGTAAGGATAAACGGTACACTCTGTTCTAAAGACGTCTGGGTTTCATTACACATGCCAATGACCTTGATAATTTATTGATACATAAGAGAGTACTTTATGACGGTCCATCCTCAAAGCCCCCCGTGAGTTCCCTTCACCATCCCTCATCCAAGACCGTCAGTCCCTCGTAACCCTCTTTGACAACATCAGTGTCTACGAAAAACACGGCAATTGCCTTGGCCCTTTTACTCTGACTATTGTTCTCCCCAACCGTGTGGTGACATCCAGGCTGCTCGATGAAACTTTCCCCGACCTTGTACACCCTCGGTGGATCACCATTCATACCACTCAGAATATGTCCTTCAGTTACAAGAGCCATAACTGTAGCCCCACCATGGCGATGGGGAGGCGTAAAGCCATTTGGGGGGTAGTCGAGTTCAAGGGCGACGATGGACTTTCCAGGTGCGTTTCTGAGCTCATAATCATAGAGTACTTTGACGATCTCTCGTGGACGAGTCCTGCGAGGTACGATGAGTGAGGATGTACACAAACAAGGGCTTCTGAATGTAACTTACTGGGTTTCTTTGACTTTGGATTCCATTTTGGGATGTTGGAGGAGAACCCGGGCAATGGGATGAGCATGTTGAGGATTTGAGCAACGAAGATTGTGCCTACTGGTAACCACTATTTATTCTTCCTGACAATGAGCATCGATGATGGATGTTCATGGCCTGATGTCTGACTATCTCAAAGAATACCCGGATGGTTACTTGACAGTCGGGAAAGGTAAGCCGGAGTATTGAGTTGTTCGGGGAATCTCCACCTCAATTGCCGTACCCGTATACACGGATTCCCGATGCTCCGTCAGGGTGCGCTGAGACGGCTGACCGGGAACCCAGCAGACAGTAGCATGTCCAACAATTGTACATTTATAATCCATTGGAGCGCTATTTCAGTCATCATTTTTTACCATTGGTAGTATCAAGTCATCATTCTTCACATATTCTATCAAGAGTCACCATCAACCATCACCATGAAAGGCGTTCAAATCCTGGGCGACAAGTCATGCCCCAAAATTGCCACCACATACTCTCTGAAAAAGCCTGAACCTGAAAATGATGATATTCTTGTCCAAGTCTACGCCGCCGGAATCACTGGCGACGAAGTCCTATGGCCCGAAGTCTACAACACCCCAACCAGAGTCCCAGGCCATGACATTTCTGGCATCATCTCTGCGTTTGGCCCAAACTACAACGGACCTTTGAGAATTGGCCAAAAGGTTTTTGCATTCTTGGATGCAGACAGGGGTCAAGGCCAAGCTCAATTCGTCATTTGTACTCCCGACGAAGTTGCTCCCAAGCCAGCATCCATCTCTCATGCAGAGGCGGCTGCGCTGCCTATCCCGGTTTTGACGGCCTGGGAGGCAATAGTTGAACATGGAAAGATTGAACCTGGTATGAAAGTCCTCGTTACTGGGGCTTCTGGTGCAGTTGGGATACTGTTCGTTCAGCTCGTCAAGCATGTGGTAGGAGCCCACGTCATTGCCTTGGCCTCAACTCGACACCATCTAGCTCTTACGCAGCTTGGTGCTAGCGAAGTGGTGGACTACAATACTCCAAACTGGGAAAGATCCATCTCAGATGTGGATGTTGTCTTTGATACTGTCGGAAAAGACATCTTGGCAAAGACCTGGGAGGTTGTCAAGGAAAACGGTGTCATTGTGACGGTTGGAGATCCACCGCCATCCTGGGCCTTTGGACGAGGAACAGCTGCCGAGTCTGTTGAGAATCCAGGCGTGAGGTATTTGCATTTCATCGTCTCTGCCAATGGGGAGAGGCTCCGGAAGGTAGCGGAGATGATTGATGATGGGCGTATCAAGGCATTGGCTGTCAAGACTTTCTCGTTCCATGAGGCAGAACAGGCTTGGCTGCATGCACGGGAGAGAAATCGAGGATACAAGGTCGCGATTGAGTTTGGGGATGATAGTCATCATGTATTGGCTGAAGGGAAGTAGGAGCCATTGCCTGGTCAATGTTGGACTGGTAGATTATGTCGTTAATTGCAATGTATTGCTTTTTGTTCATGAGCCTGCGCGAGTTGATCTTGACAATCATTTTGAAAGATCCCACATATCGCACTGAGTAATTAATGTCAAAGAATCTCACTGAATCCAAAGCCCTTGGCGGACGGAGTTGGTATATAGGAATAGACAGTACGCAAGAGATCTATCTATACAACAATTTGTCAAGACCAGCAGGCTCTTATCATTACGGCCCTGTCCACCATGACATATCTGTCGCGAAATCACCGGAACTATACCATCCACATACAGTATCCATATTCCCAAGAGATGCCAAGATATCATCATCACTGCTCAATTGCCCACCTTCAGAGCTAAACGTCTCCTGTCCTTCACCGCCAGAAAGACTCGGCACTCCAGTTGACTGAGGAGTGTTGCTCTTTGTAGATTTTGGCCCTAGTCCAAGCACATGCCGTGCAATCATCTGAATCTCCCTTACATTCCTCGCCGTTCTAGGCCACATCTCTCCCAGTGTCTTCAAACACCCAATAGTCATACGGATCTGATCTCTAGCTATCGCAAGCTCCTTTCCCTTGTGTAGGAAATTACATGCTGAGAGTAGAGCTAGTGTACCTTCACTTACCATACAGGTGATGAATGGAGTGTGGTTGAAGGGTCGAGCAGGTAATGCGAGGAGTCGGATTTGAGCTTCTACTGATCTTAGGACACGTATTGTGTGTACGTTTATCAGATCTGGTGTGGGAGAGTCGGCAGGAGGATCCCGGGCACAGCTTGAGACGCTCTCAATGGCGTTGAATCTGAGGTCTGATAGAGGTCTGTGTAGGCCGATAGTTGCACTGAAATGGTCAATCATCCGTACCTAACTGGACCTTTGAAGATGTCAAGGGTAGAGTTATGATGAAAGACTTACACATGAATCACTAGATGCGCTTGAAACATGAGCTCATCAATGACGCCAGTCTTGGAAATGACTTGCTTGTCGTCTTTGGGTAGTAAAAGGAGCCATGCATCAATCACCGAGTCGGCAGCTTCAATGACTTGTGTTGAGGCCTCTTTTACAGCAACCTTTGGTGCTATCGAGATGGCCAACGCTGCACATCGTACAGCGCTGATAAGATATGTGAAGGAAGAGAAGGATGTGTCGTCAGAAGCGAACTCGCGACAGTCAAACTCTTCCAACGTCTTGGGTTCAGGGATTTCCTTTACGAGTGTTAGCAACAATTGCATTGAAGATATTTGCATTCATCACTTACCCCTGATTCATACTCGGACTCTTCGCAAGGTAGTTCAACGGTAGCCTCAACATCCAATGTCGCAAAGTTCATGGCACCCAATGTACCCGCGTAAAAGGCATCCACGATGAACAACATCCACCACGTCCGTCTCCAACACTCTACCAACACTGGGTCTTGACACCCTTTCTCCAGGGCAAACTCTTGTCGACACATCCCCAGTTGTAGAGCGAGTTGAACGGCAGCATCCATTTCCCGTTTCGAGTCTTCTTTGTATCCATGCCAGAATAGCACTATCGAGTACAAGAGTCGACATTGTACCATGATCGGATCGTTTGGTGATGCTTGGAGGAAACAGATTTCGACAAAGTCTTTGAACGAGGTGGACCACTGCTTAGAGTCGTAAAGATGGCCAATGAACCGTATGACAGCGACCAAGGGTTTGAAGCTGGCTTCTCTGCTTGGATCTTGACAATATTTGATCAGACATCTTTTAGGTAGGATGAAAGGATGAAACCTGTGAAAGTCCTTGTAGTACAAGTTGACGAGAGCATCATTCTCAATGTCCTGAACTTGAACTTGTGGTGTTGTTGGCGGTGTTTGACGAGAGAAATCATCGCCAAGGCTGAGTCCACCCAATATACCATCATCGGCAGAGAGTCTAAACCCAGGTGATAGAAGAAGAGGCTCCGAAGTCTGTCCGACTAGGGCTTGGGGCTGTGGGCTTTTTACCGGAGCTGGTTCAACATTGCCCAGTTCCGCCGCAGCGAGCCGTTGACGCCGTTCAGCCAAAGCAGCGCGATCAAGACCACCCCTGCGAGAGCGAGCATATAGACACTCCCTAATAGCCTCACCACATCGAGTGCATTCCGGTTTCTTGCCATCGCATTTGAGGTGCCTCGAGCGACATGGCAAACACGCCAAAGAAGATCGAGTAGCTCTGTTACTTCGAGCTGGGACGTCGCTGTTGGAAGAACTCATTAGGTCCGGGGGGCTATGAGGTCATTCGGTGTTTGCTTTGGACATGGGAGAACAAATTGTTGTCCGGTCTAACTTTGAAAGGGTTGAAGTGCGGGATCCCCGGGTACTCGGGTATCCGATGGGTACCCGGTCTCCACTGGCCGGAGACCGGGATAATTGTTGCCCGATTAGGCTATCTCCGGAGATGGTGGGTGTCTTGATGAAGATGGACAACTGTGAGAGAGGCGATGAGACAAGATGGTATAAATGATCAGGGCAGTTCGATATAGATAGGTCTTCCAAATTACAATACAAAGTCTTCTGTTCAAACAATACTCACAAATCACCATCTTCCCTCAAACTCATCACTTCAACACTCATCACCATGTCAAGCAAGATTGTCATCATCGGTGCCGGCTTTGCAGGCGTCTGGAGCGCTCTCTCAGCTCAACGTCTCATCAACCTCAAGGAAAAAGAAAAGAACATTGAGATTCTTGTCATTTCCCCGGAACCCTCCTTGGTCATGCGTCCAAGACTCTACGAAGCCAATGCTGCCGGCATGAGCTATCCGCTCAACGATCTATTCGGCTCTGCGGGCATCAAGTTTTTGCAAGGAACTGTCGATGCCATTCAAGCTGAAGCACACACCGTCAAAGTCCGTACTGCTTCTGGCGGCGAGGATATTGTTGGATACGACCGACTCATCCTCGCGGCAGGTAGCGCGGTCGTGAGACCTCAGAGCGTTACTGGGCTGAAGGAACATGCATTCGACATTGACACTCTGACCTCGGCTACCAAACTTGAATCCCACCTTGAAACTCTTCCATCGCTTCCGCCAAGCCCGGCCCGTGACACCATCGTCGTGTGCGGTGGCGGCTTCACCGGCATCGAGCTTGCAACTGAACTTCCCAAGCGACTCACCCATCTTAAAAACGCCCGCGTCGTTCTAGTCGAAAGCGCAAATGCAGTTGGCCCCGAACTCGGACCCGGCCCGCGTCCCACGATTCTCAAGGCCTTGAAAGACCTCAACGTTGAGATCAAACTCGAATCCCCAGTCGCAGCTGTCGATTCCAAGGGTGTAACTCTGGCTTCTGGAGAGCGTATTGAGGCTTTGACGGCCATCTGGACTGCAGGCCAGAGAGCCACGCCCCTCACCATGCAAATCCCTGGGGCAAAAGACTCGCTCTCTCGTCTTCACGTCGACGAAAACCTCCGTGTTCCATCCACCTCGGACATTTTTGCCACAGGAGACGCAGCCTATGCACGTGCCGATACAAAGGGCCACTATGCCTTGATGTCCTGCCAGCACGCACTTCACCTCGGCCGCGTGTCAGGTTACAACGCAGCAGCAGAGCTCCTCAACGAACCCAAGGTTGCATATTCGCAGCCTGGCTACAATTGCTGTCTGGACCTTGGAGGTTGGGGCGCGGTGGTTTCTCGAGGCTGGGAGAGGAATGAGCAGATTACTGGAGACTTGGCGAAACGAGGCAAGACTTATATTAACCAGAAGGTTATCTATCCTCCTGAGAATGTGGGTGAGGCTATTTTTGCGGCTGACCCTGCTGCGCCGAGTGGAGATGAGCTCTTTGATATGCTTCTTAAGGCTGTGGCCTAGGCGGTTTACGTGTGAGGAGTCACATTTCCAATGTGACCCGTTTTGTGTTGGTATTAGACATTCATTTAAATAGATTTAGATAGATAGAATAGTTGGACGCTCACTGCTCAATGCATGCATTGATTCTTTCAAATCTAGAAACCGCTCTCTTCGACTACATACGCACTATTCTTGAAGAAATCGTCTTACTCCTGACGTTGAAAGTGTGTGAGTGAATGTTGATGGTAGTCACCTCCCAGGTCTTGCCGCCGTCAGTTGTGTGCAATCCCGAGGAGTCGGCCTCGTTGATACCCAGTGTGTTCCCAAATGATTTGTCGGCTTCGTTCAAGATGATGGTTGTGTCAAGGTATTCTAGCTTTCATTAGTTGTGCCTCCTGTAAGGATAAATACCAGGAACTTACGATGGGCGGCGACTGTGCCAACGCAAGCATCATCTTGGCACTCAACTGCGGTGCCCCAACCCTCGGCATGACCAGAGGCTATATCGTGTTAGCGGTCTACTCATTTAAGCCAATGTTTGGTACCTACAAGTTGAGAGGGACGAGATGACAGAGCCAGCAACTGTGACAGTCTGGTCGTATTTGCCGGTAGAGTCATTGTAGACGTCTGGCATCATGTTAGCATCATAGCAATGGGCAAGGGGCCGGTTGAACTTGCAGTGAATAGTGAGCTTGGTGCCAGCCTTGGCCGGAACCTGCTTGCCGCCGAGTTGTTCGCCTGCTTGAATCAGTCTTAAGTTCCCCGATCAAGGTATATGCTACTGTAGGTTACCTTGCAGCGTGCTAGCCCACGTGCACCACTGCCCAGCACTTGCACCACATTCCCTAACTCAAGGTCAGCCGTTCCACTCACTACCCAGACATGGTCAGGCCTTTTACTAACCGCTTGGGGTCCGAAAACGCAACGGCCAGAGCCTGGATAAGATCCCCACCACTTGTACCCATACCAGGCCACAGAGCAAGGCGGTCCTTAGGAGGGTTGGGAACCTTGGGCAAGGCCAGTGTAGTCGTAGCTTCGCGGATCCATGACTTGGTAGGGCCTAGAGAGAATGCAGGACCGAAGCCCACGATATCCTGGCAGCTTGCCAACTGGAGGAGGCCGAGAAGGCTGAGAGAGGTTGAAAGTTGCATGGTGACTTAGATACTGTGGTGTTGTCTTTTATAAGCTATTGCTGCTGGTTGTGGGAGTGACAATCAAGTATGAAGGGACTCAGCCTGATATATATGAATATCTTTCAAAGTCGCTTGTCACGATTTACGACGCGGAGAATAACCACATAGTATTCCACCTATCAAGTCTTGGCACGCATAGTTGTTTCATGCCACCCATGGTGGGGTTCCCTCCGTGTTAATAAGTCAAGTGCCGATATTCCGATCAGTCTGGTGGTTTTTGATGAACCCCTGGTCCACTCCTGTTCCAGGTTGATACCCCCATCTTTGGAAAGCGGACCAAGCTCCGGGCCCGAAAGGGTAGTTTCAAGATCCATGAGTCCTTTTGATGGTTTGTTTGATGATTGTGGCTCGGGTAGACGATATTCTCCGGAGGAGTGATGTCAAAAGTGATTGGGTTGCCACGAATGAGAGGTGACCTCTTGAGCAGGCCGGTGGAGTTGCTTGCTCATGGGAAACCATTTCATTCTCGTATAGAGGTGTGTGTAGCATTGAGCTAAGTCATCGCCCTGTCACTTCCAGCAAGGGACTTTTGCCATTATTTAACCCGCGATGATAAGGAGGGACGATTGACAGTAGATGTCAAACAGCGGAAAGGAGTCATTAGGTTCAAAGTGTAGCTTGAGGAAAGTGCACTTCACTCAGGATGATAAGGGGATATTTGGAGTAGGCAAGTGAGTAGTTAGTTGCTCAGCAATTTCCAACGAGGCCTTACCTACCCCCCTCGTACATGGATCCTGGTGATCACACTGCCCCATCATTTGTCCTGCGACGGAACCTTTTAGTCCGAGAACGGTAGCAGCATCCAGGGGACAGTTTAACCCTTGGTCATCTGTAAGAAGCCGAAAAACTCGCCAACAAACAGCCATCATGTTCTCAGTACGGTAAACGTGGGGCCCCGTTCTAAGGCGGTCTGCGGGACTCTGATATCCGCTTCTGCTACAAGCCATTGACGTACTAAGACAATTGGGCACTTGCTCTGTGGTCGTTGCGTGGGTGGGCTGTGGCTGGCCTCGTGTTAGACAAGCGACGACGCGTATTTTACGCACGCCACATGGCACCTGATCCAGCGACTGCAGTTTCCATCATCAAGGCGAAAGAAACTGCATAGACTACCCGTGATTATGACCAAGCTTGAGGCTTCCACCATATGGTCCAGTTGCAATTCATTGACTTTGGGTTTCAGCCCTGTTAGACTGGGCCTCAACCAAGGTTAACCATTGTACTCATAACTTCATAAGTCAATGCATCCTATCAATGCAGATCAAAGATGGGCGCAGTCTCTGTTTCATCAAACACTTACGCGTCTGTCTATTTCTAGAACAAATAAATTCAACCATTGCCTACTCCAGCCACCAAAATGTCACTACGTAACACGCTGCGTAATCCACTGCATGAGCTGACTGCCCAATAGTAAAGAGGCTTATTTAGATCTTCCGAGATGCGAGTCTAGTCCAATCGGCATTGAGATGCCGCCAACGGGCTGGGGCTTTTCTCCAATACGAGGCTAATTAATTACCCCGAAGCCCGACTTGCAAGGCATAATGGTTCATACTACAGAAGGAATGATCGTGTAGACGGTGTAGTTGAACGGTGATTTTGAGATGAAGAGAATTGTCAATCAGAACTAGAGATGCTACAGGATGGCATAAAAACTCGAAGATACCCCTTAGACTTGGCCATCATACTGCCTGTATCAATTTAACCCAACAAGATCTTGCAATTGGACTTCTTGAGCTCTTTCTAGCCTTCGCAGTCATTCACCATGGTCAAATCGGATCGCCCTCCTGCAAATGCCTTTGTGGCTGCTGCTCGCAAGATCTATAACCCCATCGGCTTCTCCAAAGGCTACAACTTTGTCTTATTCTTCATATTTGCAGGAGCGTTGATGGGGTTTAGTCTTGCCAGGCTACAATACCTTGACTACGATGGGAAATTCTGTGGAAAAGATAGCCAGGCCGGCATTGGCGAATGCTACTTTTCCGGCAGAGGAACTCCCAGAATCGGTCTCTTGATGCATCTGGCTACGATCCTTCCCGCTGGGCTTCTCGTTTGCTTTCAGTTTGTTCCGGCTATTCGACACAAGGTCATCCTCTTCCATCGAATTAATGGCTACATCATTCTGGTTTTATCGCTCGTTAGTACTGTTGGTGCTTTTATGGCCACCAGACATGCCTTCGGAGGTGGTTTGGAAACCCAACTTGGGGTTGGATTCTTGGGGATCGCATTCATCATATGTTTACTCTTGGCGTGGATCAATATTAAGAGGCTGCAGCTAGAGCAGCATCGAGCTTGGATGCTCCGGGGGTGGTTCTACGTATGTCACAGTCCAAGAGTTTCTTTCCACGCTAACACATGACAATCACAGGCCTCGAGCATCATCACCCTTCGAATCATCATGATTATCATGGCATCCATTATCGGTTCGAGCAACGATTACTTCCAACCTAGAATATGTGCCCAGATCGACTATGTTCTTGGAGAATCCGACACAAGAGCAAACTACCCGGATTGCGACAGTTTCTACACAGGGAAAGACCTTGAAAAACAGGTTCTAGTCAAGGCTAATATGGGGGATGGTAGCTCTGACATGGAAGTTGGCGCTTCTCTTGGCCTTGCCTTTGGGCCAGCACTATGGTTGGCATTTGTTATCCACGCGGTAGGGATCGAGATCTACGTACGTTTCTACTTTGTCTGTACCTAAGGCTATAAATTGCTGACTATCCTATAGCTACGTCTGACGCCCATTGAACATGAGAGATTGAGAAACATATCCTACCTGAGACAACAGGAAGCCGGGATGAATCATCCTGGGAGAGCTGGATTGACAGCTGACCGACTTGGCGATTCTACAGTTTGGAGGCCTATGGATACCACGAGGGCGCCTGATGAGGGTACACGACTGGACAAGTAACTCTCGGTGAGTGTATTGGCGATATTGTAATATTAGATGAAAGGTAGCTGCTCGAGAGGCGGATTGGGGTCAAGATGAAACGCTGAGGAAGATTTGGGCCTTGTAGAGTCTTGTGTGAGAGGACTCTCTTTGATGAGATCTATAGTTTGGATCATGACTTTTTTGTTCAGTTTCCGCTATTCTCTCATTTTTCCCCATTCCTCGTCTGTTTCTGTATTGAGACTTTGTAGCACAGGTTCGCTCATCTTAAATACCTTGGCATCGTGGCCCAGGATCATATCTCCTACTCCTAGTTTTGCCAGGGTCGCAAGATTTCACCAAAAATGGAAATCTAATATCTACCGGCAGGCTTATGCAGGAAATACAGGCAAGGGTGGATACCTACTACCTGATGACTGCATTAACAGCACCACCTTACAGATGATCTGCAAGTTAGCCTGGTGGGTAGCCACGTCGGTCACATAGGGATCGGTGCAGAAATTGCGATTTCAAGGCGCTCCACCTATGAGGAGCTTGCACACAAGGCTATGACCATACCGCTCTCTGTGCTCATGGCATCGCCCAGCATGGAATAGCAGGCGCATAACGCGGTAGCATTTCCGTGCTAACACAGCACACTTCTGCAGTTCTCATGCAGTTGTGGGAATCTACACATCCATGACTCAGCAGCCAAGAGTCTGCAGGTCGGTGCTATTCAACAGGTGCTCTCAAATTGATGCATTGTGATTGGATATGTTCGCGTCTGAGTCCTGTACGAGGACCTTTTGGGAACTCAGGCACAACCCTACAATCGATGATCGACACCCGACAACAAATCACGATGGATCCATTCGCTTTATAAGATCCATAAAGCCTATTAGAAATGTCTCTCACACCCTCGACCTTGTTACATGACCGCTGAGTAACTGGTGGAAAGGCACAACAGTTCAAGATATAAGAGAATTGTGTTGCCCAATGTTCAGTTTGTCCACTTTCAAATCCGAAGGCTAACACCAGCCCCATGATAGACGAGTTATCGCAGGAATATCAGCGTCACTGGAGCACAATATGCCAGCCAACACGAGTCTTGGAATCACTTTAAGTGAGCTCAATGGAAGTCAAGTCTTCACCATTCTCATCAAGATCTTTGTTGTTGGCTATGTCTCCTATCTCCTTCTATGGATAGTCCATGCTCTTTTCTTTTCCAACCTTCGCAAGGTCCCAGGACCTTTCCTCGCTAAACTCACCGGGTTGTGGGAGGTTAAGAAGGTGATCACAGGAAACATACACGGGATCATGATTGATCTACACAAGAAACACGGTACCATTACACCTCAACTATTCTGTTTGATGCGACTTTGCACATGCTAAGCCGGTTTGATCCAGGTCCTATCGTGCAAATTGCGCCCAACCGATATGACTTCAACACGCCTGAAGCCGTCAAGACTATTTACCGCATTGGCAACGCCTTTACGAAATCTCGCTATTATGAACCATTCGGGACCCCTGAATTTCATAATTTGATGAACGCGCTGGACAACAAAGATCATGCAACCTTGCGAAAGCAGATAGCGTCCGTGTATACCATGTCGGCTTTATTGTCCTACGAAAACTTGGTCGATGCGCAAACAACGATCCTGAAGGAAAAAATGCAGAGCTTCGCCAACCGGGGAGATATCATTGACCTGCCCCAATTCCTTCAATTCTACGCTTTCGATGTTGTTGCAACCATCACGGTAACCACCTCACACCACGACATATCCCAGAAAATCAAGCCATTATCTGACCCGTTTTCACTCTAGATTGGCAAATCAATGGGTATGATGGAGTCCAACACCGACATGTATAACACTTGTCAGGCTCTAGATGGAATGTGGCATTATATCGCAGTCGTGGGACTCATTCCTGGCATACACTTACGGTACATGCGTCTCGCCAAACTGCTCGGCCTTACACCTCCAACAGAGGCCTTGGATGCTTTTATAGACGGTCAGATTGACCAGTACACGGAAGCCATGGAACGCAAAGGCGGTGTCGGAGATGATGAAGACACATTCTTGGCCAGAATGCTAAAACTACAGGAACAAGGAAAAGCTACCAAGAAAGACACTCGACACTGCATAACTATAAACATTGGCGCAGGCTCCGATACTACGGCTCTCGGTCTCAGCTCTATTGTCTATTATCTCTACAGCAACCCACGCACTCTGAGCCGTCTTCGAGAAGAATTTGACGAGTTTGCCAAGGCAGGGGAGTTATCAGATCCTGTGACTTTTCAACAAACACAGAAGATGCCGTATTTGCAGGCTGTTATCAAAGAAGCACTGCGGCTTCATCCGGGTGTGGGTACACAGCTCACGCGGGTTGTGCCTAAGGGAGGTGTTGTTATTGAAGGTCAATTCTTTCCTGAAGGAGTAAGTAAAGCCCAATATTCGCTTTATATGAGAATTCGAGACCAGAAAAAGCGTGATTTACTAACAAAACGGTCAGACAGAGGTCGGTGTCAATGGATGGGCTCTATACTACAACCAGGACGCCTTCGGAGACGACGCAAGCGAGTTCAGACCAGAGCGATGGCTACAACCCGGTGAAGATGTTAGAATTGCAGGATCTTTTGCCGTACGTGTAAATCTCATACAAACCCACACGGACAAGAAGCTAATAACAGTGCTCAACATATAGTTCGGAGCCGGTCCTCGATCATGCCTTGGCAAGAACGTTAGCATTCTAGAAATGTCCAAAGCCATTCCTCAGATTGTGCAAAACTTTGATATCGAAATTCAACAAGGATCATGGAAACATGAGAGTTGGTTCTTTGTCAAGCCAGAGTACAAGGCGCAGATCAAGTCAAGGGTCCATTAGCGAGAGAGTCGTATGTGGCCATTTTCTTCTCAGTTACGAGAGAGGGAGCGGCGGAGTTTCATCTCCTCCCTGCATGGTTGATTGGTATGCTAACAATAACAACCAACAGGGACAAAGTCCGCAAAAGTCCGCAACTCCAAAGACTGAGACTGGCTCCCTGGACCCCGCCATTTGCAAACGGAGTTACGCCATTATTGACGAGAAGCGGATGAACTCGTCCGTGTGATTTGTAATGAGTATGATATGTTGAAGAGTAGCGAACGGAGGCCGCAGTGAATATTTAGTCGAATATAAACAGTCGCCCACATCTTCCAGTCTTGATCTAAGTGACAGGCGCATCACCAGGATTTTGCATCTTCATACCTATTCTTATAAAGTCATCTCCATTTAATCATAACAACCTACCGACTCCAACAAATAGCAGTCATGGCTCAAGACGCTAAGATTATCTTTTACACCCACCGCCAATGCCCCTGTACATCCCCTCCCGTCCTGTTCTGTGAAGACAACGCTAACAAAACATCTCCAAGATGCTCACCGAGTTCACATCACTTTGGCTGAGCTGGGCATCCCTTTCGAAGAGGAGCAGATTGACCTCGAAGTCCCAAGAACAGAGGCATACCTGAAGATCAACCCACGCGGCAAGGTCCCGGCACTAAGCTACAACGGCAAAATCATCACCGAGTCTGCCATCATCGCCAAGTTCCTTGCGGATGCATACCCTTCACCCCTCGTGCCACCATCCAATTCTGTAGACGGTGCTCTTCGTCGCGCTCAAATCGATTTCTTTGTCGATACCTATGTCAACAATGTCCTTGGACTGCTTTACAAAGGCATTTCGGCGAAAACGGATGCTGAAGCTGAAAAAATTGGCCACGCATTGGTTGAGAATATTGTTAAGGAGATTGAGCCAGAGTTGAATGATGCGGCACCGTATTTTGGAGGGAGTGACAAGGTCACCCTGGCAGAGGTTAGTCGATTCCAACTCTTGACCTACTAAAACATCGTGGTGCTCATCTACCGCTATTTGAATTGTTTTACTGACTACTCGCATAGGCTTTGGTAGCCTCTTTTGTCATCCGTCTGTTGTCGTTGGGCAGAAGTGGGATTCTCTTCAAGGAAGCGCTCAGTGGGTTGGAGGTCAAAGCTCCGAACTTTTCCAAGTGGGCAGCTGTTCTACAAAAGACTCCCAATATTATCGACATCTTTGATGAAGACATCTGGACAACAAAGATGTCTGAGAGAATTGCTGCCGCCCGGGCTTGATGATGAGCCTGGATCTATGG
>NHTE02000037.1:0-62878 GCA_002168265.2 Fusarium euwallaceae
TCTGACAAAAACGCATATCAAGAAACCTCAACAAATGTGTCCAGGTTCTCGGAAAATGTTGTGATGCTGCTACAGAGAGAGTCGAACATGTCCTCTGCCAGGGCCTGGTCTGTAGCTCCGTCTCGAGAATAAAGTAAGCAGACCTCTGTGCTTTTCGTGCCTTGCGGCGTAGTAATGACGCTGAAATCAGCCGCATCTTCTTGTGAGGCCACTGCGCCAACTTTATATGTGTTCACCCCGATTTCCAGAGCGCCCGCCCGAGGCATGCTTTGATGTTGCACAATAGTTGAAAAGCCGTTTGCTCCGTCATCATCCCAGTCGGTACACTTGTCAATGATCTCCCTGAAGCCGAGTGATTCGTACGGAATGTTGTCCACCTGCTGTTTCTGGATGTGTTGGAGAAGTTGCAGTACGGTCCAGGAGGGTTGGTGGCAAACGCGTACAGGGACCACATTCAAGCAAGGGCCGACGATGGATTCAATACCGGCCACGCTGCTTACGTTGCGTCCGCTGATGAGGTGGCCAAAGACAACGTCGGTCTTGCCCGTGACCCTTGCCAATACAGTTGCCCAGGCGGCCTTGACGACAGTAGCGGTGGTGATGTTGGAAGATGCAAGCGAGGGTGTAGAAACGACCCTCTTCAAGACTTGTGTAGGAGTAGTGTGCAGTAGAGCACCTCGTCGTTGCGTAACATTTGTCGGAGTGGAATTCTTCAGGAGAGCTTTCCAGTATGCGTAGTGGTTCGGATTGATCTTGCCCAATGTCCCGCGGATATAGGTTGAATATGAGGGTGTGGGAAAGAGAGGTTCTCCCCCATAGCAAGCCTTTAAGGCTTCAAGGATGGCAGGGAAGCAGACACCGTCATACTGTGCATGAGATATCCTGATGAAAACTCGGTGTTGTTCCGACGATTTGAGCCGAACCACAGTGAACTGGAGGGAGGACTGTTCAGGGCGCGGAACTTCGTGTCGATGGCTGGATTCAAGTTCGGATGTGAATCGACCGATATCATCGACATCGTGGACAGTCAACTGAGGTTGGATGTGGCGAAGGACAACCTGCAAGTATCTCTTGTGGTGGGGGACAAAGACGGTGCGCAACACGTCGTAACAGTTCACGACGTTTGTGATGCTTTCTCTCAGTAGACCAATGTCAAGCGGTCCTGAAGAATCCAAGTAGAAGTAGTTGAGCATCCATCGCGAGTCCAGTAGACTACCCGCGACGGCCTGGGTCTGAAAGTCGGTTGTAGGGAGGACGTCTACGATGCTGGCTCGGGACACACCTGCAACAGTGCAGACATGATCCCGGACGAACTGCTCAGCATCCTCTTGGCCAAGCATGGAGAAGGGCTGGTATGCTTGTGCAGCATCGGCTGCTCCGTCGTTCTTGGAGTCTGAGAGGTATGACTTGTCATTGCTTGGCGCCGTGTCGTCATCATTGTATGATCGATCCAGGAAACAATTGAGCATCGACCCAAAGTTGGGGTTGTTGAAGATGTCGGCCACAGTGAGTGGTATTCCCAGCTCCCTAGCATTGCCCACCATCGACATGGCGATAATGGAGTCACCGCCGAGTTCGAAAAAGCTGTCATCATATGAGAGTTCAGCACTTCCAAGGCCCAAAGTGTCTCTCCACAATGCCAACAGCTTCTGGTGAACATGATCCCGGTCAAGTCTAGAGGGCTGAGATGGGTTGGGTGGTGACGAGAAAACTTCTACACCGAGATCTGTCGAAGATTCGCTGCTCGTCGAATTGTGTATCGTGGCTTCGCATCTGGAACCGACACGTTGAAATGCCCAGTGGTTAACCTCATCTGTGTACGTGTGCCCGCTGATAGGTAGCTGTCGCGGGCCCTTGAAGAACTGCAAGTGGGATAGATCCCTCTCATAGTGATCGATGAAATCACTCAGCAACTCGGACATTGTGATGGCAAGGTCCTCAGCTTGAGAACCTGAGAGAACATCGGTCCAGTAGCGGAAGACAATACCTTCATCGCCGGGAGTGGTGTTGGCATTGAGGGTCACGGCGTATTCGCTTGGATCAAACGCCTCGACTGGCTCGTATGTGAGTGCATTGAGATCTGAGCCACTCGGCAAACCGGCGCTCTGGATGGATATGGCAGTGTTGAAAAAGCCTCGTTTTGCTTGTCCCAGAGAATGGCTTAGGCGAGCTAGAGAAAAGTGCTGGTAGGGTAGACTGGCCATGTAGTCTTCTTGAGCTTGGAGGAACAGTCTCTTGAGGAGCATGCCCGAGGCAAATTGAAAGCGGAACACCAGCATATTGATGAGAGGACCAACAATGTCGTCAATGCCATCAATAGGGGCATCACGTCCAGATGCCAGATATCCCATGCAGATATCCTCGGACTTGGTGTAGGTGGCTCGGAGCAACTCGACAGAAATAATACAGCCGTAACATAAATGAAACTTATATCAAAGCCTCAATAATACAATAATAGATCAATAAGGCCCATAACCACGATAGATTATACCTTAATAGCCGGAAAGGAGGGGAAATAAAGTCATAATGGCCTCAATAAAGTTTTTTCTAAGTTAACCGCGAGGGGGTAAAAGGCGTGATCTTTACCCAATTGCCAAGGCCAGCAACAAGAGATGAAGCGACTCAATCTTAAGCCGATTAAGCGAAGCAACCAACCTGCTGCCGCTTGGCAACAACACCCAACTCGGCTATCCCAATGGCGTGCCGATCCTTGCTTGATCTGTCCTCGTCGTCGAACTTCGGTTACCTTATTCCGCGCCAGGGTCGATTAGCTATCTGTCAGATCCTTCTCCTTATTCCCGGAGCCCTATTGGAACGAACTCGGCTCACAAGCCCCAACGAGCTGACTCGGCCCAATATCCTTGATAAGGCTACCCGAGGCTGAGCGCTTTGGCCAACAGCAGTTCACTGCTCGACTTATAAGTATCGCGTGAAGGTGTTGATGCTTAGACCAACCTCAATTCAAAGCATACTGTTTTCGAACTGAACTACGTACCATCATCCTCCCTTCATTCAGCCTCAGAACCTATACGACCATGCTCAACAAGTCAGACATCAAAAGCGACAATGCCTCTGAAAAGGAGGGTGAGGCCGCGATTGTCGATGGTGCTTTCATCCTCAGTGATGAAGCGGCTCACATCAGGGATGAATACCTGAGGATGTCTCCAAGCGATGCACAGGCGGTAGAGAAAAGGCTCAAGCTCAAGCTTGACCTTAGACTCTTCCCCTCGCTCATGATCATGTACATTTTGAACTACATTGACAGGAATGCTCTTCCAATCGCCAAACTAGCGGGCATCTCTCAAGAACTCAACCTCTCCTCTGTTCAGTTTGGAACATGCATTTCCATCTTGTTTGTCGGTTACTTGTAAGTTAAGTCAAAGATAAGAATTCCAATGCCCCTCGTCTCAACTAAGCTCTTCCAGGCTCATCCAAGTTCCAAGCAACCTGTTCTTGTCTAAGCTTCGCCCACCTTTGTATCTGCCATTTGCAATGGCGGTCTGGGGAGTTGTATCAGGAGCCACAGCTGCCGTTCAGAAATACTCGGGACTACTCGCCGTTCGCTTCGTTCTTGGCTTCTGTGAGGCGCCGTTCTTCCCTGGCGCTGTATTCCTGTGCTCATCCTGGTACAAACCCGATGAACTCAGTTTGAGAGTGGCTCTGCTTTTTGGCGGCAGCATGTTGTCAGGCTCATTTGGTGGGCTGATGGCCATTGGCATTACCGAAAAAATGGCCGATGTGGCTGGAATATCTTCTTGGCGATGGTCAGTATGCCTACCTGCAGTGAGCGAGAGAGTGTATGAGAGACCTGACATATCTTTAGGTTATTCATCATCGAGGGTTCATTGACAGTCGTATTCGCCCTCATCTTTGTTTTTGTGCTTCCCAACTATCCTCATAACACACGGCAAGTGGACATGGCTGGAACCTGGGTTGCTGTGCTCAAGTGCTAACTCTACGACTTAGGTGGCTCACGGAGAAGGAACGCATCGTTGCCCAATATCGAATGATGTCTAACATGGGCGTGAATGCATCCAAGGATACCACAATGGCGCAGGGGTTCAAGCTCATGGTCAAGGATCCCAAGGTGTGGTTGATGATGCTCAACCATCTTCTCATCACTCTTTGCGCCTCATTTACCAAGTATGTCTTATTCTATGCCCACCTTTGGGACACTTGCACTAATGCACAAAGCTTCTTCCCCACCATCATGGCAACACTTGGCTTTGAGCGCAAGGTAACATACGCTCTATTATCTGTTCCACACCTCAGTGGCTTCTGCATTGTGTTAGCCACCTGCTGGCACGCAGACAGAGTGAAAGAGCGCACATGGCACATCATCGTAAACCTGTCGGTGTGCATAGCTGGATTGGCGATTATGGGTGCAACTCTCTCTGTACCAGCACGCATTGTTGCCAGTATCATGATGATCTCTGGCATCACCAGCGCCTCCAACATTAACTTGGCGTGGATTGGAAGCTGCATTCCGTTTCCACCTCCCAAGCTTGCAGCGTCCATTGCCTCGATCAACATGATTGGAAATCTTGGAAACGTTGTAGGCGGCTATCTATTCCCTGCCAGTCAAGCCAACAGGTATCCAATGGCCGTGGGCGTGGAAGGCGGCTCTGCAATTTTAGCCATCGGTGGCGTGTTTTTCTACAGGTGGTATCTCAAAAGGCAGAACCGCAAGATTCAGGATGGTGACACTGCAGCTATTGCGTTAGTGGGTAGTTCGGACTGGAGATACATCTTGTAGGGAATAAACCAGCAATGCCATTTACTACGGACAAGCATGTGTTTTATTAGCATGACAAATTTCCCCCATAGTAAAAAAAATATCAATAGCTCAGCTGACAACTTTCAAAAGTGGTAGAATTGCCTCACTCTGCAACACATATCTCCGCGGTAGAAGATAGCTAAGCGAAATCTAAGCCATGACTGTGAAAGCCTCCTAATTCTGATTAGGTAGGTTTATAAGGAAGCAGTTTAGAACTTTCGCCGCGTCTTACCCTTGCCTCTCTTATTTAAAGTTTAAAGCTTAAAGCTTAAAGCCAAGCGATGCGCCCTTCAAATATCAGAATATACGGGTCTATGACCATGGATGCTTAGCTCCTATCTGTGAGACGCGTACACGTACACGGGCGAGTGCAACATTAAAGGCCCAAGCACTGGACACTTCGTCACCGCCAAGTTACCTAGCGGCTAGACCTCTTTGGATAGGTGTTTGAATAGTGCTAGGTGCAGGAATTTTGCTGCGCCGTGTCAAACGCAGTTTACCTGTCTGCGTTCGCTCGTTGGCTTATGGACGGTCTTAGGAGTTCTGCGTCATTGGCACTAATCTTAAGTACTAAAGCGCTCACTCGAGAGAGAGATTCTTATATATCTCTTATTCGTTGGCTCGTCCCTATAAGGGAGACGTGAGTCACGGCTGAGATAAAGCGAGGGCGAAAGAACTAGGAGTTCAACTGACCAGGCGAGCAGGGCTTGACCGATTGTGGGGTCACCGCTATATCTCTTGGCTTAAACTTAAATCGAAAACCGATACCGAGATACGACGTAAATGATACGATTTCCGAAGATGATACGATTTCCAATTAAGAAACGGTGAATCCTGCTCCGGCTCCCAAATCAGTTCCAACACCTCGGGTGTGTATCTGCCGGAATGAGTACCGGACTCTATGCAATCTCATCTCAACGGTCTCACCAAGCCGAAGATCCTGGTCTCCCATCGATGGATCTCAGTACAGGGTCCTTGGCTGCGCCACTATACATACCTTAATCAGACGTTGGCGTTTACCAGTGTCGATCTTGAATCTATTCCGAATATGATAACAAGACTGTGGTACCCTGACCCGTAAATTTCCACTTCTATCGTTCTAGCTCTCGGTGGAATTACGTGGCCTGCGATGTTGATATGATCTTCTGGTCCCAACCACCATGATCCCAAGCTGTCCAGGGTCACTGGAGTGACGCGGCCCTCCTCAAGAATCTGACGATGAGCTGGGCTGTGAGAGTCAGTTACGAGCCAAGGACTTCAGTACAGCCAGGTTGAACTTGATCGCGTCTCCTATAGATGGACTCTGGCGTTCTATAACAAGGCGAAGGGCGCCCAGATCTTCCAGTCATTTTTTCAGCATCTCATCCTTCTTTTCAAGTACTCTTTCACTCTGCAGATCTACAATGCTCAAGATATCGACACTCTTCGCCGTTGCGGCACTGGCCATTGGAGCCGTGTCCGCTGAGGAACTCTACGACTATATTGTGGTTGGTAGTGGTCCTGGTGGAGGACCTTTGGCCGCAAACTTGGCCAGGGCAGGCTATAAGACTCTCCTTCTTGAGGCCGGTGACGACCGTGGCGATGATCCCACCTGGAATGTCTTGTCAAACAACTATGCCGCCCTCAACAGCCCCCTCGCGCGCTGGGACTTCTTTGTCCAGCACTCTGAGGACCCTGAGCACCAGGCACTCTACGAGAGGCAGACGTACCGCCAGACCAATGGATCCTTCTATACTGGCCAGGATCCTCCTGAAGACGCCGAGAGGCTCGGCATCTGGTATCCTCGCGCCACCACCTTGGGAGGCTGCTCGATGAACAACGCCGGCATCTCGACTCTTCCGCCGGATGCGGACTGGGAGATTATCGTCGAGCGAACCGGCGATAAGTCGTGGAGTCCCAAGAACATGCGCAAGCACTTCATGAATATTGAGAGGAACGAATGGCTGCCCCGCGGCACCCCAGGACACGGATTCGACGGCTGGCTGCGCATCAACATGCGTGACAGCTCGTGGAGCCAGCAGCCCAGTAACTTCCTTAGCATCCTCAACGGGCTGGCCAATGCTACCGACCAAGACGTTACCGCGGTTCCGCAGCTCATTACCAGGGATGTCAACGCCGATGTCCCAGACCGAGACCAGCAGGAGGGCTTCTACAGTATGAGCCTGCACATGGATAAGGATGGGCGCCGCTCCAACTCCAACACGTACATCCGTGATACCCTCAACGATCCGGCCGGTTATCCGCTCACGGTGCAGACGCAGAGCTTTGTGACTCGTGTGCTCTTTGACACCCGCGGCCGCACCCCCGTTGCTAACGCCGTCGAGGTGCTTCGGGGCTCAGCCGTGTACCGCGCCGACCCTCGCTCCACCGACGACAACAAGGGCAAGCGGGAGATCATCCGGGCCAAGCGCGAGATCATTATCTCGGGTGGCACCTTCAACAGCCCCATGATCCTCAAGCACTCTGGCATCGGCCCCGCCAAGGAGCTCAAGAAGTTCGGAATCAAGGTGGTTAAGGACCTCCCCGGCGTGGGCGAGAACATGGCCGAGAACTACGAGGCCGGTCTCCTGGGCCTCGCCAACGATGACATCGAGCTCGGCTTCGGCCAGGTGGGCCTTCTTCTCAAGACGCCGACCGAAACGGAGGACCGTAATATCCACGCGTGGTGCGGCGGCTTCGCCCTCGAAGGTTTCTGGCCCGGTATGCCCAACCGCTACGGTCCCCGGCAGTTCATGTGCGCCATGGCACACATGCAGCCCAAGTCGCGCGCCGGTAGCGTCCGCCTCCGCTCGTCTGACCCCCGCGATACGCCCGAGATCAACTTCCGCTTCTGGGAGGTTGACGGAGAGGACGACCTCCGTGAGCTCGTCGACGCTATCGACATCATGCGCCACGGGTTCCAAGCCGCCGGTGCCCCCGTCACGCCCTGGAGGGAGCTACACCCGTGTCATGACTCTTCTAACGGCTGCAGCGACGAGGAGCAACTGGACTATTTCCGCTACCAGTCCTTCGGGCACCACGCCTCGTCGTCTTGTGCCATCGGCGCCGCTAACGACCCCATGGCCGTCGTTGACAGCAAGTTCCGCGTCCATGGGGTTCGAAACCTGCGTGTTGTCGACGCTTCCGTCTTCCCTCACGTCCCCGGAGCGTTCCCTGTTCTGCCCACTTTCATCATCTCGGACAAGGCGTCTAAGGATATCATTAAGGCCGCCCGCTACCGCCGTGATTAGGTCCTATCGGGACCTGGACATGCCTTTTAACTCTTCTCGTCGTTACTGCAAGGTAGAGGGTAAAAGGTAATAAGGCATAGAGATAAAGTAGTCTTCACAAGGTTATATATTTGTTTGATTGGACAGTTCAGGGCTACGCTGAACTCAATGGCAACCACTTCAATCCAATTCAAAGCAGGATTTTTTCAATTCAACAATTCAATCACGCATAGCCAGATTGATCTAGTTAATTCAATATGAGAGATAATTTTGGTGATGCCTCTTGAATAGTATTTTCTTAGTGAAACAAAAAGGGGTGAGGTGGACGCGCACGTGGTAGGTCATGTGATCATCGAGTCAGCCATAGGTAGTGACTCCGGCACGTGACCTCCCTAACCGTGAATGTGCTCGACAAACCAATAGCGCTGCAGGAAAAGGTTCCCCGCGCCATCTACCTGGTACAACTGCCGATCCCTAGCTGAGGTTTCCCAGACTCAAAGCGGCCAAGGGTCAGAAGCCATGCAACGTCTCCAGCCAACCCGAGGACGCATCTGTCTCTAGTCACGCCAAGCGAGATGAAACAGGGGGAGGGGTAATTTATCTTGCCTCGGGTATGTCAAAACCCCCTACCAGCATCGATCGCCGACTGGCAGGGTATAAAGGGGGATGCAACTCAACTTGGCACTGATCTGTCATGATAGTGGATCAGGAGAAAGCCAAAAACAAAGAAAAATGAATCCTTCTGACGACAAGCCCTCTGTCGACATTGACGAGGCACCACCCTCGCAGGTGCATCGACATGAAGTAGACGTCACCCCGATTCAGGAGGCTGCTGTTGAGGATGCCTACCATATCAAGCTCGGCTGGAGATCATGGGTAAGCAACGATCCCAGCCATGTGTCGTTGAATGTGCATTTGCTTAGCAATAAACAAGGTTGTGGTCTTTTGTACCTGCTTCGCGTGAGTCTTTCTGACCTCCCTCCCTCTCATGCCTTGTTGGTTTTAATAACGAAATGCCCAGCATCATGGCCCAGGTGTTCGTTGTTGTTGCCGCTGGATCGGTAATCGCATTCATCATCCGTGACCTGGGTGACGGGGCTGTCGCCGGATGGATTATCCAGGTACTATTTCCTCAGATAGATTCCCTCTAGGTTGCGTTTTAACCTTAACGGCTGATGCAGGGTCCTTTGTTGATGCAAAGCGTGCTTTCACCTATTGTCGGGCGCCTTTCCGATGTTCTTGACCGCAAGTATCTTGCATCAGTTCCGCCTCTCATTGCCTTTGCCGGAGCCGTCATGTCGGCCAAGGCAACTTCTATGAGCGTGCTCATCGGAGGCGGTATCCTAATCGGAACGACGCTATCCACGATTTCCATTGTTCAGGCCATCCCTTCGGAAATCCTGCCTCTCAAGTATCGAGCAATTGCAAACGGATTAGCTTTCATCGGCGGGGCTGTTGGTAGCATGTGAGTCTCTCTCTGCCGCAAGTCATCCGCCCCCCCAATCCTAATGGCATTATTTGTAGTATTGGCTCCTTGGGAGCCGGGGCTGTCACAAATGCCAACGCATCTGGATGGAGATACATCTTTTGGATGCAGGCTGCGTTTCATGGAGCTACCTCCTTGGCACTGTTTATCTTCTACTGGCCACCCAAGCGAACCGAATATCCTCGGATGTCTATCAAGGAGTGCCTTTGGGCCTGTGACCCCATTGGGTCCATCCTCTACATCGGCAGTGTATCACTCATGCTGCTAGCCCTGAACTGGGCAGGAGGGACCTATCCGTGGTCAGATGCCCACGTAATTGGCCCGCTGGTTGCTGGTCTAGCCTTGTTTGTCCTCTTTGGCTTATACGGTGCGTACCTACCTGAAAACACTACTGCCTTGGGTGATGTTGACGTTGTTGTCTGTCTCTTCAGAGTGGAAGGGAAGATCAGACGGCCTTGTGGCCCATGTCTTCTTCCGACAAAACGCAAACTTTGCCCTCTCAGTTTTCGCCTTTGGAGTTGAGGGCTGGGTCTTTTACTCGGCTGTCAACTCTATAGTGCCACAGATGATCCTTCACTTGGGCTTCGAGACAGATCCATGGCAAATTTCGGTCAGGATCCTCGGCTTCACCCTTGTGAATCTCGGTCTGTCGATTCCTATCATGCTCTATGCCACCAAGTTTAAGGATCTCAAGTCTCCTCTCATTATGTCCTTTACTTTCTTCATTGCTGTGTAAGTGTCAGGTCCATATCCACACGCCCCCGCTGCTGTCTAACAATACCCCGATAGATCAAGTTGCTACGCCGCTATCCGACCATCATGGAACACTGTTCAGCACGTTCTCAATGTCCTTACGGGCATCGGACAGTCAGGACCGTTAACTCTCCTGGTCGCTTGCGTTCAATTCACAGCTCCTCACGCATACTTGTCCACGGCTACCGGGCTTGCCTTTTCCATTCGCGCGATTGGCGGAGCATTCGGATCTGCTGTTCTCGATGCAATAATCAACGGAAGGCTGACCTCACATTACGCTCCTGCTGTAGGCAAGGCGGCTGTGGCTGCAGGGTTGCCGGAAAAGAGTGTGCCGGCCTTGCTGCAGGCCCTCGCCACAGGCGAAATCGGGTCCAGTGATGTCGAAGGCGCCAATAGTGCGGTATGGAATGCTGCCATATCGGAGAGTAGATGGCAATATGCGCATGCCTATCGCTTGGCTTGGTCAAGCGTTATCCCATTTGCTGTCTTGGCTCTTGTTGCTGTTGTTTGCCTTAAGGGTGTCAAGGAGCTAATGACTGAGAAGGTAGAGGCCACAGTGGAGCACGTTGAGCAGCAAGGCAAGGCGGGTGTAGATGAGAAGGGGGGCGATTAGTATCAACTCACTTGACATTGTAGCACTGAAATAGCAATCCCTCGCGTCGTCGTATGTCTTGCTCCTGGCATCATCTCTCGTAAGTCTGAGCCATTGTGTTATAAATTTGTTGAATATCACGTTTTTATCAATTCCCAAAGGCAGACTTCAGTTTCCCACCCCTACAGATTCGCCACATATGTGTGAGGCTATCACTATGTCATCATTGGGATATGATGCTATGATGTGTTGGAAATGTATTCTCTATCATTGTTGAAGCCTGAATAACCGACATAGAAGATCGCAAGACTATCCATCTCGAAAAACAGCTTACAGTCGCGCCCAAATCATCCTGAGCATGCATATAATTCCGTCTATTCAAAGCTAGGTATCTACAGAAGTTATTTCGACGGGACAACGACCGTCATGGTTTTTGAGAAATGTCAAGCTGTGAGTCTCCCGTTTGCATAAGGATCCTGGAGTTGCTCGGGCTAGTCTTGCATCTTTTACCGGCAATTGCAATAGGTGCTCGTAAAAGTTAGCTTGATGTTTCGAATTCATCGCAAAACAAATGCTGATAAACCTACTTTATCGGGGTGAAGTCTCCAACAGGCCCATCCCCATTGCCAGAGCATCCATCCCATGTTCCCCCTTGTTCAGCACACTGGAACAAGCAATCGTCAATACGGTCCCACCACCAACCAGCAAAGTACAGCACGGGGGGCTTACCTTTGCCTGACAACCCTTCTTACAGTCAGCCATGTTGTTGAAGACGTGCCCAGTCCAAGCGTGGGCAGTCAGAGGGGCAGCGAGGAATGCGACGAAGGAGAGAAACTTCATCTTGGTTTTCGTAATTAAGCGTAAGCCGGTGAGCTACTATTTGTGTGAAATGGAATTATGATTTTTATTCATCAATCTCATAGTAGCACCATAGAGGCCTTTTATATCTGACACCACTAAGTCAAGGTGTTTATATAAATATCAAATGAAATGTCCGACGGTTCCGAACACGGGTTCATCAGACATTAGTTCAAGAATTTATGGATCACTCTGGTAAGATCGCCTGGTTCTATACCTGTAAATAGATTTTAGTGTTTCGGCAATACCGTTATTAAACCATGTTGTCACACAAGCGAAACCCAAAACCGATTATCCCAACGGCCTCTATGGTGACAGGGCATAGCTGTAGTGGAGATGGAACATTTCTAGTGTTCGTATAGCAACTCTTCGTAAACGTTTTATAGTTCCTCCTTGCCGATCTATATACATATACTGATATTAAAACACATGCTTAGGGTTCATACCCTCTTTAGCTTCACGCCCATTGCTATAGGATCTAATACTTGCATAGTTAAAAACCTAGGTCTCTGAAGATGTCCCCGTGCCGGGCCGAATGTGTTTCTAGTGGTATGCAAGTATCTGGAGTAGAGATACTAGTCCTGGGATAACCCCAACTGACAAGGTATTGTGTCTGGCAATATCACAAAGATCCACCTAAGTTTAAAAGAACAAATTAGCTCGAGGGGAAGATTTTAACAATTATGTCTACTCAGCTGCCATGTCGAGCCTATCTAGAAAAAGGTTGTCTTTGGTATGGCTGCAAGTCTGGATGAAACTCAGGATAGCAACCTCTAGACTTTTGAGAGCAATTAGCTGTCCTTAGGCAACCCACTGACCGCGACGAGCTAGCATGTGCCTTTTTCTTTCACTTACATTAATATTAAAAGTAACAGCTTGGTTTCGGTTTTTGGTATAAAAACCATGGGCTCTGCTGTTCTAATGTCCGTAGATAAGCGAGGCCAACTGTAGGGTAGATCCGATCATCTTAGACACACATGCTCGGTGTCAATGACCAGGAAGATTAAGTAGTTGAGGCCATTCAAAAGGTCTTGCATAGGAATTCGTGATCCTAGCGCTAAGAAAGATTCTAGACTTTGACTCACGTGGACTTGCCTGTTGGTGGTCATACTCTCAGTTTGCTGAGTGGATATGGTAGTTGTTTCAGGGTAGCGCGCTTGCAACAAGTGTATATTTGGCATAAATACTTAACCTGAGTGCATAGGGATTAATACCTTTTAAAGGCAAACATCGATTACTAGCTTAATTCTCATGGGAGTTTATTAGCTACCCTATCTATTGGACGACAAAGAGCGCATCATACCACCAGGAACAGTGTCAATTAACCGCCCACTTTACAAGGTTATTTTAACCGACCTTGTAACGAATGCAACCTAGGCGGTTGCGGGAACCCGGTTCTCTTTCCTATTGGTCCAAAACCAACACAGTCGGCTTGGTGGTCTGAATTAAGTATGGCCAGTGCCGATCATGCTAGAATCATGTGTCAATGAAACGAAAGTGCATATGCACAAGAATTAACGAGGAAAGAGAGAGAGGGGTTTTCTGGTTCGATAAATAACTGTCCATCCCGCTATTACCACGTTTGTTCAACTCGTCTCGAACATCAAGAAATTCCCTCAACCATGTGCGAAGACAAACGACAGAATAATCCCGCACAGCCGCTGCAGCATGCACTGGCTGGGAATCCTCTTGAGGCAGATGTCAGTAGTTTGTTTATAACTTCTCATCGTTCATGCATTGCTAACCCTTGTTTCCAGGACAATCTTCGTGATGACGACTCTGCATACGCTGTCTCGTAAGTCCTGAATGTGCATGGGAACAAGAGAACTGGCTGTTGATAATTTCATAGTGAAGGTTCAGCCAGCTACCAAACATCCTTAGCCTCAAGTGTCATCAATTACAAGTACGTTGCGCCTTGATGGATAAGATTTCCCAGACTTCTCTAACCGTCTCCTCGACTTTCAACACAGATACGAGGTTAGTGTCATTAAGAATACCTGCTCGATGCAAGAGACTGATGATAGTCACAAAGAATGGACGTCGCTACCATGCATTCCGTTCCGGTAGTTATATTCTGGTATGAACCTACGAGTCCCTGTGGTTGATGCTTACTTGAAAGCCGATTAACCAATTTTAGCCCAATGATGACTCGGAACAAGACAGAATGGATCTAGTGCATCACATTTATCGTCTCCTGCTCGATGGCGAGCTCTTCCTCGCGCCTATCAATAAGCAACCTCGACGTGTCCTTGACCTTGGCACTGGTACCGGTATATGGGCCATGGACTTCGCTGAGTTTGTTGTCCCCCCAGAGTCGCAATTTATGAAACGTTATTAATATACTATCTTAGTGAATACCCGTCGACGGAGGTAGTTGGCACAGATCTCAGTCCTATCCAACCCAAATGGTATACTCTTAGTTCCACTGGTGCTGAGCTCAGACGTAATAATTTGCAACATAGGACCCCTCCAAACTGTATCTTTGAGGTGGACGACTTTGAAGATGAATGGGTATACAAAACGCCGTTTGACTTCATACATGGGCGAGAATTAGAAGGATGCATCGGGAACGAAGACCAACTATTCCGTCGTGCTTTTCAGCATTTAGCACCAGGCGGGTACATCGAATTCCAGGCAGCATATACACGTTGGCTCTCTGATGATGGAACTGCTGAGAAGGCTAAGAATGCCCAGAGCTGGCTCAAGACTTTACTCGAAGGGACAGCCAAGTTTGGAAAGTCTCTCGAGTGTGCGGTTAACTGGAAAGAGAAGTTAGAGGCGGCGGGGTTTACAGACGTCCAACAAGATATTCGCAAGGTAAAGTTATAGTTCTCATTGCCAGCCACCATGGACGACGCTCTTGGACCTTCAAGGCTGGACGAATTACTAACACGGGTGTCGGTCAGTTACCTATCGGCAGTTGGCCTAAAGATCCGAAGCTCAAGGAAATGGGAAGATTCCAAGGTATTCAGCAGGTCCAGGCTGTCGAGTCGTATTCTCCCAGGGTTTTCTCAACCGTCCTTGGTTGGGAAGAGGAAGAAGTTCAGGCATTCGTGGCCAAAGTGAGAAAGGACCTGAGAGATCCATCAATCCACCTTTACCTCCCCATCTATTTTGTATGGGGGAAGAAGCCGCAGACCTGATTTATACACTCCTTCTCATGTCCATAGCACTCTAGCTACCCACGTTCATTATAGCGCAGGAAGAATTATTGAATAAACTAGGTCATTACCTTAAACACATGGGACCCTATGTCGACAGAACCGCGACAAGGTAGTATTCTAAGCGCCCACCTCTCAAATTCTTATCCTTTTACAGGATAGAACTGTCTTAGCTGGAGCTAGAGCATTGCTTGACTAGCTTGCTGGGTGCTGGAAAGACCACCTTAGTTGTTCTCCCCACAATGTGCTGGTGGTCAAACCCGCCGGGGTCATGCATGTAGTCAACTAGTAATTATGCTACATGCGCATTTGGCTCCGTCTTGCGCCGAGACCTGCTTTTCCTTGCCACTAGTTCAAAATTCTGGTCAACGTTTGTTGGGTAAGGGTTACTGCTTGGCAGCTCTACCCGACGACCTCGCTGTGTATGTCGTGTTAAGTATCGCGGTAACCTGCTGAGAACGTACGTTGCTACGTTCTTCTAAAGTGGGAAATGGTTTTGATCATTATCAGCAGGATGCAAGGCGACTAGGATTCTGAAGCAATCCGTTACCAAGCCAGTTTGGGTCATAAGTGGCTATCACAGCTGCGTCATAATGTGGACAGAACGAGAATAAAACCAGACAGGGCAACGGATGAAAACAGCACACATCTACCTCATTGCCACATGAGGTGAGACGGGATTGACGCATCTAACTGTCTGGCACATACTTGTGTGACTGCCTCGGCCGTTCTCAACGAAGTGAGGGTATTAGAGTCGACGTGTGAGGTATTGGGGAAGGCACTGAGAAGGGAACCCGAGGTCTGGCAGTGTAGAAGCGAAGGCTACGTGTGAACACTAGTGCTAGTATAGCAGAGAAAAGAAGAAGAAATCTTTTATAGTACTTAACTAACATACAGGGCGAGTAGACATATGCGTAGAAAAAATCGCATCAAAGAGTGAGTAAGAAAACAAAGGCTGATAAATGAAAAAAAAAAAAATACCCCCATCTGACAAAAGCACATATTAAGAAACCTCAACCAATCTGTCTAGACTCTCGGAAAATGCTGTAATGCTGTTACATAAAGAGTCAAACATGTCCTCTGCCAAGGCATGACCCGCAGCTCCATCTCGAGAATAAAGCAAGCAGACCTCCGTGCTGTTCATGCTTTGCGGCGTAGTAACGACGCTGAAATCAGCCGCATCTTCTTGTGAGGCCATCGCACCAACTTGATATATGTTCCCCCCGATTTCCAGAGCACCCGTCTGAGGCATGCTTTGATGTTGGACAATAGTGGAAAAGCCGTTTGTTCCGTCGTCATCCCAGTCGGTGCACTTGTCAATGATCTCCCTGAAGCCGAGTGATTCGTACGGCATGTTGTCCACTTGCTGTTTCTGAATGTGTTGGAGAAGATGCAGCACAGTCCAAGAGGGTTGGTGGCAAACGCGGACAGGGACCACGTTCAAACAAGGGCCGACGATGGATTCAATACCGGGCACGCTGCTTACGTTGCGTCCGCTGATGAGGTGGCCAAAGACAATGTCAGTCTTGCCGGTGACCTTTGCCAATACAGTTGCCCAGGCGGCCTTGACGACAGTGGCGGTGGTGATGTTGGAAGACGCAAGCGAGGGTGTGGAAACGACTCTTTTCAAGACTTGTGTAGGAGTAGTGTGCAGTAGAGGACTTTGTCGTTGCGTAACGTGTGTTGGAGCGGAATTCTTTAGGAGAGCATTCCAGTATGCGTAGTGGCCCGAATTGATCTTGCCCAACGCCCCACGTATGTAGGTTGAATATGAAGGTGTGGGAAAGAGAGGTTCTCCCTCGTAGCAAGCCTTCAATGCTTCAAGGATGGCTGGGAAACAAACCCCGTCATACTGTGCATGAGATATCCTGATGAAAACTCGGTGTCGTACCGACGATTTGAGTCGCGCCACAACGAACCGGAGGGCGGAATGTTCAGGGCGCGGAACTTCCTGCCGATGGCTGGATTCAAGTTGCGATGTGAATTGATCGATATCGTTCACATCGTGGACAGTCAGCTGGGGTTGGATGTGACGAAGGACAACCTGCAAGTATCTCTTGTGGTGGGGGACGAAAACGGTGCGCAGCACATCGTAACAGTTCACGACGTTCGTGATGCTTTCTCTCAGTAGGCCGATGTCAAGCGGTCCTGAAGAGTCCAAGTGGAAGTAGTTGAGCATCCATCGCGAGTCAAGTAGACTACCCGCGATGGCCTGGGTCTGAAAGTCGGTTGTTGGGAGGACGTCTACGATACTGGCTCGGGACACACCTGCAACAGTGCAGACATGATCTCGGACGAATTGTTCAGCATCATCTTGGCCAAGCATGGAGAAGGGCTGGTATGCTTGTTCAGCATCGGCTGCTCGCTCGTTCTTGGAGTCTGAGAGGTATGACTTGTCATTGCTTGACGCCGTGTCGTAATCCCTGTATGATCGATCCAGGAGACAATTGAGCATCGACCCGAAGTTGGGGCTGTTGAAGATGTCGGCCACGGTGAGTGATATTTCCAGCTCCCTAGCGTTACCCACCATTGACATGGCGATAATGGAGTCACCGCCGAGTTCGAAAAAGCTGTCATCATATGAGACTTCAGAACTTCCAAGGCCCAAAGTGTCTCTCCATAATGCCAACAACTTGTGGTGAATACGATCCCGGTCACGAGTAGAGGGTTGAGATGCGTTGGGTGAAGAGAAAACTTCTGCACTGACATCTGTCGAAGATTCACTGCTTGTCGAGTTGTGGATCGTGGCTTCGCATTTGGAACCGTCGTGTTGAAATTCCCAGTGGTCAATCTCATGTGTGTGCGAGTGCCCACTAGTTGGCGGTTGTTGCGGGCCTTTGAAGAGCCGCAAGTGGGATAGATCCCTCTCATGGTGGTCGATGAAATCACTTAGCAACTCGGACATTGTAATGGCAAGGTCCTCAGCTTGAGAACCTGAGAGAACATCTGTCCAGTAGCGGAAGACAATGCCTTCATCGCCGCGAGTGGTGTTAGAATTAATTGTAATGGCGAATTCGCTTGGATCGAACGCCTCGACTGACTCGTATGTGAGTGCGTCGAGATCTGAGCCACTCGGTGAACCAGCGCTTTGGACGGATATGGCAGTGTTGAAAAAGCCTCGTTTTGCTTGTCCCAGAGCATGGCTTAGACGAGCCAGAGCAAAGTGCTGGTAGGGTAGACTGGCCATGTAATCTTCTTGAGCTTGGAGGAACAGTCTCTTGAGCAGCATGTCCGGAGAAAACCGAAAACGGAACACCAGCATATTGATGAGAGGACCAATGATGTCGTCAATGCCATCAATAGGGGCATCACGTCCAGATGCCAGATATCCCAAGCAGACATCCTCGGACTTGGTGTAGGTCAGTCATCGCCTCGCCTCCACAGACAAGTGTTCGAAGTGTCTTGAACTTGGAGGGGTCCTGAATGTTGGCGACCGAGGGTGTCAAGAAGGCCCAAGTGGCTTCAAGGGTGTTAATGGCACCGGGCAGGTCTGTCAGCCTCATCTCCTCACTGGGAATGCAGAGACAAGCACCGCTAGTCAGGGCGCCAAACGTCTCTCCCATTGCAATGTCGAATGCATAGGATGTAAAGTGGAAGACACTCGACGTTGGGGTAAGATTCATGCGTTGCATGAAGGCCTTGGCGCTCGCACAAAATGAGCCATGGTCAATCACAACGCCCTTTGCTTTTCCCGTACTACCAGAAGTGTAAATGATGAATGCGGCATCTCGACTTGTCACGGTTGGCAGATCTTGCGGGGACGACAGGTCGGCGGTGAACAAGTCGGCGTTAACCAGAATGACAGATTCGACGAGGACATCGAAGCGGTCTTGATACTGCGGTGAGCACAGGGCAAGATGGGCTGCGCAGTCGCGGGTGATTTCTGCGTGGCGAGCAGGGGGATGCGCAGGGTCCAGCCCAACGATAGCACCACCAGCGAGTATGACAGCGAGCATCGCGACCGTCGTCCAGAGAGACTTGTCCATACAGCATGGAACCAGCGTTTCAGCTCGTACTCCCTTCTGTACGAGTAGCTTGGCGAGGCGGACGGCGTATTGTGAGACGGCTTCGTAGCTGAGATGACCGTCCCAAGCGCGGATGATAGTGGCATCGGGCTGCATGGTGGCTGACTGCCAGAACAAGCTGGGAATGGTGTCTTGAACAGGCTCGGAAGTTTGCTGGTTCCACTGCTTAATCATCTGAATATCTTCTTGGCTGTAGAGTCGAATCTCCATGAGCTTGCGGGTGGGCTCTCGCGACAGACGGATGAGTTGCTCCACCAGCGATCCGAATTGAAGGGCGACACGCTCTGCTTGCCAGCTTGTCACAACACCCTCATCATGGTGGATCATCAAGACCAAGTTGTGAGCCTCAATAAAACACTCGACGACTAGCGGGTACGTGAAGAAGTTTGCCTGTTCCATATCGCTTTGCAGTGGCTGCAACAAGTCCTGTTGGCTTGTTGTTTCGTCGGTAGACTGGATGACCAGCAGGTTCCTGAAGTCACAGGCAGCTGCCATGGCGCCTCCAAGGCGCTTGATGTGTTGGAGACCAGCATGCTGGTGAGGGATAACGTCGATTGCCTGCTCATGGAGAGTCCTCAGAAAATGACCAACAGTGGCAGTTCGATCGATCTGAACCCTTGAAGGCACAGTGGTCAAGGTTGGGCCCATGATGTCTTCTACACGGTCCAGAGCAACATCACGCCCTGATAGGGTCTCGCCAAAGACGACGTCATCCGAGCCGGTTTGAGACCCGAGGAGAAGAGCCCATGCTGCTCGAACGACTTGTGGGATAGTTATGTCCATCCCGAGGTCCCCTCTCTTGTATTCAATCGTATGCTCCAGAGACGCGTGAGATGATTCAGCGCCTGTCGCAGAGGACATGGTTGGAAAATGAGATGCAGAAGAAGCGCCTTGGAGCTTAGCCTTCCAGAAGTCATCTGAGGCTTGTACATCGATGTCGGCCAAGTACTTGACAAAGTTGGCAAAGGGAACTGTCGGGTAGAGGTTTTCAGCGCCAGCTTGGTAGTAAAATTGCGTAACCAACTTGAGCAAAGAAGGCATACTCCAAGCATCGTATAGCGCATGATGGACGGTCCACACAAAGTATTGGGAGCCAGAATCAGCCGAGCTGACAATTGCGTACCGGGCTAGGGCACCACCGTTGTGTTCTGGAACTGGTCGTGTCTTGGCAATGGCCGATTCAAGACTGCTGAAGCTGTCCCAATCGATTGCGTGAGGCTCGGTGACAACCTGGTAGGACTTGAGGGATTGGGAGTTGACGATGCGTGATCTCAGGATGTCGACTTGGTCAACAGTCTTTTGCCATGCGACTTTGAGTCGGTCAACGTCGATACTGGGGGGCAGCTCAAAGACGTTTCTGGCGACGTATGCGCCCGGCTGCTGGATAGATGAAGCCACAAGACCCTCTTGAAGGGAGCTGCACGGGTACACATCCTGGATCTGGCTCCTCTGGATGCTACAGCGTTCTGCAAGCTCATGGAGGAGGAGTGAGGGAGACGCAACGCCTCGCAATAGCGATAGACGATTCACAACAGTGGAAGGAATGTCATTAGAGCGTTTGCATGATGTTGCCATGTCCGACAAGACGGGACTCTTGAAGATGTTCATGACTGTGAGGACAACATCCTCCATCCTGGCAGCGGCGACAAGCTTCATGGCGCCAACGGAATCACCGCCGAGCCTGAAGAAGTTATCGTCTCTGCTGATTGTGTCGGAATCGATACTCAAAATCTTGCCCCAGACTTTCTGCAGTTTGCGCTGCATCGACGTGATAGGGGCCCGCTCTTTCCTGACCCCGACGAGCTTGTAGGGGGCCATCTGCATAGGCGGCATGGACTGAACAAGAGCCTTGAGCTTGCTGCGATCCAACTTGCCGGCCAAGGTCCATGGCATCTTTACCACAGGGATATAGGCGGTTGGCACCATGTGTGATGGTAGAGCACCCCTGAGTGCCGTTTTGAGTGATTGGCCAAGTTTGGTAGAAGCACTTGACATGGGTAGGAGAATCGCATCCGTCTCTGGAGACGTTTCACCCTCGACCTTTTCATCGCCACTGGTGAAGAACACGGCTAATACCTTGGTTGATGTCTGGCTCTGAGGAACCACCAAGTCAACGGCTGACTGAACATGGGCTGGCAAGTTGGCCTTGACGTGATGTTCGATCTCTCCGAGCTCGATACGTTGTCCGTTGAGCTTGATCTGAGTGTCTTTGCGTGCTCTATAACTCAGAGAGCCATCCGAGTTGTACGCGACCAGATCACCAGTCTTGTACATACCATCTGTTCGGTCGCCAGTGAGCTTGATGCCTGTGCGCCATGGCGGATGCTGGATGAAGGCATCTCTCGTCTTAGCTTCGTTTCCCAGGTAGCCTCTTGCCACGATGGGCCCTTCGACGACTAGCTCACCAATGCCGCCTATGGGGGTGAGACGGTTGTGGTTACGTGGATCGACGACCCAGCAACGAGAACCGACAGCGTGCCCGATCGTGGCAGCGTCCGAGTTCAGGACATTGCCGTCCTGGTCAACCTTGGTGCTGGTTGTCGCTATTACAGAGGTCTCGCTAGGGCCATAGGCGTTGACAAGAGCCGCGTGGTTTGCCCACTTGGTGATGTGGTCCGATGGCATCGCTTCACCACCTGTAACGAGGACTTGAAGTGTAGGCACGCTGTCCGGTCGGAGCACGCTTGCCACAGATGGTGTGAGCAGAGCCCAGTTGACGTTCAACTTGGTAATGGCAGCAGCCAGGTCGTTCATACGCTCCTGATCGCTTGGTATACAGATGCAACCGCCCACTACCAAGGTGGACAACATCTCCATGACACTGGCATCAAATGTGTGCGACGCAAACTGTAGGACGCGAGAGGCCGAGGTCATCTTAATAGCCTTAGCATGGGCCGTAGCTCCAGTAGTAAAAGCCCCGTGCTCGATGATTGTAGGCTTTGGAAGACCAGTACTGCCTGAGGTGAAGATAATGTAGGCCGGGTTGTTGGGTTCGACCTGGGTTCGAAGCGAGCCTGCTGGTACATCAGGTAGCAGCGATACCGTCTCGGGGCCGACAGCAAACGTCGGGATACCCAGACCTTCAAACTTGACTGTCAAGGAAGGTGAGCAGAGGATCAGCTCAGCATCGACGTTGTGGACGAGGAAGTTGACACGCTCGGGCGGATGTGTAGGATCAAGATTTGCAAAGGCGGCGCCTGCTTTGAGAACTGCCATAGTGGCGACGACTGTCCATGCTGACTTTTCGAAGCAAAGGGGGACGTATATCTCGGGCCTGACCCCAAGAGATACCAAGTGCGAAGCGAGCTTTGTAGCCACCGCATCGAGCTCGAGGTAGGTAAAGCTTGCATCCCATGCCTGGATAGCCGGTGTCTCGGGTTGTTGTTGAGCGTTGTGCTCGAAGACGTGATGCACGCACTTGTCCAAGAACTCAGGCTCGGCATTGTTCCACGACGCCAGCTGCTGCAAACAGTGATTGCTGATCGTATTGAGTTGTCCAATGGGTACCGTCAAGTCGGACGACACGATTGAAGTCAGAATCTGGTCAAATGTAGAAGCGATGTTCCTGGCATGTGGATCGGAAATCTTGTCTGTCCAGTAACACAGCTGCAACTCCACGTTTGAATCCCAAACTTCGACGTTGACGGTCATGTCGTATTCGCTAGGATCTTGAGCGTTGCTGACGTCGAACGAGATGGGTCCTGTCGCCATGGACTTCGAGACGGACCTTCTCTGAAACGAGTAGGCCGTGTTGAACAGAGGCTCATTGGATATGCCCATCGCGTGTTGCAGTTCGGCAAGCGACACTTGCTCATGGTTCATCGCTGTTGCAAAGTCTTCCTGGACCGTCTTGATAACATCACCAAGGCTGGTAGAGGGGTCAAGACGCACTCGGCACACGACCATGTTGATGAAGACGCCGACGGCCTCGTCAATGTCGCCGACGGGGATGTCCCGCCCAGCAACCAGGTATCCATACCCTACGTCGTCAAGACCCGTGTATGCCTGAAGTACCAGTGCCCAGGCTACCTGGAGTATGTTGGATAGCGTGACACCTCTCTCGGTGCAGAATGCCTGAAGATCGGCCGCACGGGAGATGCCCCAGTCGAGCGCTCGCAGAACCTTGGGCTCTGCGGCTCCATCAGTCAGAGACGGTAAATGACAAGGGTCGAGTCCGGTCAGATAGTCCTTCCAGTAATCGATATTGCGAGAGCTCCGGCTTCGTTGCAAGTGAGCAACGTAGTCTCTGTAGACAGAAAGAGTGGTGGTTGCGACCAAGCCACCTTCGTACGCCAAGGACAGGTCCCGGAACAGAATCGGCATTGAGGTCCCATCGGCTATAGCATGACTCATCTCCAGAACGCAGAGGACCGTTCCTTCAGAAGTCTTGAAAATGTTGAATCGGTGAGGTGGTTGATTCACGGGAAGACCTAGTCGTGAACGGTGCACAAGTCTTTCATCTTGCTCATTGTCGGAGCATTCGAAGAAGACCGTGTTAGGAAGGTGCTTTCTGAGAACGACTTGATCCATAGCACCTTCCTCTAGTAAGTTGTCCACAAACACGGTTCGAAGAGTGGAATGCCGTTGTACGACATGTCCCCATGCGTCCACTAGGCGTTCCACGTCTACACCATCCGGTTGTGCGTGATTCACGGAAAACGTGATCGAGTACGAATAATACTCTGGGTCTCGTATCTGTGCGAAGAGTATGCCCTGCTGAGCCGGGGTGCATGGGTATGCGGCTTCAATGTCGTCGAGGTGGGTAATGCCCAGTTCGGTGAGCCTTCTCTCAATCCATGATTCGGCCCCAAAAGCCAGGGGAAGCAGGGACAGGTCGGCAGTTGGTTGTTCATATCTGACCTGGGAAAGCTGTTGAACAGCCTGGTGGATATAGTCCTTGCAAGCCCCGATCCAGTTTCGGATACATGATTGGCGACCCATGCGACGGTTGAGAGAGAAGCTGAAGCTCAAGCTGCTACCGTAGAAGGAGGCTGAGATCTCAATGAGGGCGAGGCGGGGAACGTTGGCCCCAATGTCAGTCTCTGAACTCACAGAGTCTAACATGCCCCCGTCAAGTGATTTGAACAGTGACTCTTCAGACCTAGGCTGCTGTGTCTGGCCAAGAAAGTTGAAGGCCACTTCAACAGGCCACTCCCGGGTGGTCGCTTCGCTTTCCAGAGAGAGTATGTTGTGGGCAAAATAAGGACGGCCCTTGCCAGGAAGCTTTCTCCTAAAGTCCCTTATCCAGCGAACAACATCGAGAATGTCCGGCTCAGGGGGCAAGGAATCGGGCAGGTAGATGGGGCAAAGGGTAGTGAACCAACCGACAGTGCGTGATAGGTCGATCTTGTCATCCAAAGGCTCTCTTCCATGACCCTCATTGAATATTGATGGCACTGAAGGGCGTTCCGGGAAGGTTTGGCGGAAAGATGCCAATAGGGACGCTATCAAGACATCGACAACGTCAGTTTGGAGGGCCTCGTGGCAAGGACCCAAGAGTAGCAGCGAGTCATCAATGGCAATCTCCATGGTCTCAGTGGTTGAGTCACCGTGAAGGTTCGGCACGCCTTGCATTCCCCAGTAGGAGAGATCTTGCTGAGGCATCGGAACATCATGGAACACATTCTGCAGTGTCGTTCCCTGAGCTTCCTCACGCTGTAGATGACTCCAAGTCTGGAATGAAAGTGGCTTGACAGGGCTGTAGGTGGCTGGTGACAAGAGTCCCTCCAGGTCTTGGAGAATGATATTCCAAGAAACCACGTCGACAACAAGGTGGTGAGCGACAAATGACACCATCTGGTTGCCAGTTTCTTCCATCTCAAAAATGTCGGCTGCGAGAAGGGGACCCTCAACAATGTCCAAGCATTTCTGGCTCTCTTCGATCAATGCAGTGAGACGACCATGGTCCACACTCGCATGTGATCGGAGGGTGTACGAGCCAGAGATGTTTCCTGTTATACGTTGAGACCAAGTGCCATTGGCTTGCGAGAACCGAGCACGCAGCATGCTGTGCGTCTTGACGATGGTGTCCAACGCCGTCGATAGCTGTTGGGAAGAGATTGTTCGTCCGGTTCTCACAAGCATGCTCTGGTTGAAATGAGTAGACTCAGTACCCATACACTCAAAGTACACTTTCTGGATCGGTGATAAGTCGAAGTACTCATTCTCCTGCTCCTGGTCATGCACAGCTTCTTCGACGGTGGTGACACGAGATGCAAGTTCGATGATGGACTTGCTTTGCATGATTTGACCAACTGAGACGCCAATGCCCAAAGACCGGCAGACGGCCATCAACTGCATTGCAGAGATGGAGTCGCCTCCTAGATGGAGAAACGACTGCTTGAATGGCACCATTTCGGGCACCTCGAGGCCAAGAACCTTAGCCCAGGCATCCCTAAGCTTTCTCTCAACTTCTGATGGTTCTCTGTCTAAAGCAAATAAAGACTTTTCATGGAGAACCAGTCGGTGTTGCTCGGGAGTCATCGTCTCGACCCAGTTCACAGCACGCCTGCGGTCAAGCTTGCCGGATGGGAGGAGACATATGCGGTTCACGACGATCCACGACGATGGAATCATCCAGGCCGCCAGGTGTCTTGCCAGACGCTCGCGGATACCTGTCAACTGCGGCGAAGCATACTGTCCAACGATTTGCATCTTTTCACCTCCAGCCATCTCTTGTTTGGTACCAACAAGCGACTGCAGAGACAGGATGGCGACTAGACGCCCCTTGAAAGGGCCAGAAGATGGAACAGCAGCCAAGCCATGCTGAATGGCAGGGTCTGCGCTGAGATGGTGCTCAACCTCTGACAACTCGAGCCTCTGACCGTTGACCTTGACTTGATTGTCCTTGCGGCCTTGGAATAGAATGCATCCATCCTCGTCGAGTTTGACGAGATCTCCAGTCTTGTAAAACCTGCGCTTGGGGCTTGTAGATGGACTGGGGGACTTGTTGCACCACCTTGGGTTGGTGATGAAGGATTCTGCACTCTTCTGGGGGTTCTTGAGGTAACCCTGAGCGATGATTGGGCCCTCTACCAAGAGCTCACCAACTACCCCGATAGGGGCTAGTCTGTCGTGGTTGGTCGCATCGACGACCCAGCAAAGACCTCCCACCGCACGGCCGATATTAGAAGGCCCAGATGTAAGTGTGACGGCCGGGTTGACAGCAGCAATGATTGAGGTCTCGCTGGGTCCGTAGGCGTTCATCAACTGGACAGATGACGCCCAGGAGGAGATATGAGCAGAGGACATGGCCTCACCGCCTAATACCAAAGTCCTAAGCTCAGGGACGAGGGATGGCTGAATCAGCTGAGCGACTGAGGGAGTCAATAGAGCCCAATTGACATGCATGCGGCCGATGGCGCCCGCAAGATCACCCATACGTTCCTCGTCACTAGGCACACAGACCGTGCCGCCATGAATAAGAGTTGTCAACATCTCCATAATGCTAGCGTCGAAAGTGTATGAAGCAAATTGCAAAACTCGAGATGACTCGTCCATGCCCATGGCAAGGCCATGCGCAGTTGCACCAGTGCAAAAGGCCGAGTGGCCTACAATGGTCCCCTTTGGTTTCCCAGTCGTACCAGAGGTAAAGATGATATAGGCCGGGCTATTGGTAGAGATGGAAACAGCCGGCTGTTTGCACGGTGGGATGTCGTGAATAATGGTCTGTGAGACCTGGACTGCCTTTGCTCTGAGATTCCCCAGGCGCCCAGCGTACTGTGGGGAGCAGAGGACAACGGTGGCATCAACGTCGACAAGTATGTCTCTGATTCGGGCATCAGGATGTGCCGGGTCCAGTGGGACGAAAGCAGCAGAACACTTGAGTATGGCCAAGATGGAGACGACGACAAGAGACGATTTTTCCATGCAGAATGGAACAATGGAACTTGCACCAACGCCGTTCTCAACTAGAACACATGCAAGGCGGGTAGATTGAGAGTCCAGTTGTGCATATGTGAGGTCCTGGTCCCATGCGTGGATGGCCAGCTTGTCTTGCGCTTGGATAATACCCCGATCTTGAATGACATGGTGTATGAGTCGGTCCACAAGTGGTGTTTCTGCATGATTCATATCTTGCAGTGTCTGAAGGTCATTCGGGGTCAAAATGGACAGGTCTTCCACCTTTTCGTTCATCAGCTCAGAAGATGAGACGGATTCCAACATAAGGGCGAACTGGTCCATGACACGCTGCATTTGCGAAGCTGAGATGACGTCCGGGTCAAAATGGACAACAGTTTCAAGCTCGCCATCCCCAATGTGACACGAGAGCATGAGGGGGTATGAGTAGAAGTTGGTGCCAGCCATCTCGTTGGTCTCCTCGTCCCAGAAGGAATCGGTTGACTCTCGCGACCCGTGATTAATGGCCACAAGGTTCTGCGCGCCACACGCAAGGGCTGTATCAACATTGATGCGCCTGATGTACTGAATACCGGTATGTTGATGCGTTCTCACCGCTGCTGACTGAGCTTGAACATAGCCAAGAAGCTCAGCAACCGTTTTCGACGGTTCCAGCACCATCCGCATCGGGACAGTCGCTAACGTCACTCCAACCATTTCCTCGATCCCGGGGACAGGGGCATCACGTCCCGTAACGGTTTCCCAAAAGACGACGTCATCTGCTGCCGAGTAGGTGGAAACCGTCAGTGCCCAAGCTGTGCGAATCCTCGTGGCAGTGGTAATCTCCGTGCCAGACTGGCGGATCAGGTCTGCCTTGTGAATCATCATACTGCTGGCACTTGCCTGGTAATCAGGGCTAGGAAGACGTGGGAAGTGCTGGGCAGAGACGTTGGATAGATGGGACTTCCAGAACTCTCTTGCTTGATCCAAATCAATTCCAGCAAGATACCGGATAAAGTTGGAGTACGAGGGGCCGCTGAGCTGTGCCGGGTTCAGAGACGCCTCCTGATAGCATCGCTTGATCTTGTCCAGGATGAGAGGCAGACACCAGCCGTCGTATAGCGCATGATGAATAGTCCAGACAAAGAATACTCCGGTGGAACCATCATCAACCAGGTTGTAGTCCGTCAATCGCCCACCGTTATGAAGTGGGATCAGGCGTCGAGACTGTTCCGCATCGGACAAGCTGGAAACCGTAGACCACTGAGGGGCATCCTCGGCCAACACAACCTGCACAGACCCGACATCATCGACATGGACGATTCTTGTTCGTAGTGTGGGCTCAGCTTGGACAACGAGATGGCAGGCCCTCTTGAACCTGTCGACATCTATGTTGTCCGGGAGGCGATAGACGAGCTGAGCAACATATGCCCCAGGTTGCTTGGTTGAAAGCGCCATAAGCCCCTCTTGTGTTGCGGTACAAGGATACATGTCCTGGATGACATCGATATCGACTCGAGCAAATGCTGCGACCTGTCGCCGCAACACATCCATCGAGGCCACGTTGGGCAATAACGAGAATGGCTGGACAGCCGTGGCTGTAGCCTTGGACATAGGGAATGCCGAGTTGGCCATATCCAGCAAAGTTGCCTTCTGGAAGATGCTAGTCACGGTCAAGCTGATATCAGATTGCCGTGCGAGAGTAACAAGTCTCATCGCGTTGATTGAGTCACCTCCAAGCCTGAAGAAATGATCTTCAACGCCGATAGACGCAAGGTCAATGTTCAGCACATGAGCCCACATGCTGGCCAGCTGCTTCTCTGCTTCGCTTGATGGGGCTCTACCAGACTTGGATGCTAGCTTGTAGGAGCTCATCAGCGCTGTTGGCACCGCCTGCGCCAGTAGTCGTAGGCTGCGCCGGTCCAACTTCCCAGATGGCGTGAGTGGCATCTTGCGGATTGGCAGCCACATGGATGGAACCATGTAAGCGGGAACGACGGTAGATAAATCCCGCTCTAAGGCTTTGGAAAGAGCCCTAAAACATCGTCTATGTCCAGTATGATGCTTTCGTGGCTGCTGTCAGGGAGAGAGACATCTGCATCGGCACAGACGAAGCAAGCCAGAGACTTCCTGCCCTCAGACACAATGAGCTCCACAGCAGACAACCAACTCTCAGGGAGATTCTTTTCAATGTGATGCTCAATCTCTCCAAGCTCGATACGCTGACCGTTGAGCTTGACCTGGGTATCCTTTCGCCCAAAGTACGTCAGAGTACCGTCGGAATTGTAGCATACCAAGTCGCCGGTCTTGTAAAGTTTTCGATCCGGGTCCACGCCTCGAAGTATCCTTTCCACACAGGGAGGTGGAGGTATAAAAGATTGTGCCATCCTCTCGGGTAGATTCAAGTAGCCTCGAGAGACGATGGGGCCGTCTATGAGAAGCTCTCCAAGGCATCCAATGGGAGCTAGAGAGTTGTGGTCGCTAGCATCAACAACCCAAGCGACACTGCCGATGGCGCGGCCAATGTTTGTGGCTCTACCTGGCTTGGCAATTTCGCCACTGTAAGTCGAATTGATACTACATTCCGAAGGCCCATAGTCTGTCGTGGTTGGTCGCATCGACGACCCAGCAAAGACCTCCCACCGCACGGCCGATATTAGAAGGGCCAGATGCAAGTGTGACGGCCGGGTTGAGAGAAGCAATGATTGAGGTCTCGCTGGGTCCGTAGGCGTTCATCAACTGGACAGATGACGCCCAGGACGAGATATGAGCAGAGAACATGGCTTCACCGCCTAATACCAAAGTCTTAAGCTCAGGGACGAGGGATGGCTGAATCAGCTGAGCGACTGAGGGCGTCAATAGAGCCCAATTGACATGCATGCGGCTGATGGCGCCCGCAAGATCACCCATACGTTCCTCGTCACTAGGCACACAGATCGTGCCGCCATGAATAAGAGTTGTCAACATCTCCATAATGCTAGCGTCGAAGGTGTATGAAGCAAATTGCAAAACTCGAGATGACTCGTCCATGCCCATGGCAAGGCCATGCGCAGTCGCACCAGTGCAAAAGGCTGAGTGGCCCACAATGGTCCCCTTTGGTTTCCCAGTCGTACCAGAGGTGAAGATAATATAGGCCGGGCTATTGGTAGAGATCGAAACAGCCGGTTGTTCACACGGTAGGATGTCGTGAATAATGGTCTGTGAGACCTGGATTGCCTTTGCTCCAAGATTCCCCAGGCGCCCGGCGTACTGGGGGGAGCAGAGGACAACGGTGGCATCAACATCGGCAAGTATGTCTCTGATTCGGGCATCAGGATGTGCCGGGTCCAGTGGGACGAAAGCAGCAGAACACTTGAGTATGGCCAAGATGGAGACGACGACAAGAGACGATTTTTCCATGCAGAATGGAACAATGGAACTTGCACCAACGCCGTTCTCGACTAGAACACATGCAAGGCGGGTAGATTGAGAGTCCAGTTCTGCATATGTGAGGTCTTGGTCCCATGCGTGGATGGCCAGTTTGTCTTGCGCTTGGATAATACCCCGATCTTGAATGGCGTGGTGAATGAGTCGGTTCACAAGTGGTGTTTCTGCATGATTCATATCTTGCAGTGTCTGAAGGTCATTCGGGGTCAAAGTGGACAGGTCTTCCACCTTTTCGTTCATCAGCTCAGAAGATGAGACGGATTCCAACATCAGGGCGAACTGGTCCATGACACGCTGCATTTGCGAAGCTGAGATGACGTCCGGGTCAAAATGGACAACAGTCTCAAGTTCGCCATCCCCAATGTGGCACGAGAGCATGAGGGGGTATGAGTAGAAGTTTGTACCAGCCATCTCGTTGGTCTCCTCGTCCCAGAAGGAATCGGTTGACTCTCGCGACCCGTGATTGATGGCCACGAGGTTCTGTGCGCCACATGCAAGAGCTGTATCAACATTGATGCGCCTGATGTACTGAATACCGGTATGTTGATGCGTTCTCACCGCTGCTGACTGAGCTTGAACATAGCCAAGGAGCTCAGCAACCGTTTTCGACGGTTCCAGGACCATCCGCATCGGTACAGTCGCCAATGTCACTCCGACCATTTCCTCGATCCCGGGGACAGGGGCATCGCGTCCCGTGACGGTTTCCCAAAAGACGACGTCGTCTGCTGCCGAGTAGGTGGAAACCGTCAGTGCCCAAGCTGTGCGGATCCTCGTGGCGGTGGTAATCTCCGATCCAGTCTGGGGGATCAAGTCTGCCTTGTGAATCATCATACTGCTCGCGCTTGCCTGGTAATCAGGGCTGGGAAGACGTGGGAAGTGCTGGGCTGAGACGTTGGATAGATGGGACTTCCAGAACCCCCTTGCCTGATCCAAGTCAATTCCTGCAAGATACCGGATAAAGTTGGAGTACGAGGGGCCGCTAAGCTGTGCCGGGCTCAGAGGCGCCTCCTGATAACATCGCTTGATCTTGTCTAGGATGAGAGGCAGACACCAGCCGTCGTATAGCGCATGATGAATAGTCCAGACAAAGAATACTCCGGTGGAACCATCGTCAACCAGGTTGTAGTCCGTCAATCGCCCACCGTTATGGAGCGGGATCAGGCGTCGAGACTGTTCCGCATCGGACAAGCTGGAAACCGTAGACCACTGAGGGGCATCATCGGCCAACACAACCTGCACAGACCTGACATCATCGGCGTGGACGATTCTTGTTCGTAGTGTGGGCTCAGCTTGGACAACGAGATGGCAGGCCCTCTTGAACCTGTCGGCATCTATGTTGTCCGGGAGGCGATAGACGAGCTGAGCAACATATGCCCCAGGCTGTCTGGTTGAAAGCGCCATAAGCCCCTCTTGTGTTGCGGTACAAGGATACATGTCCTGGATGGCATCGATATCGACTCGAGCAAATGCTGCGACCTCTTGCCGCAACACATCCATCGAGGCCACATTGGGCAATAACGAGAATGGCTGGACAGCCGTGGCTGTAACCTTGGACATAGGGAATGCCGAGTTGGCCATATCCAGCAAAGTTGCCTTCTGGAAGATGCTAGCCACGGTCAAGCTGATATCAGATTGCCGTGCAAGAGTCACGAGTCTCATCGCGTTGATTGAGTCACCTCCAAGCCTGAAGAAATGATCTTCAACGCCGATAGACGCAAGGTCAATGTTCAGCACATGAGCCCACATGCTGGCCAGTTGCTTCTCTACTTCGCTTGATGGGGCTCTACCAGACTTGGATGCCAGCTTGTAGGAGCTCATCAGCTCTGTCGGCACCGCCTGCGCCAGTAGTCGCAGGCTGCGCCGGTCCAACTTCCCAGACGGCGTGAGTGGCATCTTGCGGATGGGCAGCCACATGGATGGAACCATGTAAGCGGGAACGACGGTAGATAAATCCTGCTCTAAGGCTTTGGCAAGAGCCCTAAAAACATCGTCTATGTCCAGTATGATGCTTTCGTGGCTGCTGTCGGGGAGAGAGACATCTGCATCGGCACAGACGAAGCAAGCCAGAGACTTCCTGCCCTCAGACACAATGAGCTCCACAGCAGACAACCAACTCTCAGGGAGGTTCTTCTCGACGTGATGCTCAATTTCTCCAAGCTCGATACGCTGGCCGTTGAGCTTGACCTGGGTATCCTTTCGCCCAAAGTACGTAAGGGTACCGTCGGAATTGTAGCATACCAAGTCGCCGGTCTTGTAAAGCTTACGATCCGGGTCCACGCCTCGAAGTATCCTTTCCACACAGGGAGGTGGAGGTACAAAGGATTGTGCCATCCTCTCGGGCAGATTCAAGTAGCCTCGAGAGACGATGGGGCCGTCTATGAGAAGCTCTCCAAGGCATCCAATGGGAGCTAGAGAGTTGTGGTCGCTAGCATCAACAACCCAAGCAACACCGCCGATGGCGCGGCCAATGTTTGTGGCTCTACCTGGCTTGGCAATGTCGCCACTATAAGTTGAGTTGACACTGCATTCCGAGGGCCCGTAGCAACATTGCAGAGACACAAAGTCGCGCCAGATATCAACGCACTTGGCAGTGACAGCCTCGCCTCCTAGAGCCAAGGTCTTCAGAGTCCGGACGTCAGCCGGGTGGAGAAAGCAGGCGACAGTAGGGGTTATATCAGCCAAGGTGACCTCGTAGCGGTTGATGGCACCGGCCAAATCATTCAGCCTCTCGTGGTCCGAAGGCACGCATACACAGCCTCCACGGGTGAGTGTAGTGAATATTTCAGCAAGACTGTTGTCAAAGGTGTGCGAGGCAAACTGCAACACCCTCGAGTCTTGCTCATAGCCCAGCTTGGGGCCCGAGTATGCGGCATTGGTGGCAATCCCCCTATGCTCCAGCACCACCCCCTTTGGTCTACCTGTGCTTCCAGAGGTATAAATGACGAAACAGGCGTTTTGGGGTGTGACTTGGGGAAGGGAAACGCCCTCCTGTGTCATGGAGATGGCCTGAAGCAGCTGGGCGTCTACAGCTACTGCAGTCTTGACCATCTTACTGATCCTGGACACCACGGAAGGGGCCACAAGGGCAAGAGATGCGCCTGTGTCCTCAGCACGAAGTCGCAACGCAGTATCCGGATGCGCTGGATCCAGAGGAACGCTCACACTTCCAGCCTTCAAGATGGCCAGCATCGCGACTATGGCAAAAGCAGACTTGTCGAAGCAGACGAGTACAAAGTCTTCCACGCCGACGCCCAAGGAGATGATGTGATGGGCAAGCTTCGTAGAGGCGTCATCAAGCTCGGCATAGGTGAAATCCATGTCCCACGAAGCAACCGCGGGAGCGTCAGGGCGCGACACTGCCTGTTGCTTGAACAAGTCGTGAAGACAGCTCTCAACGGCTTCGGGCATCTGCCCGTTCCACTCGCAGAGCTGTTGGTGGTGCCAGGAACCGAGGTGATCTAGCTGAGCAATGGGCTGGTTGCAGTGATGAAGCACATTGCTGAGCGCCCTGGTAAAAGTGCTGGCAACATTGGCGGCCTGCCCATCTGACAAAGTATCTGACCAGTACATCAGGTCAATGGCCATTTCGTCCTCGCCTGCCTCGATGTTGACGGACACGTTGTACTCGTCGGGATCATAAGTAGGGCGACACTCCTCGAATACGAGATCCGGAGGGTTCTGTAGGGTCGGAAGCAGCTTTCTGTACGACACGGCTGTGTTGAACAGAGCGACGTCGGAGAGCTGCAATGCGTGCTGGACTTCAGCCAAGGGAATGTGGCGGTACTCTAGACTATCCAGATAGTCTGTCTGGACGAGGCTCATGATGTCCGCGAGAGTGGTGGACGCATCAAGGTTGACGCGGCATGGCACAATGTTGATGACAGGCCCGACAACGTCACTGATACCCTGGATCTCCAAGTCACGAGCAGACGTGAGATAGCCGAAGGTGACCTCCGCCGAAGCGGTATAAAGACGCAGCGTCAATGCCCAGGCAGCGTATATAGCGTTGACGATGGTCACTCCCTGATCATCACACAAGCTTTGCAGCTCCGCCAACTCGCCAAACTTGACCCTGAGGTATCTCAAGTCCTTTGATTCCACAACATTGCCGTCGTCGAGAACGGGAAAGTGGCACGGCTCAACACCCGCCAGGTACGACTTCCAGTAGTCGATGCCGGGCTGAATGGCCTGGTCTTGGAGGTGTTTGATGTAGTTACGGTACAGCGGACCTTCACCGGATCCACGGCTCCCGTCGTATGCCATGGCAAGGTCTCGGAAAGAGAATTGACAGAGAGGTGCCATCCATAATGACGTGGCTAATGTCAAGTCTGCAAAACACTTTGCCACTCTTGGTTGTGCAAACCTCAAAGTGATGCAACAGCTGAGAGTTGTCTTTCTGGTGCAGAGGCGGGGCGCTCAGAGCAGCTAGTGCGTCCTCTTCTGTATCCTTCTCTGACACAATGACCGGAAAGTCGACCTCCTTGAGAACTACCTGGTCGTAGAGGGAGTCCTGCTGAGCCACGCTTTCAACGAAGATGGTCCTGAGCATGGGGTGGTACTCAATCATGCGTTTCCAAGCATTGGCAAGTTTGGTTACATCCACGGGCAGACTGCTCCTGCTCTTGACTTCATGGAGCGTGTAAGCGGCGTAAAAGGCGCTGTTCTTTGTGGTGCTGATCAAGAGTCCTGATTGCATAGGAGAGCAAGGGTAGGCATCTTCGACTAGAGCAATGGATCCAACTCCAGCTTGAGGGAGCTTTTCTTCCGCCAGGAGTCGAAGACGGTCGTAGGTAAGGGAGAGGAGCGGGAAGTCGCTCAGCGTAGGCTCAGGGGGCATGACGCTCAGAGATTCAATCAGGGTGCCGAGACTGTGTTGGCAAGAAGCAATCCACTGGCGAATCTCGGCTTGATGGTTCATGTTTTGGTTGAAGACAAACGAGAACCGAAGATAACCCTTGATGATGACAGCAGAAACCTCGAAGAGAGAAATGCAAGTTGTTAACGGACCGACGTCTGCACCGTCGGTGGCACCCTTGACCTCGCCAGCGATATCGCTCACAGGGGTAAAGAGAGCACCCTCACGCTCCAGTTGTTGATACTGGCCAAGGTAGTTGAAGGTGATCTCGAGTGGCCAGTGACGGGAAAAGGCCTTGTCGCCCGCTTCCGTCAGCCACCGACTGGCAAAGTAGGGCCTCCCACTATCGGGAACTTTGCGCCGTCTGTCTTTGACCAGCTTCACTGTCTCAACAAGACTAGATTGCGCCTCCGCTCCAGCAAAGACCGGATAAATGGTCGTGAACCATCCAACCACGTTGGAAAGGTCAGTGGAAGCGTCCCAGGGTTCCCTGCCGTGTCCTTCGGCGAACACGGCCGGGATCGGGCGGTCCGTAAACGTCTGACCAAAAGAGAAGATCATGGCTGCCATGAGAACATCGGGAATCTCGGTGCGCAACGACTCATGGCATTTTGACAAGAGGAGAGATGTTTGCTGGGGTCCAATTTCGAAACCTTCACGGGCCATCTGCCCGTAGACGTTGGGCGTGTCCCCCATTCCCCAGTACTCGGCGTTCCCGTCAGGGATACCATGGATTGGCAGAGCTTGCTCCGGAGTCTGGGTCTCGGCATGGTCCAACTGCATCTTGCACCAGACCTGGAAAGGCAAAGGTCGATCTGCATCAGTGACCGACTCAGGCCGGAGAAGCAGCTCTTCTAGCTCCTGGAGAATGATTCTCCAGGAGACAAGGTCAATGACAAGATGATGGGCGACCACGAACAAAAGGTCCTCTTCTCCATTCATATTGATCAGGTCAACGCCTAGCAGCGGGCCATTCGTAACCTCAAGGCAAGTCTGGCTGTCGGCAAGGGATCGGCCGACTTCCTCGCTCGACGCCAGGGTTAGAGTACGCAACCGATACGATGAGGCAATTTCGTTCGTGACTCGCTGCTTCCATTCGCCGGCGGCGCCCTGGCTGAACCTGGCACGGAGCATTGAGTGTCTCCATATAATGGTCTCAATGGCCTTGCGCATATCCGACTCAAGAATGGTCTGGCTTGTACGGAGGAGAAAGCTCTGGTTGTAGTGGCCTTGGGCGTGATTGGGTCTGGCAAAGTAGAGCTTCTGGATGGGCGAGAGCTCGAACGGCTGTTCCAGAGTGTCCAGGTGGAACGATGGCCTATCGATATCCTTGACTTGCAGTGCCAGCGCTCTGATTGACTTGCAAGCAATGATTTGCGAGACGGCCAGGCCGAGACCACGTTTCTTGCACTCACTCATAACTTGCATCGCCGAGATGGAGTCGCCACCAACGCTCAGGAAGGACTGCCCAAGGCCAAGCTGTTCAGCTCTGAGGTTCAGAACGTGCGTCCAGATCTTATGTAGCTCCGACTCGGTCTTGTTAGAAAACTCAAGGTTCTCTGGGGACCCGGTAGCCGTGACAGGGTTGAGTCGTCGGTATAGAACCTCGTTCATGTCATCAACCCACTTCGCAGTCTGCTTGCGGTCGAGCTTGCCCGACTGAAGACGAGGGATGAACTCAACAGCGAGCCACATAGAAGGGATCATGTAGGCTGGTAGCCTCTCGGCGAGAAGCTGCTTTGCCTCGATGACTTTGACTCGCGCAGTGTCTTCGAGTTGACCGTCAATCAACTTGTAAGGCTGGCCCCTGGGCACTAGGTCCTGGTTGAAGGCATCGCTTAGCTGAACAATGGCCAGGAGCCGGCCTTTGCAGAAACCTTCCTTCGCAAGGACAACCATGCCGTGTTTGATACTGGCACTGACGTTGAGATGGTGCTCAATCTCGCCCAGCTCTATACGCTGTCCGTGAAACTTGATCTGAGTGCCCTTGCGCCCGGCGATGTGAAAGGTACCGTCATGATTGTACTTGACGAGATCCCCCGTCTTGTACATGCGCCTGGGGCCGTTCTGCCTTGGTTGGTTGCGTGTCCACGCAGGATCAACAATGAAAGCCTCGCTCGTCTTCTCGGTTTCCATATAGTACTCCCGTGCAAGCGTGTGGCCTTCGATGAGAAGCTCTCCAACGGCTCCCACGGGTGACAGCCTGTCGTGATTGTATCGATCAACAACCCAGCAATGAACGCCGACCTGATGGCCGATATTCAATGGGTTCTTGCCTTGCCTCATACCTGGGTGAACGTGCGAAACAATTGAGGTCTCTGCCGGTCCATAGCAGTTGATGAGGTTGATGTGAGACCACGAGTCAATGACGGCTTGCGTCATTGCCTCACCACCTGTCACAAGAGTGCGTAAGGACGGCACTTTGGTGGGGTCTATGAATTTGACAAACGTTGGCGTCAATAGCGCCCAGTTGGCTCGGAGCTGCGTGATGGCTCCCTCGATGGCGTTTAGTCGAGCTTCCTCGCTAGGTATGCAGACGCAGCCGCCCAGAATCAAGCACGTGAGGATCTCGGTGATGCTCACGTCAAAGGTAGATGCGGCGAACTGCAGTGATCGCGTGTTGGAGTCCATCATCATGGCAGGTCCATGAGCAAGGGCGCTCGACAAGAGGGCTCCATGCTGAATCAACGCACCTTTCGGGGTGCCCGTGGTTCCTGACGTGAAGATCATGTATGCACCGTCGCTCCATGAGCCACAGTTGGCCTTGTCGCCGCTGTACTCGGCCAGCTGCGTGAACAGTTGGTCGTCGACGGGGATCAACTCGGCCGCCACGCTCTCGAGCATGCCCTGGTGCTGTGGAGAACACAAGATAGTCTGGGCTTGTACCTTGCGTGCCAGGGACTGTAGGCGCGGTAATGGGTGTGTAGGATCAAGAGGAAGAAAGGCGCCGCCGGCCTTGAGAACTGCCAGCATTGCAACGACAGTCCACTTGGACTTGTCGAAGCAAATCGGCACAAAGATCTCGGGTCCGACGCCCGAGGCTTGCAAGCGGCAAGCAAGGCGATCCGAGAGAGAAAGAAGCTGGGAGTATGAAAAGCTCCCGTCCCAAGCGCAAACCGCCTCCGCATCAGGTCGCATTGCTCCATGCTTGGACACGGCTTGGTGTATGCTCTCCTGTACATTGCTCAATGGGTTGCTGTTCCATGCCAGGACTTGTCGCTCGTTTTGGTCACCAAACCAGTTGAGGTTTGATAGGAGAGTCTCCCGGTGGTTGATCATCTCACAGACAATCTTGTCATACGTGTTGTTGATGTTTCCCGCCTGTTCTCGGGTCATGAAGGAGGGGTTCCACGACAGGAGGGTGTCGAGGGTGGTAGGGTCGATGGACATGCGGATCTTGCACCATGAAAAAGAATCCTGGCTCCTCGCTCGACTCTCATCATCACCATTGCTCGTCTCGCGGGCAAAGTTGCGGATGGAAAGTGCGGTGTTGAACAATGTTTGTGCCTTGGTCTCTGGTAATAGGAACAGGTTGGAAAAGCAGCCGGCCAGAATGCTTTGAATTCTCTCATTGGCAGGCATATTCAGCTGGGCGGTGGGTGTAGCACCACGTCCATGTCCTGAGGTTGTGGTGGTACTGTGGTTCACGAAACCAAAACAGACAGTCTCGAGTCCAGTGAAGCATCCAAGAAGAACTCCCCATGCTGTGCATAGAACACTGCACGTCTGATGCAGATCCCCGCGTAAACTGCACCCTAACCGACTGGTGAGACCCGAGGACTTGGACTCGGTCTTCTCACCCACGTCGAATGCCGGGAAGATGCTGGGTTCCAAATCTTGCATTGATCGACCAGAAACCTGGATACAACCGCAAGCAGGTGGCTCCATTGTTTGGAATGTCTCGAAAGGGTTTGGATGTATTGTGTGCATGTAGTGTGTGTTGAGGGGTGTAGATGAAACAGTTGATCAACACGAGGCAGAGACTGAGAGCGAATGAGCCAAGGACCTCGTGAGCAAGCGTGCGTATTGCCGGGACGGACCATTGACCTGATATAATTGACCTGACTACGAACAAGACTCAAAACAAGGCGGGAACGGCTTACTCCTTGAAAAAAGGAGTGCGTGGGTGGAAGCAAGCCACGTCCGACAAGGGGGTTGGCCTTCAAGGCAGGAGCAGTAGTATTGTGCATCTTGTCATGATGTAGGTGGATGCAAGGCAGATAGATCCTGGCTTCAGCTGGTATTCACCCGGTCCTCAAGCACACCAATGGCAACTACAGCCAGGATGGGGCCATGTGCACTCCAGCTCCGGATCTTCTCCACCCATGGCCTCGTTTGTAGGCCTGTGGGGAAATATGCTTGTACAAAAGTCCACATCGATGATGAGTTGCATGCAATTGGTTTGCCACTGGTAGGTAAGTTTCCTCTTTACCCAGACATCAAGAGACCGGAGTCAACCCACTGTGATTTGAAATCATGACTAAATGGGACACGAGAATGAGATAACAGGTTCGGTATTGGAAGTTACTGAGTATCCGGTGATGGAGGATTGATTATTCACACTGCTTGCTGACATTTTCTTTGGTGCCAAGCAGTGGCTCTATCACCGGCTAGTATAGTCTTATCACTATCATCATAAGCCTTTTATTCCCTATATGAATTAAGAAGGTGGTAAGTGCTGGCGATTTCTTCCCGAATTTCCAGATATCTAACGTAGTCATGAGATGCTGAGGGATCGCCTACCAGCTAGGTGACTTGCAGCTATCGATGGAACAGCAGATCTGAAGTTTATTTTTAACCTTATTCCCATTGGACAGCATAAGGTAGATCAAGGTAACCCAACAGAATGGCACAGCGGTTAAAACTGTTAAAGGCATCACACACCTCGGCTAGTAGCAAGGAAAGAAAAAAGTATCCCTTGCACAGCTGCCAACTTTAGCTAAGCTTAATAAGGAAACCAATTACACTTGGATTTCCAAAAGAACCAGCCATCAATATAACGCCGCGGATTCCTCAGTGGTCAGAAAGAATCGACACTGCCCCACATCGAGTTGGTTGGCAAAATGCCCACAAGCCAACAAGAAAAAGCGGAACTGACCAGACATATCCTCTTCCAGTAGTAGTACATTCATTACGATAACTACTTGGGGGTGGGGGCTGTAAATTAGCTAGGGAATTTATTACTACTATGAAATACACATATGCACGCAGCGATGTATGAGAAGCCAGGCTTGTTCTCTTTACGCTGGTATCCAGACAAGGCTGATTTGGTGTCTCATGTTTAGCACCTCGTGGCTATCTATTTTTTTTTTTTGCCGACTGTCCTTAGCCATTGGTGAACCCCCCTGCGCAGATGAGGGATCTAACAATACTACCAAGATCGACATAAAACAAGGATACTACGTAGCAAGACGCGCCACGTGAGTCCACAACCTCCAACATGCTGCATTAGCGGCCGGCCCCACCCCCATAGATCAAACAATTATTGCTGATCTCTCCATACCTAGCTAGTGTTATTTTAGTGCGGTGCTCTTTTCATACCGTATTGACTCACCAATTTGTAAAACTTGGTGGGTCTTGGTACCCTAGTCCGTAGCTATTTGATTGGTCCTCGCCCCATACGTTAAAGTTTATCCTCTGCCGCCTCGCGGGCTCAGGCTCTATCTAGGATAGCGAATCAAAAGCCTACAAGCAGAGGCTAGCAAGGGTACTAAGACCCATCAAGTTTTGCACAATTATCAGTCGATACGGTATCATGTTAAGCCAAGCGGGCCACTTCCACCCAACTATGTCCCAACCGCATTTGACGTGTCTTTTTTCTCTTGTCTTTTTTTTCTGTTTCCCCCATCTATGTCTTCGGCCACGTTGCTTTCCTCCAGGCATGATACAGATGGTCGTCTGTCCGTTTGCAGCTCCGTTCAACTTTCAATTGTTCTCAGTGCCCTCAGGTCTGTAGTCTGTAGGCAGGTCGGGTGGCAAAGTCCCATCTACGACCGCCATGTCCTTGTGCGACGATTCTTTCGGGCCATATGCAGCTGGCTGTAGAGGAGGCTTCGACCTGACGCTGCTCTTTGAGGAGTCGATACTTGTTGTGCCCATCAATGCCTTGTTACTCCTCGCAGCTCCATGTCGAGCTGTCTACCTCCTGCGCAAGAACACGGTAAAAGTTCAAAGCAGCCATTGGCTGTACTGCAAACTTGCAAGTCGACTACTCCGATGTTTCCTGTGATCCGTGTTCTAACAATTATTAGATCTTGTGCCTTTGTCTCATCGGATCGCAAATTGGCTTTATCATCTTGTTGACTCAATCTTCAGCCGTCATCACCAAAGCCTCTTTACCAACTGCCGCCTTATCGTTTGTCGCATCCATTGGCCTCTTGGGTCTATCCTATGTTGAACATGTCTACTCGTATCGGCCATCGACGATTCTGAACCTCTTCCTACTCTTCTCGGTCCTCTTCGACGCTACGCGAACGCGAACGCTATGGCTCCAAGGCTACAATCGATCCCCGGCCACTGCCGCTCTTGTCGCGACAGTGATAAAGATCGCCATACTGGTTGTCGAAACTGTCGAGAAGCGTGGTTTCTTACGTCCCCAGTACCGTGCATTGCCTCCCGAGGTGACAAGCGGTATTTTCTCCCATTGGGCCTTTTGGTGGCAGCTCCCTCTATTCCGCGCCGGTTATTCCAAGAAGCTGGAGATTGAGTCCATGTTCCCCCCCGCAAAGCACTTCAAGTCTTTGTATCTGCAGGAGCTAGTACAGACTGCCTGGGATAAATGTTTGTTGTCCAACCTCCAGCATTGCGCATACATGTAACTTGCGGGATACTAACAGTCGCATAGCACCCAAAAAAGAGGGCAATGGTTTGCTCCTAACCGTGCTCAGTACACTGAAGGGGCCTATCCTGTCCATCGTTTTCCCGCGTCTGTGCTTCATCGGCTTTACCTTTTGTCAGCCCTTCCTCATCTCAGCGACACTGGAGTGGGCAGAGAAGGATAGCGACTCTGACGACATGAACCAGGGATATGGTCTCATAGGCTCCTGGTTCATAGTCTATGTCGGAATAGCAGTCAGTACCTTCCCTCCAGACGAGCCAAGGAAGCATCTCACTGACGCTTAACATCACAGGTGACGACTGGTCAGTATCAGCACCTGACGTATCGCGCCATCACCATGGCCCGCGGTCAGCTCATCACGATACTGTATGACAAAGCTACGGATATCAACATCACAGCTGCCGACCCTACTGCATCTCTGACACTTATGAGTGCCGATATTGAGAGGATTGACACGGGATGGCGCACCGCTCACGACGTTTGGGCCAACTTGGTCGAGATTGCTGTGGCAGTCTACCTGTTGGAGCGTCAGCTTGGCGTTGTGTGTCTCATTCCTGTCGGAGCCGCAATCTGTAAGTTCAAGCCGGGATTGGAGGGGTGGAACGAATGATCAATGTACTCACTCGGTACAAATTAGTCTCTATCGTCGGGTCTGTTATTGCCGTCAGCTTCGTCATGGCTCGTCAAGCTATGTGGCTCGAAGCCATCGAAAAGAGAATCGCCGCAACATCTCAGATGTTGGGAGCCATGAAGGGTGTCAAGATGTGCGGCCTGACCGACGTGCTCGGCGCACGTATTCAGGCCATGCGGAACGAGGAGATGCACATCTCGGGCAAATTCCGTAGGTTGTTGATCTGGAATATGGTCTTGGGTGAGTACCTGCAATGGCTTTACATGTCATGAGCTTAGCTCCAAAGAAACCTCGCTAATTGTGACACCTATAGCCTACCTTGCTCCTATCTTCGCCCCCATCTTGACTTTCATGGCATACAGCGTGCTCGCTCAGTCACGGGGGGGAGACAGTAACTTGGACACAAACCGCATGTTTACGTCTTTATCTCTGTTTGCACTCCTGCAGGATCCTTTGACCTCGTTTGTTACGTCATTGTCCTCTCTGATGGGGTCCATCGGGAGCTTCGTGCGCATCCAATCCTTCCTCAGCACAGACGTCCGCGTCGATGACAGAGTCATCCAGGATGGCATCGAAGGCGATGACTCATTAGCCTCCAGGCCTTCGGGCAGTGAACCCGAAAAGAACCCCTCCTCGCCCGAAGAAGAGCCCAAGCTATTGAAAGGCGCAATGCCAAAGGCTCCGTTGAATGGCAACGCTGTCATTGTCAAGGCTGGCTCTTTTGGATATGACACCACCACAAAGCCCATCTTGAGCGGTATCGATCTCCAAGTCCCCCTGGGCAGGTTCACGCTTCTTGTTGGCCCAGTCGGCAGTGGCAAATCAACCCTTCTCAAGGCATTTCTTGGAGAGGTGGGTATCATGGCCGGGTCCGTCCAAGTATCGAGCTCCGAAATTGCCTACTGCGACCAGACCCCGTGGCACATGAACGGCACCGTTCGAGATAGCATCATCGCTTTCTCACCAGTAGATGAGCGCTGGTATCGGCAGGTGGTAGACGCTTGTGCTTTGAGCCAAGACCTCTCCCAACTGCCTAGGGGAGACCTCACCACGATAGGAAGCAAGGGCATTGTGCTTAGCGGAGGCCAGAGTCAAAGAATCAGTCTAGCAAGAGCTGTGTACGCGCAGAAAGATGTCATCGTCCTAGATGACGTCTTCAGCGGATTGGATGCGCATACTGAAAATGCCGTATTCCACAACCTCCTTGGCACTCACGGCATCCTGCGGCAGCTCAAGACAACCATCATCATCGCCTCTTCACGCGGTATGCGACTTCCCTACGCAGACCACATTATCAGTCTTGATGGCACCGGCATAGGCTGCGAGCAGGGGGGCCTCGACAAGCTGAGGGGCTCTAGTGGCTACGTGTCTCGCTCCCTCGTCTCCTCGGCAGACTGGACATATGAGCAAGCCCCCGATGCTGCTACTGCTTCTACTGAGTCATCGGCTGGTGCCCCAGTGAGCTCGGAAGAAGCACTTCTCGAGGACCTCGAAGATGAGGCTGGTCGTCGCACTGGAGACGTGGCAATCTACACGTACTACGTCCGCGCCATCGGCTGGGCCCCAACCTTGATCTTTGTCGCCGCCATCTGCGCCTTCATCTTCTGCCAATCCTTCCCGACCATCTGGCTCAACTGGTGGGCAGCCGCCAATGCCAAGGACCCATTTACACGGCTCGGCTACTACTTAGGCATCTACGCTATGCTGGGTGGGTTGGCCATTGTATTCCTAGTCGTGAGCACCTGGCAGATGATCGTCACCATGGTACCACTGTCGGGTAATAACTTCCACCAGAGCCTGCTCAGGACAGTGCTCGATGCGCCCATGTCTTTTTTCGCCGCAACCGACGCTGGTGTTACTATCAACCGCTTCAGCCAAGATCTCCAGCTCATTGACATGGACTTGCCCCTCTCAGCGCTCAACACCTTTGCCACGTTCGTGCTGTGCATCGCCGAGATGGCACTCATCGCTGCTGGTTCTTATTATATGGCAGTCGCATTTCCCTTTTTGTTCGCGGCGCTGTGGGTGGTCCAACACACGTACCTAAGGACATCTCGCCAGCTGAGGTTTATGGATCTTGAGGCAAAGAGCCCGCTCTACGCCCTGTTCACAGAGTCCGTCACTGGGTTGGTGACACTGCGCGCATTTGGGTGGCGCGGTGCCCTCGAGAAGAAGCATCATGAGTTGCTGGATCGGTCACAGAAGCCGTTCTATCTTCTCTACGCGGTTCAGCGGTGGTTGACCTTTGTCCTCGACATGTTTGTGGCCTTCATCGCTGTGCTGGTCATGGTCCTCGTGACCCAGCTCAGAGGCGTACTCTCAACGGGTTTGATCGGTGTGGCACTCGTTAACATCATCCAGTTCAGCCAGCACCTCAAGCTATTGATGACCTTCTGGACAAACTTGGAGACTCAAATCGGCGCGATCTCTAGGATCAAATCCTTCGCATCCCACACTGCTTCGGAGCATGAACCGCAGGAAAATGAACAACCGCCGCCCATGTGGCCGTCCAAGGGAACCATTGTGTTCGACAATGTCTCAGCCGGATACAGGCAAGTAAACGCTTTCTCCCTTTTATACAGTCACTTGCTAACCCGTCCGTTTGCAGGCAGTCCGAACATGTCCTGAAGAACATATCTATGTCAATCGAGGCGGGACAAAAAATCGGCATCTGTGGACGGACTGGAAGGTAATGTCGTCCCAACACGTTCTTCTAGCCAGACCTCTCTAGCTAACTCATAGTACTTCGCAGTGGTAAGAGTTCCATGATCTCATGCCTTTTCCGCATGGTAGACCTCCACGGTGGCCGCATAACTGTAGACGAGCTTGACATTAGCACGCTGCCCCGTGAGCAAGTTCGCACCCGGCTAGTCGCCGTGCCGCAAGATGCTTTCCTCATCGATGGAGGCAGCGTACGATTGAATGCTGACCCTACTTCCGGACTCACGGATGCTGCAATTGAAGATGCACTGAGAGCTGTGGAGCTATGGGACATTGTAGCCGAGAGGGGAGGACTTGATGTGCCCATCGAGGAGCTACACTTCTCACATGGCCAAAGGCAGCTCTTTTGCATTGCCCGTGCCATTCTGCGCCCCTCGCCCATCGTTGTTCTTGATGAAGCCACAAGCAGGTACAGTGCCATGCCCTCCATAAGCTCCCGATTCCTGCACCGGAAACTAATATCGTGACCAGCGTGGACTCGCATGTCGATGAGCTCGTCCAGCGTGTGCTGCGTGAACGGTTTGAGAGTCGCACAGTAATTGCTATTGTTCATAAGCTTGAGTTGGCTCTGGATGACTTCGACATGGTAGCTGTTCTTGATGCAGGCGAGCTGCAAGAGTTTGGACCTCCACGAAAGCTTCTGGAAAAGGGGGTCGAGGCCTCGGCTTTCGCTGCTCTGTACGAAAAGGTAGTCATGGAGAAGGAGGAGGAAGAAAAGGAAGAAGAAGAGGGTGAGACACAGTCATAGTGTGAAGTCGGATTGCCTATGTCGGAATGATTGTAGTCCGTAGTACGGGGCACCCGAGATGCCCATTGGAGGTCTCCTACTTCTGTTTTAGGGCGAGTCCGTTTTACAGCCTACATCGTAGAAAAGAGCTAGAGCATAGTTGCTCGTGGGCGCCTGAAGAGATGGTACAAGTTAGAATGAGAGACGAAGTGGTGGTACCGTATAACCTACTTTGTGCAGGAAAATACCATCTACATTTGCTCCCTAGAGATCATAGCCCTAGCCCCTCTGTCTCATCTCAAGCGCCCTTGGCGGCCATGTAGCCCGTCCAGTAGGGCGGGATTTGAACGTCACAGGTTATGCTACTTTTGCTAGCTTTCGTGAAGGAAACGAGTAGTGTCACCCCCACACCCAATGATACTCACTAGATGTGCCTATCTTGGATGCTCGCAGGGGTGGATTCAGGTCTGCATACCTATTTCCAAGGCGACCCATCACTAAGTGGACCTTGGAAGTGGCCCCTTTGCTGGGCTTTCGATACGGGCTATGTGTTGTCGGTCGGATGATCTGATTTCGGTCTGCCGGCCTCGGCTCTTTTCCCCGGTCTTGTGCGTTGAGACCATGTTTTTGCCGCTTGCTCCGCAGTCTAATGCGCGGGAGTGCCTAGTTTAGTTGATGCAGTTGGTTGTGTAGGTGGCTGGCTGACGTGATGTATCAGTTTACACGGGGGGTGGGTCTCATACGTTCACAGCCGGCTGTGAATTTAATATCACGTGACTTACACACACAGCCGGCTGTGAAAATAGGCGTGTCTTCCGTCCACTCACTTTCCGACACGTTCACCTTGTTACCAGGGCAGGCCCAAAAGGGATAACCTCCACAGCGACGATTAATCCCAAAGTTGAGACGGGGCATTGTTCCAAAGTCTAGAACAGAAGTGTCCTGTGCGTAGTGAAATGACTGCGGTTCGGGTTCTCGACGTAGAACAATACTGTCATAGAGACCGAGGGACGTAAGAATTGCCGCAAGTGCAAGTAGTATTTTGGCTATCGGAGTAAGCCAAACAAGGAGCTCTACTCTCTTGTGTTGCCCGGCGGATGCGGTGGGATTGGAGCGAAGAATGGCGGGCCAGTAGGACGAGTGGAGATTTCGAGAGACAATGGACCTGGACAGGAACAGAGTCAGCCGCTTATGGAAGACTCCAGGTGGCAGCGGATGCTGTAATCGTGGATTGATCTTCCTGAATATATCCGAGCATAATAAGTGGCACAAGGCTTGGTAGGGCAATCTGGACTGAGAGTTGGATCCCCCAGAGAGTAAGTACACTTACAAACAAATATACCAGTATCGAGCCCTTCTCTCACTCTTCCACTGGTGATCCCCTGAGACTGCTTGACATACGCCTTTGGGCAGAGCAAGAGCAAAGAGCGACAACAAGGGCGAAATAAGGCAACAAAAAGCAACAACAGGGAACTGCAAGAGAGCATTGGTGGTTCGGAGCCTGGTCGAAAATCAAATGTTACGAGAAGCGTCAGGGTTGGTGGCGCCAATGGACCGTTCTTCATCGCCGTGGAAGCACATTCATTGCAGGGCATCATTACTTTACCATTCCGCGGCAGCAGATGCGGTGTTGGATCAGCAAATCCAAGAGCCTAAGTGGTGGTCCTAAAGAGCCCGTATCTTGGATCGAGGAGGAGCGACGCAAGGATACGTCGACCGACAGAATCAAGCCAATGCCATGCCTTGAAGTGAGGGTAATCTTGACAAGTGGTAGGCTGAGGCATACTTCGAACATGCGTCTTGCGGACATGTCTTTCTTCCTTGGCATCATACGGGCTGAGCAACGAGCTCCGATGGGGGGCTGGGGTGAGTAGAGTCTCAGACCTTGGCTTTATCTTCAAGGCCCCACCATTCCGAATCAAACGGGTCGGGTTAGACCTTTAGCGGCTACCAGATTCTTATGCTACCAGCGCATAGCAGACTCTGTCATAATAGAAGAGTGCGGAGAGGCACCTTCCTACTGGACTTTGCTAAACCAAAGACAATTAATCATTGGTCTGGGCTGGCCAGAGAGGCGTTCTACCCCCTGTGCTTCTAAAGCAGTCATGACTCTGCGCACCTCGGCAACCTCAGTCAGGATTGAAGCTTGAAGCGGGTCGGGGTGGCGGGTGATCTGATCTGTGTCTGTCTTGGTGTCAATATGAGATTGGATGTTGGGCAAGCCTCGCCCGTGTCGCTCTTCATGTTCTCAGCTGGATAAGGCAGCTCGTATTCCTGCCACCCATTCCCCAGTTTTATCTGATGAGTGGCAAATCATTGGGCTAGTTCGATCTCTAAACTAATGCACGGACGGGCAGAACCATCCTAGACCGTATATCCATTGTGGGTCTAGACACCAAGTTATCGACAGCGTGTGATCTAGCAGCCCCTGCGTTGAGGTGTTGGCGATGCCCAGCGTGCTACCCCACAGTGATCGAGCTAGTGGATCATAGTTCAGTGGAGACCTTTAGATTTTCCGTTGATGTAACGTACGACACAGCCATCGCTGATCGGGGAACCAATGTTCGAGATTACACAGTGCAAAGAGAGCCGCTTTCCCAGAGAGATTCTGGCCAGGCATCTGGATGACATCCCCAAAGGATGAATTGCTTGGTGCATGTATTGTAGGCAGCGAGAACCAGGGTCTTGACGAGGGAATGGGCGAACGCATGGACAACAAGACAAGGTGCATGTCCCCCTTTACTTTTTATCGGCAGGGGAAGAGTAATCCACAACCGACCTGTGATGATCGTGCGTTTGTTTCCCAAGGGATAAACCACGGGAGCTCGGTCTATTTGCGACTCGTAAGTCTGAACCCAGACAAGCTCCTGCACTTTGCCTTAAATTGCCAGCATAGGAGCTTGTTTTTTTCTGAGCGTTGCTTTATAAAAGCAATCTCTTGAGGTTGGATTATTGCATTTACGCCTTTCCTAATTTGATAAAACCAGCGTTGCTTAGATTACGCCAAGTAAAACCTAATGCATGATGGTCGCAGGCCAGTTGTGTATGACTCTTCCCCTGAAGGTAAAAAAACAAAGAGGAATATGCGCCTTGCGTTGCTATCCATCCCGTCGTGTAGACCCCGGTTCTCTCCGGTGACAATATATGCGCCAAGCAGTTCATCTTCTAGGGATATCACCCAGGTGCCTAACCAGAATCTCGTCGGGATAGGGCTCCCTTTGTTTTAGTGGACAGCAAGGAGGATAGCAAGGGTTCTATTTCAGATCTCCTCCAACGCGTACTAAATAATCTCGCAGGATGATTCTCCGAGCAGTGATAGCTAGAAAATACTTCGAACACCGTCTACTTGCTATTAAACTCTTCTGGGAGGCCCTCTTTCGACTGTGGCGATAACAGGCTGAACCAGCTATCAAAAACCCAGCTCGATACGCTGTCCGTGGAACTTGATCTGAGAGCCCTTGCGCCCGGCGATGTGAAAGGTACCATCATGGTTGTACTTGACGAGATCTCCCGTCTTGTACATGCGCCTGTGGCCGTCCTGCCGTGGTTGGTTCCGTGCCCATGCAGGATCAACAATGAAAGCCTCGCTCGTTTTCTCAGGCTCCATGTAGTACTCCCGTGCAAGCGTGTGCCCTTCAATGACCATCTCTCCGACAGCTCCTACGGGCATGAGTCGGTCATGGTTATACCGATCAACAACCCAGCTATGAACGCCGACCTGACGGCCGATATTCAACGGGTTCTTGCCTTTCCGCATCCCTGGGTTCGCGTGTGAAACGACGGCAGTCTCGGCCGGGCCGTAGCAGTTGATGAGGTTGATATGAGACCACGAGTCAATGACGGCTTGCGTCATCGCCTCACCACCTGTCACAAGGGTGCGTAAGGACGGCACTTTGGTAGGGTCAATGAATTTGACAAACGTTGGCGTCAATAGCGCCCAGTTGGCTCGGAGCTGCGTGATGGCTTCCTCAATGGCGTTTAGCCGAGCATCCTCGCTGGGTATGCAGACACATCCACCCAGGACCAAGCACGTGAGGATCTCGGTGATGCTCACATCAAAGGTAGACGCGGCGAAATGAAGTGATCGTGTGTTGGAGTCCATCATCATGGCGGGTCCATGAGCAAGGGCGCTCGACAAGAGGGCCCCATGCTGAATCAACGCACCCTTTGGTACCCCAGTGCTACCACTCGTGAATATCATGTAAGCGCCGTTGCTCCATGAGCCACAGTTGACCTCGTCGCCGCCGTGTTCGGCCAGCTGTGTGAACAGTTCGTCGTCGACGGGGATCAACTCGGCCGCTACGCTCTCTAGCATACCCTGGTGCTGGGGAGAACACAAGATAGTCTGGGCTTGCACCTTGCGTGCCAGGGACTGTAGGCGTGGTAGTGGGTGTGTTGGATCAAGAGGAAGAAAGATCCCTCCGGCCTTGGACACGGCCAGCATTGCAACGACAGTCCACTTGGACTTGTCGAAGCAGATCGGCACGAAGATCTCGGGTCCGACGCCCAAGGCTTGTAAGCGACAAGCTAGGCGATCCGAAAGAGAAAGAAGCTGGGAGTATGAAAAGCTCCCGTCCCAAGCGCAAACCGCCTCTGCATCAGGTCGCAATTCTCCATGCTTGGACACGGCTTGGTGTATGCACTCCTGCACATTGTTCTTTGGGTTGCTGTTCCATGCCAGCACTTGTCGCTCGTTTTGGTCACCAAACCAGTTGAGGTTTGATACGAGAGTCTCCGGGTGGATGATCATCTCACAAACAATCTTGTCATACGTGTTGCTGATGTTCGCCGCCTGTTCTCGGGTCATGAAGGCGGGGTCCCACGACAGGACGGTGTCGAGGGTGATAGGGTCGACGGACATGCGGATCTTGCACCATGAAACAAAATCCTGGCTCCTCGCTCGACTCTCATCATCTTCATCATTGCTCGCCTCGGAGGTAAAGTTGCGGATGGAAAGTGCGGTGTTAAACAATGTCTTTGCCTTGGTCTCCGGTAATAGGAACAGGTTGGAACGGCCGCCGGTCAGGATGTTTTGAATACTCTCATTGGCTGGCATATTCAGCTGGGCGGTCGGTGTAACATCATGTCCATGTCCCGAGGTTGTGGTGGTACTGTGGTTTTCGAGACCAAAACAGACAGTCTCGAGTCCAGTGAAGCATCCGAGAAGAACTCCCCATGCTGTGCATAGAACACTACACGTCTGAGGCAGATCCCCGCGTACAGTGCACCCCAACCGACTGGTGAGACCCAGGGACTCGGACTCGGTTTTCTCGCCCACGTCGAATGCCGGGAAGATGCTGGGTTCCAAATCTTGCATTGATCGACCAGAAACCTGGATACAACTGCAAGCAGGTGGCTCCATTGTTTTGAATGTCTCGAAAGGGTTTGGATGTATTGTGTGCATATAGTATGTGTTGAGGGGGGTAGACGAAACAGTTGATTAACATGAAGCAGAGACTGAGGCTTCTGCGTCAAAGGAACCATGGACCTCATGAGAAAGCGTACGTATACCCGGGACGGATCATTAACCAGATATAATTGACCTGGCTACTAACAAGGCTCAAAACAAGGCGGGAACGCCTCACTCCCTGAAAGGAGAGTCCGTGGGAGGAAACAAGCCACACTCGACAAGGGGGTTCAATTTCGAGGCAGGAGCAACATTGTGCATCTTGTCATGATGTAGGTGGACGCACGACTCGGGAGACAATATGCTGGTCCCTGATGGGATTTCAAGGCAGATAGATCCCGGCTTCAGCTGGACAACAACCTATTTGTCTCCACCCTCTGCCCACTCGGTCCGCAACCACACCAATGGCAACTACAGTCAGGATGAGGCCAGGCACATCTCCGGCGCTTCAGCTCTGGATCTTCTCCATCCGTGGCCTCGCCTGTAAGCTTGTGGGGAAATATGCCGGTAAAAGGTCCGCATCGGTGATGAGCTACATGAAATTGCTTTGCCACTGCGGTAGGCAAGTTTCCTCTTTACCCAGGACATGGAGAGAACGGGGCTAACCCACCGTGATTTGAAATCATGACAAAACGGGAAACAAGAATGAGATATCAGGCTCAGTATTGGTTAGCTACAGGGCGCCGGGTGATGAAGAAATTCATTGTTCACACGGCTAACACTTTCTTTGGTGTCAAATGATCTTGATCGCCGGCTAGGCGGGTGACACAGTCAGACCGGATGATCTGACTATGGACCCATGGAACCGAACCATGCCATAAAGCCTGAATGGGCATCTGTTGCAAGAAAAAGTGACAGAAAACAGAGGTGGGCAACAAGTTTCCCGGGTTATAGAAGCGTAATTTAGAGTAGAACGAATAGTTTTAACTATAATTCAATAGATTATACTCTAAAATCTGGGTATAATCTTATATTTATCATCATAAGACTTTTATTCTCTAGTTGTACGGATTAAGAAGGCGAGTGCTGGCGATTTCTTCCTCGATCTCTGGCTGCCTAGGGTAGCTATTGAGAAGCTCGCTTGGAAGAGCGCAGTGACTTGCAGCTGTCGATGTAACAGCAGACCCTAAATTTTGTTAAACCTTATTCCAATTGGACAGCAGAATACAGATGGAAGTAACGTAATAGAATGACACAGCGGCTGACGCTGTTGAAGGCATCACGGCCAACACCTCGGCTAGCAGCAGGCAGGGGAAGAAACAGTATCCCACGCATAGCTGCATGGGGATATCTCTATCCGTACATGACACAAGTTAGGCTAAACTTGATAAGGAAACCGATTACACTCAGCTTTCCAAAGGAATCAGCCACCAATGTAACGCTGCGGATTCCTCGGTGTTCAGAAATAATCGACACTGCCCCCACATCATGTTGGTTGGTGAAATGCCCTGCCTTGGCGATGGACCAACAAGGAAAAGCTGGACTGACTAGACCGACCAGACGTAGGTACCCTCATGCAGTAGATAGTAGGACTAATGGTATGATAACTACTTGAAACTTGAATAAAGCTGTAGAGTATCTAGGACTTTTATTACCACTCTGAAATTTCTTTGTTAATGTTGTCAGGATGCTAGGGTAGGTAGGGAGAAATACGACATGCCTCACGCTTCTCAATCCTTGTTGGTCCTTGAGCAGATGTGCCTGTCCCGGTTATTCTTGACAAGGCTACTCCGTAGTAGGGTAGCAACGCCAAGGCTCCTAGGCATTGACGATCCTACTCTCTTGCGATGGCGACGGAGAGCAGCCGAAAGCGTAGCACACGTATGCACGCAGCAGCTTATGGGAGGCCACGATGCACCAATTCGGAAAGTACAGGGGGTATGAGGAACGTGGAGAGACAAATACGAGAGCCTTGGTGGGACGCCCCGTCCAGTTTCTTGGTTTGTCCGAGACATTCGCTGGGAAACTGACTCGATCATGCACAAGCAACAAAACAGCTCCACATGGCCCGGCTAACTAGCACGTCATCTGGCCGTGGCAAGAAAAGCTCGAGATCGCAACCAAGTCTCTCATGCTTGATTAATTAAAAAGGGCACAGAAGGATTAACTTTCTATACCTACTAACCAAGGGCAAACTAAAAGACTGACATAGGAACTAACAAATTTCGCATAAACTATTGTTATCATTCTCATTAATTATCGCCATTACTTCTCTCACATATTCAAACCAAATACCTCATTCTCTTTGCGCTGGTATCTTGACAAAGTTGATTCGATGTCTCACGTTTTTCTTCAGCACCTCGTGGCCATCCAGGTTTTTTTGCCAGCTGAATTCATCCATTGGTCAACCCCTGCGCAGGCGAGGGATCTAGTAATACTACCAAGATCGACATAAAAACAAGGATTCTGCGTAGTAAGACGCGCCACGTGAGTCCACAACCTCCAACATCCCGCATTAGCCCAGTCAGTACCATGCCTTGGCACGGCAGTTGGACATTGAGTTGAGTTAATGTGATCTATTCCGGCCCGTCCCGGCCCCATAGTTATCTGATCAGAAAGAATCATCGCTGATCTCTCCATAACTACTGTTACTATGCAATTTTAGTGAGGTGCTCTTTTCGATCAGCCGCTTGCTCATATCATGTTGCGCCAAGCGGGCCACTCCACACCAACCATGTCTTGTCCGTCTGAACCATGTCCCAACCATGTCTGACGTGTCTTTTTTTTTTCTCTTCTTTTTTTTTTTGGGCCTGTCCCTTCAGTCACCTTGCTTTCCTCCAGGCATGATACACATGGCCGTCTATTCGTTTGCGGCTCCGTTAAACTCTCAATTGCTCTCAGTGCCCTTGGGTCTGTAGGCAGGTCGGGGGAAAAAAAGTCCCATCCGCGACCATCATGTCCTTGTGCGACGATTCTTTCGGGCCATATGCAACTGGCTGCAGAGGAGGCTTCGACCTGACGTTGCTCTTTGAGGAGTCGATACTTGTTGTGCCCATCAATGCCTTGTTGCTCCTCGCAGCTCCGTGTCGAGCTGTCTACCTCCTGCGCAAGAACACGGTAAAAGTTCAAAGCAGCTACTGGCTGTACTGCAAACTTGCAAGTCGACTGCTCCGAGGTTTCTCGTGATCTATATTCTAACAATCGCTAGATCTTGTGCCTTTGTCTTATCGGATCACAAATCGGCTTTCTCATCTTGTTGACTCAATCTTCAGCCGTCATCACCAAAGCTTCTCTACCAACTGCCGCCTTATCGTTTGTTGCATCCATTGGCCTCTTGGGCCTATCCTATGTCGAACATGTCTACTCGTATCGGCCATCGACGGTGCTGAACCTCTTCCTACTCTTCTCTGTCCTCTTCGACGCCACGCGAACGCGAACACTATGGCTCCAAGGCTACAATCGACCCCCGGCCATTGCCGCCCTTGTCGCGACGCTCATAAAAATCGCGATGCTGGTTGTCGAAACTATCGAGAAGCGTGGCTTCTTACGTCCCCAGTATCGTGAATTGCCTCCGGAGGTGACGAGTGGTGTATTCTCCCAATGGGCCTTTTGGTGGCAGCTCCCTCTGTTCCGCGCTGGTTATTCCAAGAAGTTGGAGATTGAGTCTCTATTTCCTCTCGCAAAGCACTTCAAGTCTTTGTATCTACAGGAGCTAGTACAGACTGCCTGGGCCAAATGTTTGTCGTCCAACCTTTAGCACTGCACATGCATGTAACTTGCAGGATACTGACAGTCGCATAGCACCTAAGAAGGAGGACCGCGGTTTGATCTTGACCGTTCTCAGGACACTGAAGGGGCCTATTCTGTCCATCGTTTTCCCCCGCTTGTGCTTCATTGGCTTTACCTTTTGTCAGCCCTTCCTCATCTCAGCGACACTAGAGTGGGCCGAGAAGGATAGCGACTCTGACGATATGAACCAAGGATATGGCCTCATAGGCGCCTGGTTCATCGTCTATGTCGGCATAGCAGTCAGTACCTTCTTTCCTACAGATGAGCCATGGCAGTATCTCACTGACGCTTGAAATTACAGGTGACGACTGGTCAGTATCAGCACCTGACGTATCGCGCCATCACCATGGCTCGCGGTCAGCTCATCACGATGCTGTATGACAAGGCTACGGATATCAACATCACGGCTGCCGATCCTACTGCAGCTCTGACACTTATGAGTGCCGATATTGAGAGGATTGATACTGGATGGCGCACCGCTCACGACGTTTGGGCCAACTTGGTCGAGATTGCTGTGGCAGTGTACCTGTTGGAGCGTCAGCTCGGCGTTGTGTGCCTCATCCCTGTCGGAGCCGCAATCTGTAAGTTCAGGATGAGATTGGAGAGGCTGGAACGGATGATCCATTTGCTAACTCGGTACAAATTAGTCTCTATCGTCGGGTCTGTCATTGCCGTTAGCTTCGTCATGGCTCGTCAAGCTATGTGGCTTGAGGCCATCGAAAAGAGAATCGCCGCAACATCTCAGATGTTGGGGGCTATGAAGGGTGTCAAGATGTGCGGCCTGACCGACGTGCTCAGCGCACGTATTCAGGCCATGCGAAACGAGGAGATGCACATCTCGGGGAAATTCCGTAGGTTGTTGATCTGGAATATGGTCTTGGGTAAGTACTTGCAATGGCTTCACATGCCATGAGCTCAGCTTCCAAGAAACCTCGCTAACTGTGACATCTGTAGCCTACCTTGCTCCTATCTTCGCCCCCATCTTGACTTTCACCGCGTACAGCGTGCTCGCCCAGTCACGGGGGGGAGACAGTAACTTGGACACAAACCGCATGTTTACGTCTTTATCTCTGTTTGCACTTCTACAGGATCCTTTGACCTCTTTTGTTACATCATTGTCCTCTCTGATGGGGTCTATCGGGAGCTTCGTGCGTATCCAGGCCTTCCTTAGCACAGACGTGCGCGTCGATGACAGAGTCATCCAAGATGGCATCGAGAGCGACGACTGCTTGGGCTCTAGGTCTTCGGGCAGTGAACCTGAAAAGAACTCATCCTCACCTGAAGAAGAGCCCAAGCTACTTCGAGACCCAATGTCAAAAGCCTCGTTGAATGGCAACGCTGTCATCGTCAAGGCCGGCTCTTTTGGATACGACACTACCCAAAAACCCATCTTGAGCGGCATTGATGTCCAAGTCCCCCGGGGCATGTTCACGCTCCTCGTTGGGCCGGTCGGCAGTGGCAAATCGACCCTTCTCAAGGCATTCCTTGGAGAGGTGAGCATTATGTCCGGGTCCGTCCAAGTATCGTGCTCCGAAATCGCCTACTGCGACCAGACCCCGTGGCACATGAACGGCACCGTGCGAGATAGCATCGTCGCTTTCTCACCAGTCGATGAGCGCTGGTACCAGCAGGTGCTAGACGCTTGCGGATTGAGGCCTGATCTCTCCCAACTCCCCAGGGGGGACCTCACCACGATAGGAAGCAAGGGCATTGTGCTCAGTGGAGGCCAGAGTCAAAGAATTAGTCTGGCAAGAGCTGTGTACGCGCAGAAAGACGTCATTATCCTAGATGACGTCTTCAGTGGATTGGATGCGCACACTGAAAATGCCGTATTCCACAACCTCCTTGGCACTCATGGCATTCTGCGACAGCTTAAGACAACCGTCGTCATCGCCTCTTCACGCGTTATGCGACTTCCCTACGCAGACCACATCATCAGTCTCGATGGTACCGGCATAGGCTGCGAGCAGGGGGGTTTAGACAAGCTGAGGGGCTCTGGTGGCTACGTGTCTCGCTCCCTCGTGTCCTCGGCAGACTGGACATATGAGCAAGCCTCCGATACTACTACTACTACTGCCCCTCCCCAGTCATCAGCTGGTGCCCTGGTGAACTCGGAAGAAGCACTTCTCGAGGACCTCGAAGATGAGGCTGGTCGTCGCACCGGAGACGTGGCAATCTACACATACTACGTCCGTGCCATCGGCTGGATCCCAACCTTGATCTTTGTCGCCGCCATCTGCGCCTTCATCTTCTGCCAATCCTTCCCAACTATCTGGCTCAACTGGTGGGCAGCCGCCAATGCCAAGGACCCATTTACACGGCTCGGCTACTACCTAGGCATCTATGCTATGCTGGGTGGGTTAGCCATTGTCTTCCTAGTCGTGAGCACCTGGCAGATGATCGTTACCATGGTACCGCTGTCAGGTAACAACTTCCACCAAAGCCTGCTCAATACAGTTCTCAACGCGCCAATGTCCTTCTTCGCCGCAACTGACGCTGGTGTCACCATCAACCGCTTCAGCCAAGATCTCCAGCTCATCGACATGGACTTGCCCCTCTCGGCGCTCAACACCTTTGCTACGTTCGTGCTGTGCATCGCCGAGATGGCACTCATCGCTGCTGGTTCTTATTATACGGCAGTTGCATTCCCCTTTTTGTTCGTAGCGCTGTGGGTGGTCCAGCATACGTACCTGAGAACATCTCGCCAACTGCGGTTTATGGATCTTGAGGCAAAGAGCCCGCTCTACGCCCTGTTCACCGAGTCCGTCACTGGACTGGTGACGCTGCGCGCGTTCGGGTGGCGTGGTGCCCTCGAGAAGAAGCACCACGAGTTGCTGGACCGGTCACAGAAGCCCTTCTATCTTCTCTACGCGGTTCAGAGGTGGTTGACCTTTGTCCTTGACATGTTTGTGGCCTTCATCGCTGTGCTGGTCATGGTCCTCGTTACCCAACTGAGAGGCGTTCTCCCTACAGGGCTTATTGGCGTTGCCCTCGTTAATATCATCCAGTTTAGCCAGCACCTCAAGCTGTTGATGACCTTCTGGACAAACTTGGAGACTCAAATCGGCGCAATCTCTAGGATCAAATCTTTCACGTCCCACACCGCTTCAGAACACGAACCGCAGGAAAATGAACAGCCACCATCCATGTGGCCATCTAATGGCACTATTATGTTTGACAATGTCTCAGCTGGATACAGGTACGTCAATGCTTTCTCCCTATTATACAGTCAGTTGCTAACCCGTCCGCTTGCGCAGGAAATCCGAACATGTCCTGAAGAACATATCCATGTCGATCGAGGCAGGGCAAAAAATTGGCATCTGTGGACGTACTGGAAGGTAATGTCGTCCCAACATATTTTTCTAGTCAGACATCTCTAGCTAACTCATATTACTTCGCAGTGGTAAGAGTTCCATGGTCTCATGCCTTTTCCGCATGGTAGACCTCCACAGTGGCCGCATAACTGTAGACGGGTTTGACATTAGCACGCTGCCCCGTGAGCAAGTTCGCACCCGGCTAGTCGCTGTGCCGCAAGATGCGTTCCTCATCGAGGGAGGTAGTGTACGATTGAATGCTGACCCTACTTCCGGGCTCACGGATGCCGCAATCGAAGATGCACTAAGATCTGTGGAGCTTTGGGGAATTGTAGCCGAAAAGGGCGGACTTGATGTGCCCATCGAGGAGCTACACTTCTCACATGGCCAAAGGCAGCTCTTTTGCATTGCACGTGCCATGCTACGCCCATCGCCCATCGTTATTCTTGATGAAGCTACAAGCAGGTATGGTGCCATATCCTCCAACTGCTCCCTATTTCTACACCTAAAACTAATATCGTGACCAGCGTGGATTCGCATGTCGATGAGCTAGTCCAGCGTGTGCTGCGCGAGCGGTTTGAAAATCGCACAGTGATTGCTATTGTCCATAAGCTCGAATTGGCTCTGGATGATTTCGATATGGTGGCTGTTCTTGATGCAGGCGAGCTGCAAGAGTTTGGACCTCCGCGAAGGCTTCTGGAAAAGGGGGCTGAAGCTTCGGCCTTTGCTGCTCTGTACGAAAAGGTGGTTATGGAGAAGGAGACGGAAGGAGAGGAAGAAGACGGCGAGACATAGTCAGAATAGTGTGAAGTCGGATTGCCTGTGGTGGAATGACCATAGAGCGGAGCACAGCTCATCCGAGATGCCCCTTAGAGCTCTCCTACTTCTGCTTTAGGGCGAGTCCATCTTACACCCTACATCGTAGAAAGGAATTACAGCATAGTTTTTCGAGCTAAGCGCCTGAAGAGATGGTACAAGTTAGAATGAGAGACAAAGTGGTGGTGTCGTATCGTTCACCTCGTGCAGGAAAATATCAACATTTACTCTCTAGAGATCATAGTGCGAGTTCCTCTATCTCATCTCTAGCCCTCTATGCGGCCACGTTGCTCGTCTAGTAGGGCGCGATTTGAACGTCACAGGTTGTGCTGCGTTTTCTGGCTTTCGTGAAGGAAACGAGTAGTGTCACCCCCACACCCAATGATACTCACTAGATCGCGTCTGTGTCGATCCTGGATGCTTGTAAGGGTGGATTCAAGTCCTACAGACTCATTTCCAAGGCGACCCATCACTAAGTGGACCTTGTAAATAGTCACTTTGCTATGCTTTCGATACGGGCTATGTGTCATCGATCAGATGATCTGATTTCGGTCTGCCGGCAACGGCTCTTTTCCCCTGTCGTGTGTGTTGAGGCCATGTTTTTGCCGCTTGCTCCACTGTCTAATGCGCGGGAAGCAAGCTTCCGTGCCTAGTTGATGCAGTTGGTTGTGTAGGTGGCTGGCTGACGTGACGTATCAGTTTACACCCTATCCACGATTCCTCTTCTCGCCGCCCCTTCCGCACCTTACCGTGCCGCGCTTACCGGGATGCAGCAAGGGAAGCAGATCTTCAGGGCCCGAAGCCCATTGTCTGCCGGTACTCCTCTATTTCAAGTTGGCCATACCACCGCATCACGTCTGTGGCCTGGCATATTCACGCACGTTTCCAAACACAAGCAGTCATGCTTCTCATTTTTTGCTTGAGGCTCTGTCTGCTGCCTTTCTTCCGCGGGGTCTTAGCTCTCCCGTCCTTTCCTGGCCCAGCAGCACGGCCACACTCCCTCAGACGTCCTTCGAAACGGCAGGGATGCAGCTCCGGAAAAGAAGTCACCATCATGGCGCCAACCAAGAACATCTTTCAGGGTCTCACAGGGCATGAATATGCCCAAGTCACTACTTATCTCCATCAGCAGAAGAAACTTAACCTAACTGCTGTGGTTAACTCGACCTCGTAAGTCTTGTCTTTTTCCCTTGCCCCTGTAATGACCTCCCCAATAACTTGCCCCCATTTCCTAAATATCACCATTCCGTGCCTGTCAGCTAATGCTATGTAGCTGGGACAATGTCATTGTGACTTTGGACCTGTTGCAGCCGAATAAGACTGACGCACTGGCATACCTCGAAGGACGCGGTCCTGCTCCAGCTCGGTATGCGAGAGCAACCTTGCAATTTAATTCACAGTTGCAACCCTACATCCAGGAGTACATGGTTGGCCCACTGCCCGTCAAGAAGGGTTTAACCCGGTACGAGGAGCTCAACTACATCTTCACGTCTGGCCGCGGCCGAATCAACGTGTACAACGCCGATGGTGATGCCATCGCTGCTTTCAATCTCAAGGTTGGAAGTGAAATCCAAGACATCACCAAGCTGCTTCTCAATGGTGTTAGTACACCTTCCCAACGTGCGTTAAAGACATTTTTAGCTAATGGTATCAATAGACCGCAACCGGCGCAGATGACGACAAACTGTTGATTGCAGGTAGTGATCCTCTAACCCATAGCGGCGACAGGATCTACCAGTGGAACGAGTTCTACTTTGCACACACGGGCGAATTCTTTTCCGAGACCATATTACCAACTTCTCTTCAATTCAAAGTCGACCTGACTGGCCGAGATCCCTCCAAGTGGAAGGTTGTTGGCTGGTACTATGACGGCCACTATTGGCCGACAACTGCCGCGTTCCGCAAAGGCGTGGAGACATTGACTAGAAGACCAGGTCCAAACGTGGATGGATCATGGACCTCTACTGACCAGCAAGGCGACAAGCTGCCGCGTGATCATCTGTACCCTCCCATTTCTATACAGCCAGAAGGTCCACGGTTCGGGGTCGACAGAGAGCAGAACTACATTGAATGGAGTAGGTGGATTTGATGTCGTTATCTTGAATACACATAGCTAACAGGTCGAAACAGTGGACTTTAGCTTCTTCATCTCCAACCAAAAAGAGACGGGCTTGCAGCTTCACGACATCCGATATAAGGGCGAGCGTATAATCTATGAATTCGGCCTTCAGGAGGCGCTTGCGCACTACGCTTCGCAGGATCCGCTACATGCCTCATCAGCATATCTCGATTCCTCATATGGTATTGGCACCAGCCAATGGAACCTGGTCGACGGTTTCGACTGCCCGTCCCATGCCACCTATCTCAACACAACGTTTTACATTAGCGAAACGACTCATGTGCACCCCAACAGTCTCTGCCTCTTTGAATACGACACCGGCTATCCAATCCAGCGTCATTTAACATCAAACCATGTATCTGCGAGTAAAAATATTGTTTTTACTATCCGTAGCGTCTCTACAGTAGGGAACTACGACTATCTCTTCGAGTATTCCTTCCACTACGACGGCTCCATCGCCGTCACGGTAAGGGCATCAGGGTATATCCAGGGCTCTTTCTGGACAGGTGACGGTGATTATGGCTTTCATATTCACGACAACTTGTCAGGGTCTATGCATGACCATGTGATCAATTTCAAGCTCGACCTGGACATTAAGGGCAGAAAGAACAGTCTGCTGAAAACTGAGTTTGTGCCAATTACCCAAGTGTATGATCCCCTCCGTTCCCTTTCCACACAAGTTATTGACCATCATCAGCTATCCGTGGTCTGATGGTCAGCCGATCAACACCATGAAGGTCAACCGCTCCTATATCACCAGCGAGGACGACAGCAAGATTACCTGGGCCAAGAACGGAGTTGCCGCATACGCCGTTGTCAATAAGGATAAGCTGAACAGTTTTGGAGAGGCACCCGGCTACCACATTTTCCCAAGTGTGCCAACCTCCCTCACATGCGCTGACATTGCTAACGAGGGGCGTCTACAGACAGCGGCAGTACTGCCCACCTAACGGTTCAATCATCTTCAGCCCTCGGTCAATCCGCCAACTGGGCCAATCATAACCTCTACGCCCTTCAGCATCACGACACCGAGCCAAAGAGTGCGTACGCCTTCAACAGCCACGATCTGCATCACCCAGCAGTTAACTTTGACGAATTCTTCAACGGGGAGAGCCTGGATCAAGAGGACATCGTTCTGTAAGTTTGGCGCCCCTATAGCTGTGGTATCACAACTAACATTTTCCTCTTTTTTTCTCTTTTTGAGGTACTTCAACCTAGGCATGCACCATCTCCCCAACACTGCCGATCTGCCAAATACAGTGATGACAACAGCTGTATCATCGATGTTCATTGCACCGCAAAACTACTTCGCTAGTGATGTATCAAGGCGCACCATCCATCAAGCACGGCTTTCCTACAACGAGCATTCAATCGTCACCGAGGCTAAGACATTTGGCACGAAGCAGCCAACCTGTGCGTACGATATAAACAAAGCCGCACCTAACCTGAGCGTCTTTGTTGGGGAGATTGAGATTCCAAAGTTCCCCTGGAATCCAAGTGGTAGCCTGCAGACGAACCCCGGTGGTTAATGTTGGATAATAAAGCCGGGTGGGGTTAGGGTAGAATATATTAAACTAAAGCGGTTATATATATAT